>CM073574.1:52446487-53046487 GCA_037074715.1 Magnolia kwangsiensis
ACGAACTCGGTCATTAAGTCGGCGAGGTGTGCGAAATTGGTCTAGTCCATTACGACAGATTCCTTAAGGTTTTTAACATTGGGCCCAACAAGGCAGATGAGATTAAGAGAGATAGAGAAGAAGGGCGCGGGAGATTGATAGAGAGAGAGAGAGAGAGAGAAAGGGACGGACATGAGAGGGAATAGGGCTGGGTGGAGGGAAAAGAACTTTTCGTGAGAGGGGAAAAGATAAAAGGCAACGCGGTTTTCTTCATTTTCGCCTACTACAGTCCACCTACGATTTTTAACTGTAGCTAAAAGCGAATATGATCGTAGCCATTGTACAATCTATAACCAGCACTCCACAGGTGCACATTTCACGGGATCTGGATGGACGACCTTGTCAAGGGCTTTGTGGGGTCCATCTTGATGCAATTAATATATCCACTCCGTCCATTAATTTTGTAATTTACTTATAGGGAATGCACCCAACATTTAGGTAAATCGAAGGTCTAATTGAACCACACCATCGATCAATGGATTAATCTCCACACTTTCCTACCGTGTGGTCTACTTGAGCTTTCAATCTACTTTCTTTTTTGGGTTCTTGCCCTAACATACTCTTTAAAAATGGATAGACATATTAGATGGAGTACACACATTTTAATGGGCTTCATAGAGTCCCTTATGGGGCTATCCAAGGTTGTATGTACGTCTGGCGGAGTTAGCTTTTAGCTACGGTTTTAAGCTGTAGCAATTGAGCTACAGTTTATATCTGTAGCTAAAAATCAAAATAGTCCGTAGCCTTTGGTCATTTTTTTGGTAGTGTAAGAGCATAGTGAGACTGTGACAAGTGAAGTACATCTTGTGTTGAAGTAATCTGAACACCCAGGAAGTGGTGAAGAGGGCCAAGATCCTTCATTGTAAATTCGAAACTCAAGATTTTGATGAAGCTATCCAATAACGTTTGACTGGAACCTGTGAGAAGCATATCATCCACATATAGAAGTAGAATTAAAGTGTCATGTGGAGAGTGTAAAATAAATAATGAAGGATTAGTTAAACTGCAGAAAAAACTATGATGGATCGAAAAAGCACTAAAGCAATCAAACCAGGCTCGTGGAGCTTGTTTCAAACTGCAGAGAGCTCGTTGTATATTGCAAACATGTTGAGGATGGTTGGGATCGGTCATGCCAGGAGGTTGTTCCATGTAGATGTCCTCCGTAATGGTACTATGGAGAAAAGCATTCTTTACGTTAAGTTGATGTATGTCCCAATGTCAAACCAGAGTGAAACTAATGACTAGTCGTATGGTGCCAGGTTTGATGACTGGGGAGAATGTCTCTGTATAGTCAATGCCGTCTTGTTGGTGGTAGCCTTTGGCAACAAGTCTGGCTTTCAACCGATCAAGTGAACCATCGGCTTTGAGTTTTGACTTGAATACCCACTTCGAGCCAATGACATGCATGTGGCATTGGCGAGGAACGAGCGTCCAAGTGTGATTATGATGCATCCAAGTGTGATTATGATGTAGAGCCTCAAACTCTTTAAGCATTGCCGACCTCCAACTTGCATGAATAAGAGCAGACTTTACGTTTCATGGTTCTCGAGGGACATCTTGTGCACTGACGATCAACGCATATTTTGGATTTGGTTTCTGAATTCCATGTTGTGATCGGGTGACAATTCTGTGTGGGGTTGACGAAGTTGACACTGTTGTTTCCTCGGGTTGTGTACCATGGTCCTGTAAATGCACCAAAGAGTCAATGTTAGAAAGCATATACTGTTGGGAAGTATCACAAGGAAGACAAGTATTAGGATAGGCAGTGCTATCATCATGAAGAGAATCTGGTGGAGAGAAGGGATGCTCAGTTGGGAGGTGCGTATTGGATAACGAAGCTGGCAAGTCTAAATGAGACGTTAGTGAATCGTGTCGCATAGATGATGGTGAAGTCGGCGGTTCTAGGAGAGGTGGTGGTGCATGTAAATAGCCTCGATATCGAAACAAACTGTCCAGGTGTTGAACTGTCACGCCCCAAACTCGAAAACCGGGCTCACAAAATTCTCTATCGCCGAATCCGACGTCGACAGCCTCCGTAGAACCCCATTCTCGGCTCCCAGCACCCATTAGCCAGGTTCCGATCCTGGGATGCTACGAGGAGAATTTTCAACGTCAGTTTGATTCGTAATAAGCATAATCAAAGGCATAACCCACAAACAACAACCAAAAACTCCATTACCTGAGGCAGGAGCACTTTGCAGATCATTTTGGAGTTTTTATTCTTCATCATTGTATTTCCCTTTATGCTCATTGTACTTGTAAAGTTTTTGATCATAGTGGAAATATAATGGAGTTTTTGGTTGTTGTTTGTGGGTTATGCCTTTGATTATGCTTATTACGAATCAAACTGACGTTGAAAATCCTCCTCGTAGCATCCCATGATCGGAACCTGACGAATGGGCGCTGGGAGCTGAGAATGGGATTTTACGGAGGCTGTCAACACCGGATTCGGCGATCAGAAATTTTGTGAGCCCAGTTTCTGAGTTTGGAGCCTGACAGAAGTTGGTATCAGAGCATAACTTGGGAATACCTAAAGATAATATCACATATCTACTAATAGCTACCCTTCACTCTATGATTGTTGATAACATAGAATGGCTAGATCTTCGAGTTCGAATAACTTAGAGATTTTCTGATATAGCTCCCTAAAGTTGAGATTATGAGGCTACATGATATTCCCGTTTCGATTGTTTTTTATCTGGAATCCGAGAATTTTTATGGTTCACCACTCTGTTAAGTAGGCGTCTTGGGAGCGCAAGGCTAAGATTAAAGAATGCTATCTCCCATTGTTTACAGATTGATTATGCCTTGTATATGTTTATCCCAATGCTTACTCTTTTCTCGCTTTGTCCTGCATGATAGTAAAGTTTGAGGATGAAATTTTTATTAGGAGGAGAGAGCTGTAAGACCCGTATCTTAGTCCATACCGTTTCGTAGGATTCCGCGATATTCCGAGTCGAATTCTGACAACCTTCGACCCTTAATCAATAATTACGCGTGACCCTAATTCACACGTCGTCAACCCGAGTCGACTCAACCAGAGACTTGCATCTTAGCGACTGCGCCGTCGCCGCAGTTCCGATGCCGCGACTTGCGCACCGAGGCGATACCCAGGCCAAGAGATGTGGGCCCGTGTTCGGTTCGAGAAAACACTACGCAATTGCAAACCCAATAAAGATTTCAAATCATGTCCCATCAATCTCATCAATCACACTTCATGTCAAGTACACATCACCCCATCCCCAAGTAACCCCTAAAGTCAACACTCTTACACAAAGTACCTCCATCACTCACCTTTTCACCCATCACACCCATCTCTCTCTCTCTCTCACTCTCTCATCTCTCTCATTCTCTAGCAAATTCCCAACCTCTATTAGAGCTCCAACATCGAAGCTCCTCTCTCCCAAATCTAGGTGTGGCCCACTCCCTACCACCCAATCCCATCCTCCAAAATTGATCCCAACCGTTGAAATCATACCTTTGGAGCTCTATCATGCATTGGTGGAAGAAGGAAAGGGAGATTAAAGGTGGGTGATCTTGGATCTATATTTTATTTATTTATTTATTTTGTGATTTAAGGGCCACATTAGTGGGGCCCATTTTGATGTTTGTATTGTATCAAGAGGGGCCCATAGTGGTGGGGTCCACCCAAAATACCGATTTCTCTCTTTCTCCCTCTCTTTTCTTTTGTGAGGTCTTATGTCCACCATAATTCAAAGATGATCCTAACCGTTTGATCATGAGGCCCACCTTGCTGGACTGTCCAGCGGATGGGATTGTTGCCCGTCCCTCTAGACAAGCCCGAATGAAGGGAAATATAGGTATCAGCTTGATGCAAGACCCACCTTTGTATCTGAGTAGTTGTAGGCCGTCCATTTACTGGACAACCAGTAGCGCTGGCTGCTGTAGTGACATCATCAGTGTGGTGGGGCCCATCATGCAGTGTGTAGTATCCCAACCGTCCATTGATGTGGACGCCTCCATTGGCATGTGTTGAATGCACACCGTTGTCTAGCAGCTGTTGCTGATGACACTAGTAAAGCATAAATATCAGCTTTTTCCAAGCTTGTGGTCCACACGTGTGGATCCCACATGAGGTAGGTGCCTTATCTAAGCCACCCATCTGCCCTGACCATGGGACCCACCTTGATACACGTGTTATGTATCCCCACCATCCAGGACGACACAGTGGGCTCCAATGTAATGTATGTGCCTCAAATCCACACCGTCCAGACCTCTGGATGGTGGCTGATCACGAGGTATGCGTTATAGCCAAACTGTCCATCCATTTTTACTGGTGGCCCACCTTGGCGTGGACCCACATCAGTACATGTGCGTTGGGTACACACCGTCCATCTATTGGACGTGTGGAGTCCACGTTGAGGTATGTATGTCCACCGTCCATCTGAGGACGTGCTGGACTAAACCCAGCAGCAGTGGGGACCACCGTACCTAGCTGATACATTGTGTCAGCAAATTCTGTGGGGCCCAGCGACGTCAGCAAATTCTATGGGGCCAGCGTTGATGCACGGGTCTTATCCACACCATCCAAGTGGCTGGACGGTGGGGTCCATGCCTTAATGTATATGTTCTGTCCACGCCCTCCATTGTACGAACATGGGACCCACCTAGATGTATTTGTTGTATATCCAAACCTTCTGTGCATTTAGTGACGATGGGGCCCACTTATGTTTGACATCAGCAAGCTATGTGGCCCACACATGATATATGTGTTTAACCAGTGGTGTCCTGTCCACGTGTGTGGAACCCCGCCATGATGCATATGATATATCTATACCACCAATCCATTTTGGCAGCCGTGGGACCCACTCCACGTGCTTCTGCTGTCGTGCACCCACCATGATTCATGTATTTTATCCATGATGCGTGGGGTGGCCCATATGTGTGGACCCCATCTGATATGTGGTGTCCGCACCGTCCCTGGGACTGGATGAGGGACCCACCTTGATTTATGACAACGGATTGGCCGGTGTACATCACACGGCTATGCCATTGCTGTGGGGCCCACCTCGAGGTATTTCCACCGTCCATCCGTTTGATGACGGGCCAACAGCCACTGTCAATTGTTGCTGCACGTGCAGCAGCAACATCTCACTGGGACTCCACTGCGATGTATGTCCATCCATACCGATCATGGGACGGTGGGCCAGCCTGCCATGATGTTTGTATATCATCCCACGCCATCCATCTATTTCATCTAAGACGTCCATCTGTATTGCCATGTGGGCCACACCATGATTTATGTTTTGTAATCTACACCGACCATCAGAGAGGGTGGGACCCACTGTGATGTACGCTGGCCGTGGGACCCACCAAGCATGCTATATGGCCGACTGTCAATAGATGTCCAGACCCTGGACGTTTAAGCAACAACAAAAAATAATAAAATAAGATATAAATATACATACATGTATTATTAATATTATAATATTATGAGGGCCCCACATAGGACCCACTTCAGATGTAAGTATTCTATCCAAGCCGTCCACCTACTTTGCCAGCGTGGACACTACCATGATATATTTCTTTCATCCACACCGTCTAGATTGAGATAGACAGTGTTGATTTACCTGGGTAATGTATGGATAGTGCTGATTTACCAGGATAATGTTTAGACCGTGCTGATCATCATTAGTGGGCCATGTGCCCCAGGGAATGACAGTGTACAGTGATACACATATAACACCTACAACCATTGGAATGATTCTTTTTTAGAGTGGTCCAAGCCCATTTGAGGCCCACCTGTGATGTATATTTAAGGCCCACCTGGTATGTATATGAGGCCCGGTGTGATGAATATGTAGTCCATGGGTTGTGGCCCATTGTCATGTATTCGAGGCCCACGGGCAGGCCTGATGTAATGTGATTATGGTACATATGATGAGGCCCATTGAGATGCATTTTTTGGCCCATGTGATGCGGCCCATAGTGATGTGTACTAGGCCCTTGTGTGAGGCCATGGGCTCACTATATGTTTGACTCTATGTGGGCCACTCCTTGAGAGCAATATTGGTTAAATGACCACATTGATGAGCATTGATGGTTGAATGTCCACATTGTGACCTTCCATTAAGCCTTGATAAGCCCGTTCTTACCAATCCTAATTGTTGTGGCCAATTATCGATTCCGATTGATGTGACTGATTTGCTGATTCTGATTATCGATCGATTCCAATTGTCACGATAAATTGTCGATTTCAATTGACGTGACCGATTTATCGATTCTAATTATCGATCGATTCCGATTACTAATTCTGATTATCGATCGATTCTGATTGTCATGACCGATTGCCGATTTCGATTGATGCGACTGATTTGCCGATTCTAATTATCGATTGATTTCGATAGTAAACTGATTGTCGATTTTCGATTGACGTAACTGATTTACCGATTTCGATTAGCAATTGAGGCCGATTATCAAGACCGATTTGCCGATTTCGATTAGCGATCGAGGCCGATTATCATGACCGATTGCCGATTTTCGATTGACTTGACCGATTTACCGATTCCGATTATCGTGGCCGATTGCTAATTAGCGATCGAGGCCGTTTATCATGACTGATTGTCAATTCCGATTGACATGACCAAATTATCAATTTCTATTATCGATCGATTCCAATTGTCGTGATCAATTGCCGATTCTGATTAACGTGACCGATTTGCCGATCCTAATTATTGATCGATTCCGATTGTCGTAACCAATTTGCCGATTTCGATTGCCAAGACCGATTATCGAGACCTATATGATGTACATGTGACCCATAGTTGAGGCCCATTTTGACACGTATTAGGCCCATGATGCATGGCCCATTTGATGCATTCAAGACCCGTGTGTAGGGCCCACCTGTCATATATCTGAGGCCCATGGGCAAGGCCCATTATGATGTATTTGTAGCCTATGAGCAAGGCCCATTATGATATGTAATGAGCCCTTGATGCATGACCCATTTGATACATATAAGACCCATGTGTAGGGCCCACATCTCCTGGCCTGGGTATCGCCTCGGCGCGCGAGTCACGGCATCGGAACCGCGGCGACGGCGCGGTCGCTAGGATACAAGTCTCCGGTTGAGTCGATTCGGGTTGATGGCGTGTGAATTAGGGTCGCACGTAATTATCGATTAAGGGTCGAAGGTTGTCAGAATTCGACCTGAAATATCGCGGAATCCTACGCAACGGTATGGACTAAGATACGGGTCTTACATGAACCACCTGCACATTTTATCCTCTATCATGAGTTGGGGTCGTATTGCTTAGGACGTGTGGATTTGGTAGAGGAATGTCAAAACCACTAGAACCTGCAGAAGAGATAGAAGAGTTCGATTGATCAATAGGCAACGTAATTCAAGAGTCAAAAATATTGAGCTGTCGATCTAGGGTTGGCAACATGGTACATGTACAATTATCTTTAAAAGGAAAGCTGGTTTCATCAAAGACTACATGTCGTGAGATGAAGATTTTTTTGGTGAAGGGGTGAAAGCATTTGTACCCTTTATGCCTATCACTATATCCAATAAAAACACAAGTTGGTCTTTGGATCAAATTTGTTTGTCCTTGTATCCCAGGTATAAGGAAAATATTTAGATCCCAAAATACATAAGGAGAAATAAATTGGATGAGTGCCATGAATTTTAAAGAATGGTATATCATTGTTAAGAGCAAAGGAAGGAAGACAGTTGATAAGATATACCGCAGTGTGGAAAGCCTTAACCCATAGGTATGGAGGGGCACCAGAGTGAAATAACATAGTCATACCTAGTTCTCAAAAAATGCGATGTCGTCTTTCAACCATTCATGTTTGCTCTGGTGTGTAGGGATAGGAAATATGGTGAACTATACCCTGTGCTTGAAAGTGAGACGTTAGTCTTGTGTTGACAAATTCACCACCGCCATCGGAATGAAAGATTTTGATTTTTTTTTTGTTAAATTATCACAGGACATCTTATTCAAAAACCAAAAAATCATCTACAAAATCAGACTTATTTTTTAGGGGAACAATCCAAGTGTATCGTGAATGATCATCAACCAAACAAGCATAATAACAAAATTTCCCTAGAGAGGCAACAGGCGCAGGTCCCCATAAATCTCAATGAATTAAAAAAAAAATCTGAATTGGTATTGTCTTAATAATAAAAAGGTAGTTTACTCAGTTTGCCAAACTAACAACTGTCACAAATATGTCTTAACTTATTGGACCCTGAAACATCAAGTAATCCCTTATTTTTTAGAACGTGAACAGTAGACTCTTGAGGATGGACGAGACGCTGATGCCATAATTCTGCAAACCCAGATCTGGACCAATTGGAAAAGTGAAGTCCAGGTGGACTGCTGAGGATATAAAGATCACCCTTGCCTGTTCCTATCATTATCGTGTGACCTGTCTTCCGATCTTAAAGGCAAAAATTTGTATTAGAAAAATTATAGGTAACAGGATATTGATTAGTTAATTGACTAACGGAGAGGAGATTTTTGGCTAAGTGTGGTACAAGCAAAACATTATGTAAAGGAAGTATTGTGGTTTTATTATTGATATAGGCATCTCCAATGGCTTTAATTGGTAGAGATGTACCATCACCATTCAAAACAAAGTCTGAACCTATATAAGAATGTAAATTTTTTAACATACCTTCGTTACCTGTCATGTGATTAGAAGTTCCTATGTCTGTGGTCCATTCAGTGTCAGCAAGGGTGTTGTCGAGGGTGAGAGCGGCCAAGGCTTGTGGCACTTCATCATACTGCAATGGAGGATTTGGCACATACCAGCAAATCTTGACAATATGTCCCATGACACCACAATACTGGCACCGATCATCTCGATACATTTCTCTTTCAGTGGAGGTCATTCTATGTTGGCTAGGTGGATGTGGTCTTTGGACCATACTAGCTTGAGGGTTTTGATCATTGTTGTCTCGACAAGACTGTTGATTGGAGTTTAAACCTGCAAAAAGAGTAGAGCCTATAAGATTTAGTGAGTTATTATAGGCTTGAAAACCTTTACCATTGGAGTTGAATAGAATTTGTGACCCTTGGCTATAATTAGCTTGTTGTTGAGGGCGTTGTTTCTGGCCATGGAAGGCATATTGTGGAGTTTGAGAGGAGGCTCCAAACAAGGTCTGTCTTTGTTCATATCCGCGTTGTTTCTGACCATATAAGGCATATTGCGAAGTTTGGGAGGAGGTTCCAAACAAGGTATGTCTTTGTTCATATCCTTGAAGGAGAGATACCAACTCAGTATAATTTGGACATGGAGGTTTAAGCATCGTAGTGGCAAAGGTCTTATAGTTTGGACCAAGACTTGTGAGCAAAGAAAAAACCTTGACCTTGTCTGTCACTGGGCAACCAATAGCAGCAAAGGCTATCACGCAGACTTTTGAATTTGTGAAGATGTTCAGCCAGAGAGACAGTCTCATCTTTGCGAAGGTATGTGAGTTGTTGATGAAGAGTATACTCTCTTTCGTAAGAGTCCTATGCGTAAGCCTCCTTGAGAGCATCCCAGACAACTTGTGAAGTCTCTAAACCAATGACTAAGTTGAGAGCTTGCTCAGTAAGAGTGCATATAAGCCCACCTCGGAGTAGCCTATCGAATTTTTGCCAAGTAATGAATTCTTCTGTAAGATTAGTTGATGGTGATGGTTTGTATTTGGTAGGAGCTACTATTGCACCTATGAGATGTCCAACCAGATCTTGGCTTTCAGCTAGAGCAAGGGCTTGCTCACGCCATAATGAGTAGTTTTCTTAGGAGAGTTTGAGGGTGATGAAGTTTCCTACGTTGAGTGAAAGGGACGCCATTAAAATTTGTGTGTATTGGGCTCTTGATACTCACACAGCTCTGATACCAAGAAGAAAAACAAAATCAAGGCTAAAGTGTAAAAGCTTTCTTATTAATGATGAAAGTGAACGTGAGTACAAGAGCCATAAGCTGTTCTTATTTATAAGAGGAGGTCAGTACAGGATATTTTTAGATAGAGATCAGTACAAGATATTTTAGATAGTCAGAGTGAGCTGTGCAAAATCCTTTAGATAGTTAGAGTGAGCTGTGCAGAATCCTTCATTAACCCCTTGCAAATTTTAAAAGGTTATACTTCCTTATTTGCAGATTTTTGAAATGCAAATTCTTTTGATGAGTTAGAATCACGCTGGTCATTATCCTGAAGAAATTTTCTGTAAAAGAAGTACTAGGCAAATAGATAATTGTAATTGGATAACCACTTACCTCTTTTTAAAGTTCTAATTGTCCAGGCATACAAGTAATAGTTTAGAACATGGCATATAATTTATCTGATTTTAGACAATTGGTATACTATCGTATAGATAGTTGACATGTTTCACTCAAGTTTCATATGGTGGTGGAACTTCAGACAAGAGAAGTATTCATAGTTTGAATCAAATTCTACTAATAAATAGACTCAATACTTGGCAATGCAGAAGACCAAATTTCACCAGGATTAGGAAATGATACGATGAATTTTCTGCCATGGCCAAGCAGAAAATCGATATATCCAGCTCAGACCTACTATAACCTTCCTTCTGTGTTAGCCCAACTATTAACAACTGAAAATTTGTTACTTCACTGCTGTGAAGTATTAAAGATAGCCAATAGGGGTTTTGGCCCAAAAAAGTCCTTTTGGTGGACACTAGATAGTTGGAAAGTTGGGTCTCAAAATTACAACCTATTCTGACATGCAGATTGATACATAGATTATTCAACCTTCAGGGTAGAAATATTTTTAAGGGAGGTAGAACATTATAAGTCCAGTCTAGTTAAGTAGGTATATGTGTCCATCCGATTTAATTAGTGCAACAGAAGCTTGGCGGGCACATAACCCACTGGCTCGGGATCGAAGGTAATTAATCCAAGTTATACATAGGGTTAGATCACTAATTAGGATCTGCATCCTCAAAATGCTAGTAATGAACTCATCGAAGGGAAATAATTAGGATTTAAGAACTATACCAAGTTATATAAGTATATCATATCATTAAAAATAGGCCAAACAATGAGTATGAGTTGAATCAGTACAAGAGGAGTCAGCGTATTCACAAAAGAGCTCGTTAAATACAAACTTAATAGAAGCCATAGCCAATTTTGGGGATGGAATTGTTTATAGGGGGTAGATTGTAATGCCCTAAATTCTTTGCCAACTTGGGAATTGGATGTCATTGGGCATTACCTTTGATTTCTTGATTTGAGTGCATGTCTATACATGTATTCGCACATGTTTGGGACCAAAATGAGTGATTTTGGATCCACCAAAATTGCCCGATCGAATGGAAGTAATGAAATTTCAAAATTCTATCCATGGTGTCACTATGAGATCACAATGCCACCGTGAAAATCTAGACAATGGTTCACGATGCCACCATGAAGCTTGCACAACAAAGTACAGTTATGTGCAGAACTAACAACTTAAGTATCCTAACTTCAAAAATACGTATCTTTATTATACAATTTCAATTGAGGTCATTCAAAAACTAGATCGAAGCTTGATGAGTCCAGTTTTATATATATATATATATATATATATATATATATATATATAGAGAGAGAGAGAGAGAGAGAGAGAGAGAGAGAAACTAAAAACAAACTAAAAAGAGGTTGATTTTAGGATATTTTAGAAATATGCAGAAAATTGTTGGTTTCAGATAGCTAGTACTTTTTCAATTTTTATAAGTTTTATAAACTTTTTTTTTTCAAAAAAACTATGTATATCATTGATCTCAAAAATCACCACCTATACATTTGAGCACCCCTTTACATAAAACAGAGGGCCCAACTTTGAAAGCACCAAATAATTACAAAAAAAAAAAAAAAAAAAAAACAGCAAGGGGAGTCACACCACCCTAATCGATCCCAATCCAACTTTATCTAGAAAGATAGAGCCTCTGACTTGCTATGGAAGCTCCAATTGTTGATCGAACGAAGCAGAAGATTAAGAAGCACTCCCTAACTGAGCCATTAAATCCACAGAAGAGTTCCCTTCCCTCAGGACATGCACAAATCTAAATCTGCCGATTCTCAGCAGCTGATGAATTCTATACAACCACGCCTTCCATTTTCAGCCCGTCTTAGCCACTCCGTTCAGCAAATCAACAACCAGCCTAGAATCTGATTCTAGAATGATTTGACGATAACCCCTTTAAATTCCAAGTGAAAGAACATCATGCACCGCTCAAAGTTCAGCAACGGTGTTAGAGCCAGCACCATAACCTGCTGAAAATGCAAACAAGAAATCACCCTTCACCCCTCTACAGATTCCACCCCCTCCCGATCTGCCTGGATTTCCTCTTGCCAACCCATCTACATTAATTTTAACCTAACCCGATGCTGGCCTCTCCCATTTAATCGTTGTTGCTCGACCGCTAGATGTAGTAGTAATCGGCGAGGCACGACCTATCCTTGACCTTACCGTCCCCCCTGCCCCAGGTGCACTTCCAACACTGCAAGATCTGTTAAGCAAAGCGACCCACCACCTGATTTTAACCATAACACGATCACATGAGACCGATAAACTTTTAAAAACTGCAGCATTGCATGCTTTCCATATCTCCCAGATAACAATGCATGGAATGAGCCTTTGAGGCATCGATTTATCCTGCTTGGATGAGACAACCACCCACCACTGAGATAGCCTAGCCTTGATCGAAGTTTCTGCCATAACACTAATAGCAAACCAGCTGCCAACAGCCAACCATACTCTCTGTGCTAGGCTACTAGTGACAAACAAGTGAAGCAGAGTCTCGATGTCTTAGGATTAGGATTCTTGAAGGGTGCAACAAACACATCTGGAAGCTAGGTGGACACCCTGTGATTAGACTGCTTTATCCACTGGTACCGGTTTTTGAAGGACCTTCCAGACAAACAGCGAGAGTTTGGGTGGCAACTTAGCATGCCAAACCCATCGAGACCAACTTTGGCCTGGACCTGGGACCCTACTCATTGACCATGCAGACTTAACAGAGAATTCTCCTGAAGGCATGAAAGGCCAAATTGGCAAGTCCACTTCCTCAGAGATACAATATCCAGCTTGAAAAACATGATGAATTACGCCTTGAGGAAGGAAAAGAAAAGTGGCTGAGGGGGGGAAAGGACCAAACGGACCCAGCACCTGACACACCTGAGCGTCTTGCAAACCTTCCGGTACCTCTGCTTCAGTCAGCTGCTCTAGAAGGCCCAGGCCGGTCCAATTTGCCTTCCAAAAATTACATTTTCCTACACCTATTCGTCATTGAATTCTAGATTCCACTAAAGAAATGAGCTCCCTAATTCACTTCCACATGGGAGAAGATAGCCACCTCATTCTATCCAATGCACCTGAAGACAAGTCGTGGTGGTACTTAGCCATCATGAAAGACTTTTAAATATTTTCCTCCTTCCCAAATTTTATTGTCAAAGCCATTCTAAGGTGGAAAGCTCTCATTATATCTGTAAGCTTTCTAAAACCCATTCCTCCCTCCTCTTTTGGCAAAACCAGCAAGTTTCAGTTCTTCCAGTGACACTTTTGTTTCCCTTCTGACCAACCCCAGAAAAAAGTTCGCTATGTGTCCCTTAATTAATTTCAACACTTGATAAGGAATATGGACAACCGCCATAGAGTGGACAGGAATACCTGATAGGATGTTCTTCACGAGTACCACTCCCTACCTAGGATAACAGGCGGGCCTTCCACCCATTAATGTGACTCACAACTCTATCAACCAAAGGCTTAAATGCACTAGCCTTTAACCTTCCAACCACCATAGGAACTCCTGGATAAGAGAAGGCTAACAACGATTTTCCATAACTGAGGATTGTTTTAATTGTTTTGATTCTAGCACTTGGCAGCTTCCTTGAACAAAAGAAGGAACATTTTCTCAGATTTATACTTTGGCCCGATGAAGCTTGGAAGGAGTTCAGGAATTTCTTAATCTCTAGGAGCGAGGAATTACTTCCATTTGTGAAAATTAAGGTATCATCAGCATAGAGCAAATGTGAGATCATTAGGCACCCTCTACCCAAAGCAAATGGCCGGCTCACTTGACGGATTAACATGCTCTTGAGACCTCTACTTAGAACCTCTATTGAGAGAATGAACAAACTTGGAGAGATCAGGTTCATTCTTGAAGAGATCAGATCTCCCTGCCTCAGACCCCTTGAAGACTTAAAAAAGCCCGCCATCTCTCCATTTATAAGAACCGAAAATCAAATATTCACCCAACATTTTTCCACCAACTCAATCCAAGGCCTACTGAAACTAAAATGATTTAAAACTTGCTTCAAAAAGACCCAATTTACTCTGTCATATGCTTTAAATATGTCTAACTTCAAGACAATGTTTCCCCTGTGAACCGGCCTATTTAAATCCCTGAACAGCTCTTGAGTTAAAGCTATATTCTCTGTTATAAACTTAAAATGGAATGAGATTTGTTGGGACAAAAGTAGATTTAATTATGAATTAATATAAAAATTATAAAAATAATTCAGTAACCAAAAGTATAAAAAATGTTACAAGCAATTGAAACATTTTGGAACTATACAAAAAAATCATTAGTTTTAGACAGTTGGTACTTTCGAAATTTTTATAAATTTTTTGGAACTTGAAATAGGAAAAAATAGTGGGGAATAAGTAGACTTAATGATGAATTACCAGAAAAAATATAAAAATGATGAAGGAATTAAAAGTGTCAAAAACGTCACAACCAATAGAACTGTTGAAACTGAAAATTTCTGACACTACAAGTCACCGATGGACGAAACGTATCTTTTTCGTCATAGAGTTTACTATTAGGTGTCTTCTTAAGAATTATTTCTAATCACGTCAAGAATCATCACGTGTAATTAAATTAGAATTCTTTTTTTATGCATTTTACTATTCCAGATAATTTAGAGTTTAGTCTAATTAGGACTCTTGATTAGGATGATTAGAGTCGAATCATCATTTTCACTAATTGCAAAAAGGACACGTTGTGAACTTAGTTAATGCAAATCCTAGTTGTCATGCATAATAAATCTCACGACCCAATTCATTTCAGAAATGCCCTGATTAACCAAACTAGCTCTATGCTACTCATTAGTGGGCCGTCATACTCAAAATTATAGGAAAATGTTCATTTTGGCGAGTTTGACGTCCATCGCAGGACATTAACCTGGATTGTACGCCAAATTGTTCAACTTGGGCTTGTAAGGTGAGCGTATGAGATATATGAGTGCCCTTAGAAACTGTCAAAACTTAAGTGAATTGCCCCCGTTTGATCTTTGCCAAAGTTATGGGTTTGAGACCGTTAGATCATGACCAAATTTATGAAACCAATCTAAATTAATATCTTACACATTCGTATAACCAACAATCGGTCACTGTCAAATTGACTTCTAATCATACCTATTGATCGGCACATCTAAATGGCGGGCAGATCGCATCCATTCGTAGATCATCACTAGGGACATGTCCTATGGCATATATCGACCTGTACATCTCTTAGTGGGCCCCAACATCTAGGAACGACCTCACATTGGGTTGATATACCAATAACATTCCATTTGCATCACATTTGGCACTATAAATAACAGACCCTCATGCACCCCTCCATTCCATACAAATTTTCCCTGCAAGAGAGAGAGAGAGGGAGAGAAGGATACTGAAAGTAAGGAATTTGGTGCTTGTTCTACTGATTTTCTTTGATCGTGTCATAGCAACTACTGAATCCTCCATCGAATTTATCTTAACTTATGATTAGATGTAATAAATGAACCCTACTTCCTGATCTGGGTTTTCGTAGGATGAATTGCATGAATCTCACATAGTTCTTGGTGTTTGTATAGGAATCGGTATTTTTTTCAAAAATCATAACCCTAAGTACGATTAGCTCGCTTGAAACCCTCTAAGGTACAAATCATTCTTCTATATTTCTTTTTTATCAACCCTTAATAGTGTTAGATAATGATTTTTTGTTATTGTTAGAATTTCTTATGCATTTGTACTTAAATTGATTTGTTATTGCATTCTTAATGTTACTTGATGTTGGTAGTCAACATAATTGATAAAATACTTGATCAATGTGAAATTTCTATTAATTATTAAAAATATTTTATGCCAATTGATAAGTATTTCATTGATGTATCCTATTGTGGTATTAAGTTGTTATATGATTATGATTATGTATTAAAAATCTAAATTGTTGTTGTGGTGGATCGATGTTTATAAATCAAGTAGTTAGGTGGATAGCCTACTTTGGTTGGCTATCTCAGATTTATATAGTTGACCAGGGTTGAACACAAACGATTAATGGTAGTTAGAACTACACGGGATGCTTTGCACCCAATGCCGATTTTGCTCAAGCTCCTTCATTGTCAATCGAATTAGTATAATGTATGGCCCGATCATTCTTATGCTTAGAGATTGTATAACATTCGATAAAATCTAGAATAGTTCTAAGTCCATTCGTAACCATTAGTGTGTTACAATCTGACAAGATTATTAAGCTAGACATGGCGGTATAGGACTCCGTGTCCGAGTTGTTTGCCTATGTTGGGGTGATGTGCCTGCCATATACATAAAAAAAATTGGTGACAAACCTACCATATTTGTAACATCTCATATTTTCACTATTTTAGATTTTCAAAAAACCCTTGAAATCACTACCAAAAAACAAGGCAACACTAACAACTAAAAACCGTCAGCATTGACATTTTCAACGGCTTTTAGCCGTAGGGAAAGGGGGGTGCACGTTCCCAACTACCAATGCCGTTAACCTTTGCTATAGCTAAGGCTGATGGCTAAAACCGTCATTTCCAATGGCCAAAGCCATCAGCTCACCGATGGTTTTAGCCTTCAACGTTTCTTATTAAGTAAAAAAAATATAGATTACAAGTAGATTGCCTAATCAGTGCACACATCTACAACTAGCTTAATATCCATTTCAGAAACATGTTCTCTAAAGCCTCAAACCAACTAATTTATTTGAAAAGGTAAGTCAAAACAAAGGAAATGAAGAAATTAAAATTGAAATCAAAATCAGATCTTCCATCCAAATCCCAAACATATAAAATTTGTATTTTCATTTTTTTTTTTTTAATTTTAAAAATGTATATATGATACCCAATATCAACTTGGCACCTGGCCATGATGGATCATGACAACTCCATCTAAAAGCAATCTTAGGATGAATGTTGAAACAATAATTAAATCTATGCTAACAAAAAATATATGTCCCAATTCTCACAAATCAAATGAGGTAAATCTTTCAAATTAAGAGCTGATTCTCACATTTTTAGTGAAGATAATGATTACATTCATATTATATATATATATATATATATATATATATATATATATATATATATATATATATATATATATGTATATATATAGACACACACACACGCAAAGAAAAATTAAAGTTCATTAAGTTAATCTTGAGAGAAAGTTTTTAATATTTAAACATTACATAGTGGTTCGCAATGGGAGTGCTAGACGCCTTACTTTCAAACCCTTTTTAGGAATTAACATCTATTTGGTAAGAAATTTCCCTCATCACCTTAACGACCATTACGATCTAAGTCAATGCATCCTTTTAGTAATGCATGCCCTTGCAACAACAAATGGAAATCTAAATCATTCATTAGTGTTATACAAATGTCTCCATATGTGAACCAATTGCACCAAAACTCTTCAGACAATTGGAATCTAAGCTAATTCACTTTAACAAAACTCCAAAACATCCAAACCCACAAGTATAACACTTCTTAGAATTAATTCACCAATTCATAACTAATCTTCTGATGAAGAAAGCTACTATGCTACATTGGGGTGTGTGAACCAACACATCTATTTAACACATTCAATTTGGTGGGCGATCATGTGAATGCTATGTGTCCGAAAACCCAGTGTGTGATCAAATGGCACTAAGCTAATCTAAATGAGTTGCCCAATCGTTATGATCTCTGGACTATAACCCAAATATAATAGTGGCCGCTTGGATCAACATTCTGAGTCAAAATCCATGCTCAGAGGTAGACGGCCACAATAACATTTCTTAATTTCCAATTCAATATCAAACTTACAGAATCAAAATGCTAAAATCCAAAATCTGATTGCAGACACGGCATCAAAATGTCAAGAATCCAAAATTATCCGACCCAAGAAGAAGTACAATTCAAAAAAAAATGAAAAAATAAAATTATTCTCTCTGCGCATCCAAGTCCTCCTGCGATCACCGCCAATGGGCCTCAAGTAAGGTGGGTCGGCCATCGGCAGGGGATCGGCCTGCTTGATGACGCCAGGGAGATCAGCCAAGCGCGGTGAGCATGTCGATCATTTTCTTGTCAACATTGATGACATCGGTCTTGATGGCCAATTTGTTGGGGATTAAATCCATCCCTCGCTCGCTCTCTTCCTCCTATAGCTTGAGTGAGATGCCATGGACTGGGCCACGTTGGATCTGCTTCATCAGGTGCATTGAGAAGCCTGCAATCTTGTTGCGGAGGCGCTTGGATGGGATAATGGTCACCTCTTCCAGGATCTTCTTGTTGGTGTGGAAGTCCAATGTCATGTGGGAGTAGTATCGTTCAATGAACACGCGGGATGATTTCTTCACAGTTTTGGTGCGAATAACCCCCGTCAAATACCCAACCAATGGTTCCATGCTAGAATACCATTCGAATGACCCAGTATTTATGGAATTGAGTGATGAGCTATTTTCTGTATTGATTCAGTTTTTATATAACAAGCCCGCACCTCTGAACTAAGTCATCATAGTTGGTGTTTGGGTGACGACCCATCCCGAATTGATCATCATACCTTTGGATATCTTGTCATACCTTTAAAATTTTTTATTTGTGAGATATGAAAGATAATACCTAAATTTGGATCAAGGGATGTTTGTGAAGAATCACTACTTGCCACAATAAGCCACGTGATTTGGATTAAGAGTCGCGATATAATTCTATATCTTAGTTTCACCAACCTTCTGTTTGAATTGAAAATTATAACTACTTGGCTAATCATGCATATCATTATATTGTTGGGTTGTATTACGGGCCAACTATTGTGCATATGTTGACGTCCTCACTAGCAATATCATTGATGTAGAAAGTTTATGATTGTTGTATTCCCAGGCATTCATCATATTATACATTATTGATTTGTGTTATGGGTCAATCATTATCATATCATCATGTCATCCATGTTATCATGTCATCCATGTATTTAAATAATTAATTTAAAAATTATTTATTTTGTAATGTTATCATTATCTATGCTGATTGAGTCAATAACATGTATAACTTAGAACTAATGAAACCACTAAGTTAGTTACTCGCTCCAACTTATGATTGTATTTTAAACACTAGCCAGACAATATTATTGATGCAGGTACTATTGATATCTCAGACGGGTAGGCTTAGATCAGCTTGCACTACCAAGATTGGGAGATTAAGTCCAAACTGAAAATTTTATACTTTAATCATTTTGGGTATGTATATTGTGGTTTATATAGTCCTCATTTGGACAGACACCACTTTTAGAATTGTACATTTTAAATATTAACCATCTATTTCTGGGCTTAGTTATATCTGCATAACTTTTGATGCCGTAGATTTAAAACTTCTCTAATTGGTGAACGTTTACCGGTCTGCATAGGCACATGGGAACTCACCCACATGCACTTTTGTTAGGTTCACACCTAGGAACTCGAAATCAAAGTCTCTATACTCAGGTGTTGATTTTTGAGGTGTGATATGATTGGTATAAAATTAGATGACAAGTCTCCTGTAGTGACCATTGAGTGTTAGTGAAGGCCACGAGCCTACCATATTGTTGATAGATTTGATGTCGTACCATCACCACATTTGTGTTTGGTGACAACCTTCACATTATTTGTGATCATCCTTGAGTGATGAGCCCATACTATTGTTTAATTATATAAGTTAGACTTTCAGGTGACAAACCTAGAATAGAATCAAAGGACACTGGTGTTGAGTCCTTATTGTGCATTAGTTTTATAAGCATAGATGTGTTTAATTGATCTAATTATACATGTTTTTCTATGCGAGGTGATTTCGAGATCTAAGATGAAAAGAATTATTAAAAAAAAGACTTAATTCTCAAAAACTGACTAAGTGAATATTTAGAGATTTGAAGGTAATTAATGAAGATTTTAAGTACCAAAAATATAAGAAAACTAAGTACGAAAGATGAAGAGAGAAGACTAGAAAAATCACAAAGTACATAAATAGAAATAATAAACTGTTCACTCCCACCTAAGGTTAATCTGATCGAATATGCATAGAACAGTCCAATAAGAAAAAGTGATTTTCAGAGATAATTCAGCTCGATACTTAGGTTCGACCGAAACCATATTCGGTGCCACCAAAAGAAGGTTCGATGCGACCTAAGGGAGATGGAGACTTTAGATATAATTTGGTAAAATTCGACTACAGGTATCTCCGGCTGGACTCAATGCGACTTCGATGTAACCAAAGGTAACTATCGGTGAGACCAAAGTGTAACAAAAATGTGTAAATTTGAAGTTGGTTCCAAATTTGTATGAATTTTTCCTATATAAAGGGGTGATTTTGTAACACCCTGAACTTTTCAATACTCGAGTATTGAAAGTTCTCGAGTGTTACCATGAAATTTAATTTAGTATATACATGTGTATGTCACTAATTTAGTCTATCATAATTAACCTTACATCTATTCTCTAACCTGAATCTAACTGTTAAGAATAATCTTCATCCATAAATTAAGTCATTTAACCATTGATTTTAAGACAAGATTATCATATGTCCAAGTATTCTCACTTGTCCATCATAACCAACTATTTAGTCATTTATTTACCATTAGGTAAAGATATTTGACTGTCCACTTTGAGTTTAGACCACCTGATCATAGTAAACTAACTACATGATCTCTACATCCACTCGTACACATATCAAATTGAGATTTTGATCTGTTCATCTTGTTCACCACCTATAAATATGTTCACTCACCATCAAAACTACAATCCAAAGAACATACACATATGAACAAGTCACTTGAATCTAACGATATACATGTTCTACCTCTTAATCACTCCAAAAACCTACTTTCTATTCATTCGTTTACGAAACTGACCGTACATGCACTTACATACATGGTCAGGATACTAATTGTAATATCTCAAATTTTCATGGCCAGAGTTTATACTTGTGTCTGAGAAAATCAGGTGTTAATAATGTATAAACTGAATACTTCAAAATCGCACCCTATTTTTTTTAGATCACATCCAGATACATTCACGATGGTACCATTCACGAGAGTAAAATCAACTGTATTGATTATTTTATCAGAGTAACAGAATTTAGTAAATAATCAAATGTCTTTACAATGGAAGCTTATTATATTTATCGAGTTTACAACGAAAGTATAAAACTAAATCATAAAACTATCTTTGTATTATTTTAGTATAGTCTTTCATAGGGAGATGGTCCTTTGGGTCTTCAATCTGTACGGTACCTACATCATCTCTAAGGTTAGAGAGGATCAATACCCTACTAATAGTGATGGTCATCCCTTAAGATTAACCATAATTCAATAGATTCATAAAAGTAATGTAAGAGTTCTGATACATCACGTACTCCACCACTATAAGAGGTATCAGTATGCGCAAACAATACACATGAATGTATGCCTAGTAAAGTGTGTGCAGCTCATCATACGTAGCGATCACTATCACAATGTAGAAAATAATTCATAAAATCTGACTCAACCCTCGTTCTTATACTACGGATATTCGTCGGCGTATCCAACGTTAACGTGGATTTATACGTGTATCTCAAGGCAACACAACAACGTGATTGGGGAATTTACGTAATATGATGTGTTCATGGAGTAACTATTTATAACATCCAATCCTAAGAAGTGATATAACACACATGTCGATTTACTTAAATCGATTGTGCATCATTCTAACCAACCCACGAAATTAGGTGCCGACTAAGAGGGCCGCTACCCATAACGCATTACATCTATGATAAAATATTTAATTCACTAGTTATGATAATTTTAACACATCACTTATAATAAAGAAAATGTAAACTAAATCATGAGAGTTTTGAAATATCAAGACACATGCTTAAGCCTTAAGGGTAAATAGCACAAGGCTAACAATATAAAGAGATGAGTAGCAATGGCCAACTCAGCAAATAGAAAAGTGGCAATGGCCAACTTAACAATGAGGAGAGTGGTAATGACCAACTTAATAAAGAGAAAAGTGACAATGGCCAACTTCATAAAGAAGAGAGTAGCAAGGGCTAACTAAAAAAAATTAGTAAAGGCAAGGGCAAAGCTTGTATCCACCGCCCCATATAAATTCATAAAGATCACGTGTAATTGAAGTCATATCATAATTTTCAAAGGATAGACGATTAATGGGGATAAAATTATACAATCGCAGGGGGAGAATCATAGTAACATAAGCTTAAAGGATAAAACCCTCACCTTTAATTGTATGGTTGTCCACTTAATAAAGCTAAAGGCCCAAGGTAACTTTAAGATCAAATCTTTCCTTTCATCCTAATCCATAGTTCTCATGGTTATAATTAGGGCTTAGTTTACAATATTACCATATTCTAAGTTTAATGATTCTAAAAGATACCTCAATTAAGATGGGGTTTAGGTATGTAGTTCATCTCAAGATCTTACAAGGTATCATGGTGGGATTTTCCATTCCCATTAATGTAAAAAGAAAAAGAAAAAGTTTGAAAGGAGAAGAAGAAGAACTGGACCCGGAGATCTGAGCTGAGTTTAGGCAAATAGTGTTAGGTCAGCAACTTAGCACGAGTCACCCCACTTGGCACGGCAACAACGGAAGGAAGGGATCAACGTCCCTTCTCCTTCTGCTTGGATGCTCGAGAGAGCTCTCTCTCTCTCTCTCTCACTTTTCTTTCTCACGGAATGGCCAGGGCTTTTTATAGCCAGTCTGAATATAGAGTTTCTTACGCAGTCAAGTTCTGGAGGCTTCTTACATAGATTTGATTACGTAAAGCATAATAGCAACTCCAATTTACGTAATGTGTGATAGCAGTGCCACTGAGTTTTTTATTTCTTTCATGAGGTTCTTTCTCCTATCCATCTCGTCTAGCCACTGGGCGTCTAATGCCCCATCAACAGTTTATCTTTGGACTGTTGATCAAACGATCCTATTGGTGGAGGATTGTGTCTGCTTTAATGGCAAATTGATTTTGATCTATTTTCTTCAAGTTTAGACATCTCTAGGTGAGTCGGATTGGCCATTTGATAATCTCTAGCCATCCGATCTGCTGTGAAAGTGGAACTTGTAGGCCCACTATGTGGAGGATTCATTTCACAAGAAGGTGTAGAATCTGACGAAATTCATGAAAATTGGCAGGTCTGTCGTGAGAGTCAGCGAGCATGTCCTTGTTTGAAGGGGATGCGGCTAGTAGGTCTTCTTGTTAAGTGTGTAAGTGGATACACAAACGTAGTCGCTATTGTTGCAGCGTCCGTGCAGTTCAAATGGTTTTGATCAGTGTGTGAAAGCTAGTTTTATTCTTAGAGTAGTTTTGGGATCATTACGAAAAGATTTTGGATGGTTGGGATCTTCCAAATGGCTGGAGTGTGGCCCAGTCTAACTCGATCACAAGCTGTCCACTTGCAGCCCGGTTGATTATGTTCAATATCTCATACACATGACTATTTGAAGGCACGTGTGGAAAGCTAGGGTCTGATCGGTCTGGCCTTATGATCACAATGGATGGTTCAGATCATCTTATCAACTTCAGATGGTGGCCCACAACTCGTCCTAAGTGAACGCTTTCCATCCTTCCGTTATGGGCAGAAGATTTTGAGAAGGAGATTTCCTTCTTTGTCTCGGATCAGCGCCTTGTTGACCAAGCTTCCCGATCCTATGCAGCACAGGTGCATGCACCCGCTATGCACATGCAACATGTATAGTGGGGTTCACAGTAGCGCGTGTGACCCAATCAATTTCATCCATTAGCTTTCTCGGGTCCCAATGAGATCCCTAGTCAAAAATCAGGCAGATCCAATGTTCATGCGGCCCAAATTTCATGACTTTTGAGTTTTACTATGGATTTCTGTCAATCAGATGGTCATATCGAATTCTAACTTGGTCATTAGTGATACTAGGGGTTCCTAAGAGGTTCTTAGGTGGATTTAGGTAGTTACGTAAGTATTTATCAGTTGGATCGTGTGGTTTTAAGTATGAATGGATTTATGATTCAAGGTTAACAGTGTAGATTCGACTTCGAAATGACATAATGGCATATCTTGAAAATTAACGGATGGATGGGTTGATCTATGAATGGGGAATATTCTCAATAGCCAGATTTGTGTTGGGAAATGGATATAAGGTTGGGTTAGCATAATTGGTACTACACACATGTACATAATAGGTTAAATTCTATGGTAACACTCAAGAACTTTCAATACCCGGGTATTGAAAAGTTCAAAGTGTTACACTAACTATCAATTTTTACTATTTTTAACATATCATCTAACCATCCATTATGTTGTTTGATATATGCACCTTCCCTCAATTAATTTGGTGAATAATTCTCTATTCATAATGATTTAGATATGAGTTCTTTTGTAAGAATTTCTTAAAAATATGCCTATAATCATATAGAATTATTAGATTTTTCAAAACTCTCAGATCAGCAATAATTACAAAATTGTCATTAACTTAAGACTCTTAAATTCTAGATCACATGGTTTTCTTGATTTATTTGATGTGAAATTGTATATTATGTCTATCTATCTTAAACTAATCATACACATCAAATTTCAGCTCTTATATCATTGTAAAAGTGTCTTAATTGATAAATCAACCCCTTAACCATTGATTTTGGTGTTCATCAAGAGAGGAGAGCTCGTAGGTAGTCATAGGAGGATATTTTTCTTCTTATGAACGACTTACATTGCCCATCACATGGACTGAGTATGAAATATAAGAACCCACCTTGGTAGGCTTTTCTTAGGTGCGAAGTTATCCTTTTGAGGCTTGTCAACTCTTTCTAAATTTAGACCTTTCAAATTACTAATTTTTTGCAGTCCATCACAACTCACACTTTAGCCTCATGTGACTATGAGATCATACAAAATTTATACCCCGATATATAATCCTACATTGTTGAATGTTGACCACTTTAAAGCTAATTCCTTTATTTTGGTGCAACAAGTGAAATTTTAGATTCAGGCTTTTTCCACCATCGTAACCATCAAATTTTATCGAAATATTTTCATATCTTGACTACACATTTTCTTCAAAATTGGGCTCGGATCATTAAGCATGGACCATTAATTGAGATCAAGCTCATTTTGCCACCTACTGCCAAAATTTTAAAGATAAGCTAATCTAAATTTCAAATCACTAACAAAATCATATACCCCAGCTCTATTCGACGACCCTAACATAATGAATGAATTAGATTTAAAGAAAGATTGTCAAAAGAGACAAATTGGAGAAACCTAATTCAAGTGTGACGAGAAATCCAATAACAAATGGGGCGTGCCTCCCTTCTCCACTCAATTTCATACACACCCACCACCTTCTCACATCCAAGGAGAGAGAGAGAGAGAGAGAGAGAGAGAGAGAGAGAGAGAGAGAGAGAGAGAGAGAGATCTAAGCCTAGACACCCCCACACGTGTGTTGTCTCCCTCTTGATCAAGCGATATCATGGTTCGTGTAGACCCCATACATTGAGATCTATCTAAGGCTTACATCCAAGGCTAAGGTGAGGGATTCTTTTAAGCTTACACTAATTCAAGTTGATATATACATGATTTATCTTATTTTTACATACCTTCATATTACTATGATTTCTATATCATTGATTGATGGACCGTTATGAAAATTTATTCATGTGAGAATTTTGGTTAAGGTATGATTTTAATTATACATAATTTTTATGAATTCATGTGGGGTGATAGATACAAGCCTTGTCTTTTGCCGATTTTAAGAGCAACAAGTATTTTCACTCTATAATTGAGTTAGTTTTTGCTCATCTCCCTTTATTTTTGTTGAGTTAACCTAATACTACTCTTATTGTTTATTAGGTTAGCCTTGTACTATCTCCCTTTATGGCTTGGGCATGTGTCTAAGAATTTCAAAACTCTCATTGTTTGATTTATTTTCTCATTGATGCAAGTGATGTGTTAGAGGTCTCACATCTAGTGATTTATAAATTTTATCATGGATATAATGCACTCTAGGTGGTGGTCCTCTTGATCGACACATAATTCAATGGGTTTAGGTAGTGGTACATAATTGATGTAAGTAAACCGACATGCGTGTTACATCACTTCTGGGATTGGATGTTATAAATAGTGGCTCATGAACAAATCATGTCACGTAAATCATTTGATCATTTGTCGTGTCGCCTCGAGGTGTTCACATAAATCCACGATAACGTTGGACACGCCGATGAATTTCTGTAGTATGGGATGCAAGGTGACCTGAGTTTTCTATGAATTATATTCTACATTGTGATGATCACTATATATGATGGACTGCACACACTATGCTAACCATGCATTCATATAGATTCGTTATGCATACTGATACCACTCGTAGTGGTGGAGTACGAGATGTATTGGAACCTTACATTATTCTTGAATTACTGTTAATATTAAATGATAATCATCATGCTATGAGTAGGGCATTAACCCTCTCCAACCATACAGACGTTGCAGGTGAAGTGCAGATTGAAGATACAAATGATGATCACTGTATGGAAGTTTATTCCAAATAAAGAAGAATGATAGAATTATGTTTAACTTTATTTATTCTCCGCTGCAAAACTTTGAATAATGTAATAAGCTCCCACTTGAGAGGGCATTAGACAATTAGTTGATTTTATACTTCAAATGTATAAGAAGTACAATCAATTTTACTCTTGTGAATGGTTACCTTTGTGAATGTAACTGATCTAAATGAAATAAAAAAATATATATTTTTTGAAGCATTCAATTATTACTTTATTAACACTTGAAATTTCAGGCGCGTGTATGTACTCAGGCTGCAAAATTTTGGAGTATTACAAATTTAAACCATCCTATATATGAATTAAAGTAGAGGAGAGAGAGAAAGGAGTTGCGGAGCTTCTGCAAAATCCTCCTTATTCTTCAATCCTTCGATTCTTATTTTATTTGTATATATATTTTTTGAGTTTAATTCAATCATGTCTTTAATTGGCTAAATCTCTTAGCTATGGCTAAGAGTGAAGCCTGTAATAGTTTTTAATGTCTTAGTTTACTTTGATTTAAGTATTTGATTTGATTGTTGAACAATTTATTGATGTTGGTTTGAATGAGCACTTATTTTTAGTTTACTTTTATCCATTATTGACAGGCACATTAGATGCTTAGAAAAATTAAGATCGAGTAATTACTTATCTATTTTATAAGGGATTGATTGATCTATAAAATCCTTTAATCTACTGTAAACTAAAGGTATGATCGATGCTTTAAATTTCATGCGATCAATATATTGGTGCTTTATGTGGGTACCAATTTAACTGATGTTCAAATTTATTTTAGTTTATAAATGATGAATTAATTGCTCTATTATTCAGCTGGATTGGATAGGACTTTGATTGTATTTAAGTTATCTAATTGAACCAAGCGGATTAAACATTAAAGATGATATAAATCACTTTTATTGTCATTTTGAAGACACGGGCTTCAATTACTTTTTCCTTTTTGTCCTCATCCATCCCACATGTGTGGATTGGCCCTACCCCAGCACATGTGCAGGAGATTCCAACTTTCCATCAAGTGGGTCACAGTGTTTTAAACTCCTGGCTTAAAAGAATCAAATCTCCTTTAATTACTCCTCAGGTGGGCCATCATGAACAAAACAAGTGGATAGTTGAAACTTCATTTTTAGCCGTCCATTTGTCTGAAGTGAGCTAATTTTTAAACTGGGGGATCTAAACAGTGTGGCCCACCTGATGGATATCTCAAGTCTTGAAAATTTTTTCAATGTTTGAAAATATTCTTGTGCGTGTGGATGGGCAGGGCTCCACACCAGACGATATACCAAATGTTGCCAAAGGTCCATATTCTATGTACATGCATGGCCAGCCTAATGAATAGATGGGCCTGATCTTTGGGTCAACTGGTCTATGAAGTGGGTCCATGATGCATGTGGGGGTTTATGGGTTTTGTATGCATGGATTGGATGGCCAGGGTTAGCTACATGAGGGATTTGTATGCTGCTTCAAAATGTCTGGGCTTGTGTAATTTTGGTGGGCCTATGTTGGGCTTGTATCAATACCATCATGGTTGGTCTTGGGCCTACTAACCCAAGAGCATCATGGGTTAATGTTGCCCAGCCAGACCAATTAATCATAATCATTTCCCTACCACATCTCCCTGTTATGGCGTTTAAGCACTGACATCTATGATCCAAACTGTTCATTCTTTGTAGAGGCTCCATAAATGATCAATGGATGACAAATCATAATGATCAAACAATCCCAACCATGTATGAGATGTCAAAAAAAATTCATTGCTCGGGTTTCACCAATTTTTATGCACCATGTTTTAAATGGTAACCTTTTCTGGTCATTATGATTTGGCCTTTAACAAGGTTTAAACACACAAAAAATCATGTACTAAAGAGTAAAAGCATTGATACTCTGGAGAGCATGATGAATGATATGCAAATACCTCTTGAAAGTGTGTACATGGCATACAAGTAATGCAAAATAAACAATCCAGATTATGGGTCCAAACTTTACATACATGATCATGGACCTAAAATTATTCATAAAAACAGATAAAAAATTAATGATTTGCATGTATAAGTGTGGCGACAATTTCGTCTCGCATATTAGACATAATAGTTTGTTCGAAGTTTCCAAATACTCCTTCCACTTCAAGCATATCATTCTCTGATTCGATATTCATCTGTGAAAGAACATTTTCATCATTGTATTGTTGGAAGAGTGGATCGAAAATGAATTCTTTTCTGATGTAGCTGTATAGTGTCATACATGCAATAACTATGTCTCTTTGCGTCGGGAATGAATATGGTGTCATCCGCTTCAAAATTACAAAATGAGCCTTCAAAACGCCAAAAGACCTTTCGATTACATTCCATAACTTTGCATGCATACGATTAAAAATCTCATCTTTACTAGTAGGCCGCCCACCACTACGAAAGTCACCCAACCAATACCGAACTTTACGGTATGGTGCCATAAATCCTCTTGTGTGAGTGTAAGCAACATCAACCAAATAATATTTATCTACATAAAAACAAATGATATTTTAGTAAATTTTCAAGTTATAATTTTACCAAGTTATATGAAAAATATATTAAATATTACCAGGAGGGGGCAACGAAAATTTCTTTGTTGGATCAAGTACAGCATCTATAAGTACCCTTAAATCATATGTCACCCCTTCCCATCTAGATATGACATGTAAAAATCATATTAAAATCACAGATGGCCATAACGTTCTAAGTACATTCACCCCTTCATCTTCCTCTGTAAAGTATTTGTTTATTTGTCGAGATACATGCAGGAATGAGAGTTTCATCTAACACACCAACGTCACCCTAAATATTAAAGGTAAATTGTTAACCCTTGAGTAAGATGATTCAATTATAAGTAAATATATTTATATTTTTTATATGAAGTTTTACCTTAAATATTTGTCGAAGATGTCGGTGTGTTCTGATTTCTTGAACATTTTAATCAAATGATGGAGTAACAATCATTTCTTTGGCAAATTTTAACATAGCAAATAATACCTCATGAAGGTACTTATGCACCGTTTGTATTGAATGTACAAATCGATTTCTTACCAATCTATTCCGAAGGTTATGACTAATTGTCATTATAAACATAGTAATCTTTTCCTTGAGTGATACATATCTACTATCAAATAACCAACTTCGAATGTGAAACAAGTTACACAAACTATTGAATGTATCTTTCTCCATTTTAAACAATTCGTAGCAAACTGAAGATGGATCGTCTAGCAATTCTTTCACAAAATATTAACCAAGTAATACAGGAGAACTTACTTGTATTATGTTGGTAGACGTCTTTAAATAATTAAATAGTAACTTTAATACAATAATCTTTAATAATTTCTTCTGTTCATTTGTTAATGTCGCAATTCTGTTAACATCGAAAGTAAAGACTTCAATTAGATGTTTAAACAATGAACTAGTTAAGATTAACAAATCTTTTAAATAGATTATATCGATAAAAATTGATATGCTCTATATAATAATCTTCAGTATGTTGATAAATCAAGAGTTACAGTGGAATTAAAGACATTCACGAGTGAAAGAAATAAAACTATTAAACTAATATTAAAATTATTCAAACCAAACGGTATGCTAATACAAAGTCTATAAGCAAAACTAATGTCAAAATATTAAAGAAAAAGAAATAAAACCAATGTCAAAAACATGAAAAAAAAATAAACCACACACTAATCTAAAGTCTCTATTCAAAGCTTCATATCTTCTTCTTCCTCTAGAAGCATCTACACTTCTCTGTTCTACTTCTTCTGGGTAAACTATTTTAGAGCTTTAAAGTACAATGGATCTAGTTTTCTTACTGATGACATACTGTTTAATTTTATTAAATATTCTTTGATAGTAGGTCCTTCTACATCTATCTTTTCCAACTGATATATGAGTGCATCTACGTTGCTTTGGATATCCTTCTTCCTATTTGGTTTATGTCGTTTGTGTTGATGAGCTTCTAAATTGACAAGCGGTGCCTGTTGGCATTCTTTAGTAACTAAATTTATGTTAACACCGAGACTGTCTAAATTAATTTCATTTTCACTCATAGGTGTATTTAAAGGTATTTAAGATGACGACCCAAAATACTCCTTAGGAAGATTGTCACTATGTGTTGTGTAGGCTTCAGCACCAGTTGCAACAAAACCTTCAAATAAGGCCCTCAATTCGTTCTCAAATGCTAGTGGTCTATTTCAGAATTGAGCTGCATTCTTATTTGCCTATAATAAAAATATCATAAAATTATGTCTTAATTTGATGAAAGGTAAATTTTTATTTAACTATATAACAAACTTTCATAATTACCTTTATGTACTCATCCCATCGTTCTTCAAGCCAATCGAATTGGCCCATCAATGCATTGTAACCATGTCCCGTAATTCTTATCAATTTAATCCACGTAGTATATTGTACTTTCAGATAATCTAATAAATTCTTCAATTAATTTTGATTAACTTCTTTTCCCATATGCTTTTTCAGCTCAATTATTAATTTGTTTCATGCTTTTTTGGTCAAGCTTGACCCTGACCTGCCACCCTTATGTGCTTCTTCAAGACAACAATCAATAAATATTTTTTTTCTCCAAATCACTCCATCTTGCCCTGCCACTATCCCTTGAAGCCATCGCTACAATAGTATAGTATAAACCGAGAATTGTTTAAAGAAGAACAATTGGGTAAAAATCTTTTAATAAATTTACTTGCAATTTTAATAAATTTGCTTGATTAAAATAAATAGAAAATACAAAAAGTCAAGAAAATCAAGTCAATCTTCAAAGATAGAGATATTGTAATATTTGTCAAAGAGAAATATTTATAATCCTTTCTAAAGATACTGAAAAAATAATTGATGATGCAATGGAGAAGTGAATGAGAAGCTTGTTCTATTTTAGAAAAAAAAATAAATGTGAATTGGTACTACACTAAATGATTTCCCACCAACTTTGATCTCCTTAAAACCGTTCATACAACTTGAGCTCGATAAGCCCCATATAGGCTTCCAACACAAGAACTTCATGCGAAGAGGAGCGAACGTGGATTTCCCGCTAAAGCCTTTCGCAGGGAACTTAGGTGGGACCCACCGTAATGTTTGTCAGCAATCCACTCCGTCCATCCATTTCGTGATCTAATTTTAGAAGATTAGACAAAAATTAAACAGGATCCAAGACTCAAGTGCGCTATATTAAAGGAAAAGGTATTTAGGGAAATTCCTACCATTGAAACCTCCCTAATTCGATGGTGATGTTTACATGCCATCCATACCGTTCATAACGTCATTCCTACTGGAATGAACTGAAAACACAAATATTAGCATGATTCAAAACTTCAGTGGCCCCACGCATATTTCAACTGTGGACTTTAGTTATCATGTTTTCAGCCCACTTGAGCATTGGATACATGTAACGCCCGTGAAAAATCCATACTTGGGCCCGAGTACCAACTCGACCCGAAATCACGTAGAATTAATTTCTATGGAAATTAAGCGTAAGTTAGCTAGCGCAACGCTGGAGTGGCTGGGAAATAGTCCCTGATCACTTTAAATACGTTCTACAAGACCCAAATCGAGTAGAACCAACGACTCTATAATACTCTATAACCTCGGATCGAACTCTAAGCAGGTTTGGTCTCTGGACCGCTTTGAACTTTTGTATTGGATCTAGACCGCACGTCGAAAGTTCGATACTTCCTATCTTAGACCGTTAGAACCGCCTTGTTGGACTTGACGCTCATTTCGAAAATCAAGTCAAACCGATAATCACAGGCTATTTCATTGAGCCCGAACTTAAGAGAGTGCGAATAGGGACAAAATTGGAATTTCAAATTCAAATCTGCCACACGACTTGACGCGTCAGTATTAAGCGTTCTGACTGTCAGAATTCATCCAGATTACACTCTCAGATCAGGAGAAATTTCTATTTTATATCATGAGACTTTCAGCCCTGATCTACGTGCGGTGACCGCTGAACTGAAACTGGTCCGCCACGTGCGATCTGCGAACCCTGCCAGACTGAAAACTTAATACGTGCTATATCTGGTACGCATGAGCTTAAGTTCGATCGCATTCGACCAGGGGACCACCAGAAAGCATCTTTTGGACCGAAACAGCCCCGAAATGGATATGCACTAAGTAAACTTCGTTCCGGAGCCTGTTTTCGGCATTTTTAAGCCTATAAAAGGGGTTGAAACCCTCATTCCTCTCTCCCATCCGAAAATTGTAAAAACCTAGCTTTGGAAGAGAGAAAAGGAGAGAGTTTGAGAGAGAGAGTGGAAGGATTTTTTCCCGCCTTCGCGCCGCTAGTTGCACGTGCTTCAGCAACTCTTCCCAATCACCTGGCCGGTGATTTCTCCACTTTTTCAGGTATGAAACAACCCTAAAAGTTGCTGATTTAGGGATTACTTAGATTCATAGCGTATTAGCTAACATAACTTATAAAACAGGTTCTCCTACTGTCGTAGACGAAGCGTATACGCTCCGTTTCAATTCACGAGTCTACAAGACATAAGGTGAGAATTTTAGATACTTTGATTGACGGTTTACAATGCTTTCAATGTCATTTAATAGTACATTATCGACGGCATCGCCGTTTGACATGTACAACACGCTCTCCGTTTCCCATTTCGTAAATTAACGAAGAATATGAGATTTAGGGCATTTTAGTCATTTGTAGGAAGTACAGATTACGTTCATATTTTGTTGATGTGATTGACATGGTTTGTTGTCGCATTAGGAAGTTAGGAATGCATGCATAATTAGTTTGGCGAATAGATTCGCCTAATTGCGCACTTTGGGTCGACATACTATATGTAGACTTAAGTGTGTAGTGTATGTGTTTGTATAAATGCTTGTACTAGTATGTATTGAATTAAATGATGTTATGAGATAGTTTGAGATTTATTTCTCAATTAATATGCTGACCTAAATGATTTCCTACATGTTGACTATATGCATGATTTCATTACATGTATGGAATATATGTGCTTGAAGATTTGCTTAAGTTGAATGTTATAACATGGGTTAACATGCTCACATGATTGTATTTCAATTCCAATACTCTTAAATTGCTGATGTGACTCCATAAGTGTTTGGGACTAGACTTAGTCCAGGCAGTCGGTAACCGAGCGAATTCGTGGCTGACTGGTCTTAGCCACGAACGACGCGTCGATGAACGCGAGTCGTGTTTGAAGTTGGCGGCAGTGGTTAGGCCACGCGAAGTGTTTTACGCACTTCATGTCGTTCGACTTGAGATGCGATCGCGCTAGTCGAGCCCGTCAAGCAACCCGACTGGCCGATGTATGTTCACCTTATATGAGTCATAACTGCTTGAACCTAGGGGACTGAACTTACCATTGTAAACCCTGTTAACCATGGTACCTTGATCCACGAAGACTCATGAGCCGGGCATGGTGGTATGGGACACCGTGGTCGAGCTGTCGGCCTACGCTGGGGCCACAAACTTCCCCGTAGTGACCAGTGAGCACCTAGACTTATGAGCAGATTATGGTGGTATGGGACACTATATTCTAGCTGTCGGCCTACACTGATCAGGCGACGAATCCTTTGTAGTGATCGCGAGCGTATTCTGAGTCCACGGGAGGCGACGACCCTTCCATTGCAGTAGAGTACAGTAGGCCTGTATTGATAAGGTGATGGGGGAGCGGTGCAACGAGTGCGAGCAACAACCCTGGCAGCCCTTACAGTGACCTACGAAATATACATCGTATGAGATTACTAGGAGTGATGACCCTAGACAGGATCTGTGTTGGGATTGATACAAGGGAAGTACCTTAGTTTCTCAATCCTGCTATTTGAATGGACTAATAACAACTTGAAAATCATATCACCATAGCATTGCATGTGCCTGGAAGATGTGGAGTACTATAGGGAGTGTGGCATGCTGCGGTCGTAAGATGTTGCCGTATGAGGGAGTTCGTCGGTGAGGGCATACATCACGTCATGTCATCTTGCATTAACAACAGTATTAGGATTGTTTGATTTACTGCTTTACTATTATCACATGATTGAATTGTGAACATGCTAATCCTTGCTCTATGATTCCACTGAGTTGATCACTCACTCCCACGTTACGGGATGGTGTTTGCAACACCCACCAGACCCTGTTGTAGATGCAGGTGAGGCTGAGATCCAAGAGGCAGAGCCAGACTTCGACGAGGACCAGGACGAGTTCTCGTACATGCAGTATCACAATGGCTTTGCGTAGGTGACCTGGATCGATGGAATTTCAGTGGGACCATTTTGGACATTTACTTTTGTTCATGTATATGTATATGAGACTCAGAGATGTATTCATACTTTAGAGACAGATGAGATTTACTTTGTTTTTCCATACAGTGATATATATATTGTTTAGTCTTCCGCTTGCTTTTATCACTGGATCTGAAGTATGAATTGCAGTTTTGGTATACTTTTACTCATGTGAATGCTTTAAATCAGACAACATTGAATCATAAGCATTTTTGTTGCATAAGTGACGGTCTGGAACTCGGGAGTTGAGTTTATACACGACCCCCGATTTTCAGGGTGTTACAATACAGTTCATCTTTGGCCTCATGTCCTAAAATGAACTCATAAAACGGATGGACGGTGAGGATTTCTCACAAACATCCTAGTGGCCCCACCTGCGTGCCCAGCATAGGAACTTCCCGCGAAAGGCCTTCCCAAGAGATCCATGTCCAAGATGGAAACAGATTGGCTACTCCCCCAGCCACCATGGTCGGTGCTCTGTTAGCCCCTCCATGATGTATGTGTTTCATCCATTCCGTTCATCCATTTTTATAGATCATTCTAGTGCTTCACCCCAAAAAATATAGGGATATAAATCTCAGGTGGACCACACCATAAGAAAACAATAATGATTGGATATGCATCATTAAAATCCTCCTAAGGCCCACTGTACTGTTTATTTGACATTCAATCTTTTTATTAGGTCATATAGGCCCAGATGAAGGGAAAAAACAAAGATCAGTTTGATCCAAAACTTTAATGGCCCCCAAAAGGTTTTTAATGGTCGACACTCATTCAACAGTGTTTCCTGTAACGTGGCCCACTTGAGATTTTGATATATCTAATTTTTTGTCTCATACCATGAAATTATCTGAAAAGATAGATGGATGGCATGGATGAAACACATACATCATGGGAGGGACCACAGAGCACCGACCACCAGCCATTGGCCGGTGGAAGTGAGAGTAGCCAATCCGTTCCCATCTTGTGTCCAAGACGAGCGCCAAGTTGTACAAGGACGCGAATTGCATACTACCCCCGCTCGTTGAAAGGGCCTAGCTATATGCCCTAGAGGGGGGGTGAATAGGGCAATGCCAAATAAAACTTAAAACAGCAGAATAATAAAAGAAATAAAGCACAATGCTCTCAATAACCTAGAATTAAGAGAATGATACTATATCAGTTTTAAGGACAACCTTACACCAAAAATCAAAGGTTTAAGGTAGGACAACCTTATTTCTAGAACATCTTTTATATCACAAACCAATAACAAATAAAAAGCAAGGAAATCAAAATAACTTGCAGAAATAAATCCTAAGTTATTACAACATTCCCACACTTGCTTGAAATAGATATTACAACATTCATCCACAAATACAATCCACAAAACTGAATGAATAAAGAAATGAAATAATAAAGCACATCCACAACACAACGATATATAGTGGTTCGCCTGTGTGTACACCAACTGTTATCCAACAGCCACACAGAATGCTACTCCACTCCTAATATCCTCACACAGGGGATATTAGCATGCACTATTAAAATAGGTTTCACAGGTTTACCTAAAACCTTCACAATTGTGTCTTTTTATCTCGGGCTTACACAATCAAAAAATCCACACAATCTGAGTTTTCTGACTCTCCTCAGATAACCAAAATAATGAGATTTTTCTAGCAAATCTCAAACAAAACCAAAGAATGTAAATTACACAAATGTAAAATACCCGAATCTCCTTTTGAAGTAGCCCGGTAGAACCAATCGGAGTAGAAATTCGATTCAACGTTCAAAGTCCAATACTCACTTTAAGAATGGTTCTAAGTCTAATTGATTTTAAATCAAAAGGGCTAATTCTATTTGATTTTGAATCCAAGAAGAATGAATATCAGAAATTCCCCTTTTCAAATAAGATTGGAATGTAGATCAAAATCAAATAATAAACAAGCTAGCAAAAGGAATATTAAATGAGCACAAAGTAGCTTAAAAATAAACACAAACTTATCTCAGAGTATAGCCTAAATATTGCTTGAATTGAGTTGAATTAAATTAAAAAGCTCTGAAGTTCGTGCTCAATTTATAGCCTGAAAAACCTCATCTACGACTGGTCGTAGCTTCAAAGATTTTTAAAGATTTTCGCGGGATAAGGATTAGCTATTCCACGACTGGTACTGGATAGCCTACGACCGGTCGTGGGCCACCTACGACTGGTCGTGGGTCACCTACGACCGATCGTAGGACCCCTAGTTTAGTTGCTGAAGTTTGAGTCATAGGGCTAAGACTGGTCGAAGGACAAGTCGTACAGCTCACAAGACTGGTCGTAGGACAACAAGAAAAATTCAAAAATCTTCAACAACCTAAGACTGGTCCTGAAAAACTTAAGACTGGTCGTAGTAGAGCTAAGACTGGTCTTGAAGTCCCTATGACTGGTCTTAGAACAGCCCGAACAAGCATATTAAAATATACGAATTATATATCCAAAATGACCTACAGTAAAGCCCATCCTAAGGTCAATCTAAGGTCAAACAAATCTTAAAAGTGAGATGAACATTGAAATTTTGTACACTCAGATGACCCTTAAGAGAAGCTTGAGAATTTACGAATCTTATTGCAGGCCTTCTCGAGCTTAATCCTTTCTTGAGTTGACAAAGTCTTCTTCTATACTTGTACTTGTTTGAATCTAGAACATGCATAATTGGAGACTTCTATTCTTGAATTCTTCATTCATGACTTGAAACTTTCTTCATTTAAGTTCTTGTCTTGAAATACGATGTCTTAAAGCAATGAATAGTCATGAAACACAAGATATACAAGACATAGATATAGGTTTTGGCACTACAAAATTTAACAACCAAAGGGATATGAAATCATAGCACTTACAATCTCTCCCTTTGTCAAATTTGTGATAAAACACATATCATACAAATAAGAGTAACATCATACAAATTACTCTACTCCCCCTGAGAGATACAAGTACTGCTCGTGTAAATAATAAACAACATGTAAACACAAGACTCCTTATTCTCAATCCACATATCCTTCTCAATCAATCAATCCAAACAAATTACTCCCCCTTTCCATACTACTCCCCTTTACCATATTACTCCCCCTTTTTGTCACAAAATGACAAGGGAAAGGCACAATCGGAAAGAGAACAACAACATAGAGAGTAATAATAAGCAGATAATGAGAAAGAAATATGGAAGGACATAGCATATTTTAAAATATAAACCAAAATCATCAAGCCATAACCAAGTTAATACAATATCCAAAATAAAAGATAAGATAATGTTATACAATCCAAAAGATAATTCGCCTAATCAGATCCAGAGGAGGGAGCAGGGATAGTAGGATCAATCTGGTGTAAGCCCCTATTGATGCGACGAAGATATTTTTGCATATATTTAAACTGCATATCGTGGGCTATACTCATGTTATTAACCTTCTCCTCTAATGCACGAAGGCGTGCATCATAACTAGATGGATTGTAATCAGGATCATTTGGCGAATCAGTTTCTATCTCATCAAATAACTCATCCATATTAACATCCTGTTGAGAAAGATCGCCAGCTTCCCCAAATTATATCATGTTCACAAGATCCACGACCGGTCGAGTGCAGTGCACGACCGGTCGTACCACGACTGGTCGTGTACAGCTACGACCGGTCGAGTATCGACCAAAAATACATTTATAATGTAAAAAATTAAAATTTAAACACATATAATACCAAATATAATATACTATGATACATGCAACTAAGAATACTAAATATAAAATACACATACCAAGATCAAATTTCAATTTATTAAACCTGTTTTTGTCGAGCGGTTTAGTAAATATATCAGCAAGTTGATTTTCAGTTGGTATATATTCCAAGGAAATAACTTTTTCTTCAACCAACTCACGAATGTAATGATACCTAATGTCAATGTGCTTAGTACGTGAATGCTGGATTGGATTTTTGAAAATATTTATAGCACTGTAATTATCACAATGTAAGATCATTGAATTTTGATTAATTTCATAATCGCTTATCATGCGTTTCATCCAAACTAGTTGAGTACATGCATATCCAGCTGCAATATACTCAGCCTCAGCAGTGTAGAGCGATATTGAGCTTTGCTTCTTACTGAACCAAGAAACTAAGCAATTTCTAATGTAAAAACAACCATCACTGGTTGATTTTTTATCATCGATATTATCGGCCCAATCAGCATCTGAGTACCCGACTAATTAAACACTAGTATCAAAAGGATACCAAAGACCCAGATTTATAGTACTTACGATATATCTAATAATCCGTTTAAGAGCAGTAAGATGTGATTCCTTAGGATTAGACTGATATCTTGCACAAATACCAACACTTAACGCGATATCAGGTCTACTAGCAGTTAAATACAACAAACTACCAATCATACTACGATATAGTTTAGGATCTATATCTTTACCTGTAGAGTCTTTTGAGAGTCTTAACGTTGTACTCATAAGAGTATCAAAGTTCTTACCATTCTCAAATTCAAACCTTTTAACCAAGTTTTAAGCATATTTGGTCTGGGAAATGAAAATTTTGATCAGGTTGTTGTTTTACTTGCAACCTTAAGAAATAGTTTAGTTCACCAACTATGCTCATTTCGAACCTTGATTTCATTAACTCTACAAACTCAATAGACATGTTAAGGCAAGTTGATCCATAAATAATATCATCAACATAAATTTGAACCATCAAAATATCATTGTTATGTTTCTTAACAAAGAGCGTCTTATCAACACTTCCTACTTGAAAGCTATGACTAAGTAAGAATTTAATCAATTTTTCATACCATGCCCTGGGTGCTTGTTTTAGACCATAGAGAGCTTTTTTGAGACGAAATACATGGTCAGATAACTTGGGGTCTTCAAACCCTGAAGGTTGTTCAACATACACCTCTTCATGTAAATCGCCATTCAAGAAGGCACTCTTTACATCCATCTGATAAATCTTAAATTTTCTAAAGCATGCGATGGAAATAAAAATTCTGATTGATTCAAGGCGAGCGACTGGAGAAAAGGTTTCATCGTAATCGATGCCTTCAATCTGAGTGTACCCTTGTACAACCAGTCTAGCCTTGTTTTGAATTATATTTCCAAGTTCATTAGACTTATTTTTAAAGATCCATTTTGTTCCAATAATGTGTTTATCTATAGGTCTAGGAACAAGATACCAGACATCATTACGAACAAATTAATTAAGTTAATCCTACATAACAATTATCCAATTTTTGTCAGAAAGTGCTTCTTTCACATTGACCGGTTCTATTTGGGATGTAAAATAAACATAATTACATATGTTCTCAAGTTGTTTGCGAGTACGAACTCTAGTGAGAGGGTTTCCAAGAATTTGATTGGTTGGATGATCTTTAACAGTCCTTGGTTCAGATTCTTTTTGACTTGATGAGGTATCTTGATTGTCAATAATAAGAGCTTCATCATCATCTGAACTCGGAGCTAGTATATTCAAATGATCATCAATGACCACATTGATGGACTCTTGAATCACACCAGTTCTCTTATTTAGAACCCTATAAGCTTGACTGTTCAAAGAATAACCAAGAAAAATACCTTCATCACTCTTCGTATCAAACTTTCTCAAATTTTCACGATCTCGTAAGATATAACACTTGTTGCCAAAAATTTGAAAGTATTTGACAGTAGGTTTCTTTTCAAACCATAATTCATAAGCAATCTTATTATCAGATTTACTGGTATAAATCCGATTAATAATATAACATACGGTATTAACTGCTTCAGCCCAAAGATTTCTAGAGAGCTTCATGCTATTCAACATAACATTAACCATATCCTAAAGCACTCTATTTTTTCTTTCAATTATACCATTTTGTTGCGGTGTTTTGGGCACAGTGAATTCATGCGATATTCCCTAATCGCTACAAAATTTCTCAAACCTGCTGTTTTCGAATTCGGATCCATGATCACTACGGATCTTATTAACATAAGAACCTTTTTCATTTTTGATTCGTTTAATGACCTTTTTCACTTCATCCAGGGTTTCAGTTTTGTCTTTTAAGAATGATACCCAAGTAAATCTGGTATAGTCATCTACAATAACCAAGATGCATTTTTTGCCTCTTCGACTCTCCGTTCTGGTTGGTCCAATAAGATCCATGTGGAGAAGCTCGAGTGGTCTAGATGTGGTATTGGAGTTCACTTTCTTGTGAGAGCTCCTAGTCTGTTTGCTCAACTGGCATTCACCACATATTTTGTCTACTTTTTACAATTTGGGTAGACCTCTAATTAATTCTCTTTTGCTCAATCTAAATAAGTTCTGGTAGTGTACATGTCCAAGGCGTTTATGCCATAATTCAGTCTCATCAGTATGGACTATGTAACACGATTGAGTAGATGAGCTTGCATCACTAACGATGTAGAAATTTTCAGAAGTTCTGCGACCAGTTAATATAACAAAACCCTTTTTATTAAGTATCTCACAACCTTGATTAGAAAATTTCATACTATGGTTGTTATCGCATATCTGAGAAATGCTTAGGAGGTTGTGTTTCAAGCCCTCAACATATAAAACATTCTTAAATAAGGGAAGATTATAAAGTTGAACCGTACCTTGGCCAATGATCTTGCAATTGCTTCCATCACCAAATGTGACTGACCCGTCAGTCATATCTTTTAGATCGGTGAATAAAGCCTTGTCACCTGTCATATGCCTGGAGCAATCACTATCTAGGTACCACTTTGAATGACTTGTAGCTTTGAAAGCAGTGTGGGCAACCAAGCAGGCAACTTTAGGAACCCATTTCAGAACTGTTTTGGGTTTAGGAGTATAGATGGTCTTTTTCTGTCTGTTGATATAGGAGAGGCCTAAAGAGTTAGACTTTAATAGCTCCTTGAGTAGATCAATTATTTTTTCAGCCAATGGATTTCGGTTTTGAAAATCAAAGTTTACATGGCTACCTTTAGGTTTTTGAAAAGTCCTTAAATTTTTGAAAAAATCTTGATAAGTATTCTTTTCTTTTGAGATTGAAGACTCTCCTTTTATAAATTTAGGAGCAATGTTCTTTTATTTAGGAGATGTATTCTTATCATAGCCCAACCCGGATCGATCACCATATTTTCTTGATCCGGATAATAATTTTTCCAATTTAGGATCACCTTGGGCATATCTCCATGTGTCTTTCAAACTCAGAAGAGAAGCTATCTCATTTTTGAGTTTCTCATTTTCGGATCTCAAATCTTCAATTTTGGAGGTTTTGAAATCTAAATCACATTTGGTTTTTTTAAAAGAATCGAAAATATGAGACTTTTCTAAAATGAGAGACTCATAATCTTCCTTAAGCTTGGAAAATTTTTCTTTTTGTAATTTAAGCTTGACAGCAATTTTACAACTCTCCTTATAAAAGGCATTATAAGCATCCTGAAGATCATCTTCCTTATCGCAATCACTATTCAGATTTTCTTCACTAGATATATCATCATTATTTGAAAAAGTGATCTTTGCTAAAGTCATAAGAACTTTAACAACATCGCCCGACTTGATTTCAGAATCTTCTGATTTAGAAGACGATTCATCCCAAGTAGCCATCATGCTTTTCCTTTTTGATTTGTCCTTTTTATGACATTTGTTAGCTAAGTGCCCATACTCTTGACAGTTGTAACATTGACTATCTTTCAAAGATTTTCGAGCTCTAGGTTTAGATCGTCTCTTATCATTTGATTTTTGAAAATCAACTTTTTTCTTTCTTTTGAAAATTTTGTAAAACTTTTTTGCTAAAAGCGTCATATCATCTTCGAAATTTTCTAAGTCCGAAGTGCTTTCTTGTGAAACATTTTTAGATGATTTGAGAGCAATTGATTTTCCTTTAGGAGCTTTAAAGGACAACTCGTAGGTTTAAAGTGAACCAACTAGTTCCTCAACCCTCATGGTATCCGTATCACGAAGTTCCTGAATCGCGGTCACTTTAGAATTGAACCGTTCAGGAAGTGAGCGTAGTATCTTTGCGCACACTTTACTTTCTAAGATTCTATCACCAAGACCCCACATAGAGTTCACAATGTCATTCAATCTAGTGTAGAAGTCCATAAACATCCCATTCTCCTCCATATGAATTTATTTAAATTTAGTTGTGAGGAGTTGGACTTTAGATTTCTTGACAATTGATGTACCCTCGTGTGTCATTTCTAACACATCTCATGCTTGTTTTGCATTTTCACAAGAGATGATTCTTTTGAATTCATCTGGTGATAATGCACAAGTAATTGCATTTAGTGCTTTTGCATTGACACTACTTTCACTTTTCTGAAGTGTAGTCCAAAGAGAATAAGTTGTTACTTTCATTGATTTTGAACCATCGTCATTAGTTACTTCAGTGATAGGAGGGTTCCATTCATTCAATGTGGCCAGCCACACACTTTCATCCAAGGATTTAAAGAAGATCCTCATCCTGGCTTTCCAATAGGCATAGTTTGTGCCATTAAAGGGTGGTGGCCTAGTGACAGATAGGCTATCAAAATTTGACATCTTAATATAGCTTAGATCGTTAGCTCAGGAAATAAATCCAATAAATAAAGAATAAGTACGAGCTATTAGGCTCTGATACCACTTGAAAGGGCCTAACTATATGCCCTAGAGGGGGGGGTGAATAGGGCAATGCCAAATAAAACTTAAAACAGCGGAATAATAAAAGAAATAAAGCACAATGCTGAATTAAAAGTAATCTCAATAACCTAGAATTAAGAGAATGATACTATATCAGTTCTAAGGACAACCTTACACCAAAAACTAAAGGTTTAAGGTAGGACAGCCTTATTTCTAGAACGTCCTTTGTATCACAAACCAATAACAAATAAAAAGCAAGAAAATCAAAATAACTTGCAGAAATAAATCCTAAGTTATTACAACATTCCCACACTTGCTTGAAATAGAGATTACAACATTCATCCACAAATACAATCCACAAAACTGAATGAATAAAGAAATGAAAGAATAAAATACATCCACAACACAATGATATATAGTGGTTCGCCTGTGTGTACACCAACTATTATCCAACAGCCACACAGAATGCTACACCACTCCTAATATCCTCACACAGTGGATATTAGCATGCACTATTAAAATAGGTTTCACAGGTTTACCTAAAACCTTCACAATTATGTCTTTTTATCTCGGGCTTACATAATCCAAAAACTCACACGATCTGAGTTTTCTGGCTCTCCTCAGATAACCAAAACGATGAGATTTTTCTAGCAAATCTTAAAAAAAATCAAAGAATGAAAATTACACAAATGTAAAATAGTTGAATCTCCTTTTGAAGTAGCTCGGTAGAACCAATCGGAGTAGAAGTTCGATTCAACGTTCAAAGTCCAATACTCACTTTAAGAATGGTTCTAAGTCTAATTGATTTTAAATCAAAAGGGCTAGTTCTATTTGATTTTGAATCCAAGAATAAAGAATATCAGAAATTTCCCTTTTCAAATAAGATTGGAATGTATATCAAAATCAAAATAAACAAGCTAGCAAAAGGAATATTAAACGAGCACAAAGTAGCTTAAAAACAAACACAAACTTATCTCAGAGTATATCCTAAAGATTGCTTGAATTGAGTTGAATTGAATTAAAAAGCTCTGAAGTTCATGCTTAATTTATAGCCTGAAAAATTCCATCTATGACTGGTCTTAACATCCTAGGACTGGTCGTAGCTTCAAAGATTTTTGCGGGATAAGGATTAGCTGTTCCACGACTGGTCCTGGGTAGTCTACGACCGGTCGTAGGCCACCTACGACTGGTCTTAGGTCACCTACGACCGGTCGTAGGACTCCCAGTTTAATTGTTGGAGTTTGAGTCGTAGGGCTAAGACTGGTCGAAAGACAAGTCGTACAGCTCACAGGACTAGTCGTAGGATGTCCAGAACTAATCATAGGACAACCAGAAAAATCTAAAAATCTTCAACAATATAGGACTAGTCCTTAAAAACTTAAGACTGGTCGTAGCAGAGCTAGGACTGGTCTTAAAGTCCCTAGGACTAGTCTTAGAACAGCCCAAACAAGCATATTAAAATATACGAATTATGTATCCAGAATGACGTACAGTAAAGCCCATCCTAAGGTCAATCTAAGGTCAAACAAACCTTAAAAGTGAGATGGACATTGAAAGTCTGTACACTCAGATGACCCTTAAGAGAAGCTTGAGAATTTACGAATCCTGTTGTAGGCCTTCCGGAGCTTAATCCTTTCTTGAGTTGACGAAGTCTTCTTCTATACTTGTACTTGTTTGAATCTTGAACATGCATACTTGGAGACTTCTATTCTTGAATTCTTCATCCATGACTTGAAACTTTCTTCATTTAAGTTCTTGTCTTGAAATACGATGTCTTGAAGCAATGAATAGTCATGAAACATAAGATATACAAGACATAGATATAGGTTTTGGCACCACAAAATTTAACAACAAAAGGGATATGAAATCATAGCACTTACACTCGTCTCTAGCTCCGAATGGGCAGTTCTGTGGGCGAGCCCACAGTGATGTATCTGTACATCCAAACCGTCAATCCCTTTTCTCAGATTATTTTAAGGCATGAACACAAAAATGAAGAGAAAAAACAAATTTCATATTGATCTGAAACTTCTGTGACCCCAAAAGGGTTTTAATGGTAGACGTTCAATCCCCCTCTGCTTTTTGAAGTGTGGTTTGGTTTTTGCTTTAGATTTGTCTTATTTTTCGGCTTAAGCCTTACTACGAGCTTGAAAAATGAATAGACGGTTTGGATATAACAAATAAGTCATGATGGGACCCACAACTTACTGATGTCAATACACCAGCCAATCTGCTTCCCAAATCACAATCCGTCGCAGGCTCCCAGATCCGCTTCGAACACGAAACGCATCTTACCCTCTCCCGGACGCTCCGAGCAGAGATCTGTAGGGCCCACCGTGATGTACGCATTTTATCTAAGCCGTTTATTATTTTTCATATATTATTTTAATATATGATATGAAAGATGAAGCAAGTCCACAGCTTGAGTGAGCCACACCAAAGGATGCTACAGTGATAATGACATCCATCGTTGAAACCTTTCTAAGGGCCACTGTGATGATTTTTTACCATCCAACTTATTCATTAGGCCATGTAGACGTGGATGAAATGAAAACACAAATATCAGCTTGATCCGAAACTTCTCCAACTCTCAAGAAGTTTTTAACGGTGGACGTTCAATCCCTACCTTATGGTCAATCATTGGATTTGCTTCTTTTATTGGATCACACCTTAAATTATCTGAAAAAGTTGATGGACGGTGTGGATCAAACACATAAATTATGGTGGGGCATAAAGAAGTTTCACAGTTTAAAGGTTGATTTTGTATTGCGCAAACAATTTAAAAGAAAAAATTTCCATAGTAACTTGAAAAAGGATACTTTTGGAAGCAAAAAAAATTTGTTTAATGAAAAATCACAGAGCGCATTCCGCATTCACCATTAAGCCAGACTCCTATCACAGAAAGAATTCAGTGAAAAACCACTTAGCGCTTTCCGTCTTCCATGTTAACAACGCATTAACAAACACTACTAAACATGAAAAAATTTTCCCATTCCCCGTTAAGTGCAAAAATTCAGCGCTAACAAACACGGCCTTAGGCTTATTAGATTATCTAATTGTCGGGTTGGTAGATATCAATTAGATAGTTAAAATGAGAATTATCGAGTGGTATTTCAATAAACAAGTGTCTATGTGTTCTAGTCCTTACCTCAGTGGTGAACTCCGGGGAGTTTCAACATGAGGTCTTGGGTTCGAGACCCATAGGTGGTGAAATTCTTGCTCAACCAGCTTATATATAACAGTTTGCAAGATTTAATTAGTGTCAAGTTAATGCTCACCTAATTCAAAATATTAGGGAAATATTATTAACTTTTCTTCTTGATTGAATTGAATCTTTGCAATTCAATTCTCTCAAGCACCCACACACGCCTTAATATAATTTTGGATCTCGTTGCAAGACATTTTAAGCTAATACCTCATCGAGGGGTGTCTTTGAATGTTTTTATTAAGTGTTCAGGAGATAAATTTTGAAATTTTATATTTGAACCCCTTCTCATTTGTTTCAAGATAGAGGACGTGTATGGCAATAACTTTATCCTAGAACATGAGTTGATTAGTTGTTATCATGATTATAAGTGTATCATGATCTTTCATCTCAACGGCAATAAATGCATCACATAATGATCCAATCAATGTGTAGATTTTGTCGATTTCAGCGTAATCTTTCGTGAATTCCTTAAAGAGTGTCTACTCACTTGTGTCATGGAGGGTAGCCTTTACTTGTCTCGATGGTATATATATGGCAATTACATAAAGTAGGATCCACGTATTCATGGCTATAAGTTTTATTGTGCAAATATAGAAAACATGATGTAACACCTTAAATAGAATTTGTCGATCCAATAATTATTCCTAGCTAGGAAAAAAAATATCTTGGACAATATTTTAATACTTATTTACTGTGGATTGGCTTTTTAATTGTCTGGTTTGGAAGTTCTGTATGAGATAAATATAATAATTATTCCTAGCTAGGAAAAAAAATATCTTGGACAATATTTTAATACTTATTTACTGTGGATTGGCTTTTCAATGGTCTGGTTTAGAAGTTCTGAATGAGATAAATATATAGGCGATGGTTTCTTTTTTATATCTTTTTTTGTTTTTGATATTTTACAAATACCAATATGAGCACTCGAGCCCATGATCTCGGTTTTGAAACAGAATCTCTTGACGGCTGAGCTATATATTGAGCTGAATCCAGCCTATTTTATTTATTTTTCTTATTATAATAATGATTTTAAATACGCATAATTATTTTTTTATTATACATCAACGATCCAGTTTGGTAAAGATCCGTTGAATCTACCTGATCTAGCTAGACATAATCGAGTTGAATTTTTAAATTAGATACAATAACAAGTGGTACTAATACCATGGTACTCTTACGGTAGTATTGGGCAGATATGGGCCCACGTTAACCCATCTGATACATGAGTCAAGGTGTCAAAAATCAGCCCAATCCAACCCTCAGGTGGGCTAAAATACAGCCTGCTTTTTGGCCTGACCCACTCTTTATTTCAACATGACCAACCCGAACTGCAAACCAGCCTGCTTTTTGGCCTGACCCTTTATCCATTCAAATGAAGGGTCTGAACGTCCTGGATTTTATATGAACAAATGGTGGACCCTCGACGTTAATCAAGTCTGAGCATTTCCTTCCAACTATCTCTCCATGGTGTGGCTCTATATATTCACTGATCATGCTGATTTTCTACCACTAGGGGTGACATGAGCTTAAAAATCTGATGGATGGATTGGATTTTATGCATGCATCAAGTAGGCCCCACATCTGACCGGTGGTGTACCACCGTAGCTGATTGTGGTACCAGTCGCACCAGAGCATGTCCCTTTAAACCATGCTTAGCTCATGGGCTCGACTTGGGCTTATTAAATTCAAAAGTTTGCATGGACCCAAATTTAAACTGGGCCTAACCCAACCCAACCCAGCCCAGCCTAGCCCAACTGATTTTTCAACCCTATAACCCAACTGTAATCCAGCCATTGAGTGTAGTGTTGGGCCAGATGCAACTCCAGTTCACGTACAATACCATTTAGTAAATGGTAGCAATTCGGATATATGTGCTTCTCAATGCATCTCAGCCGTCCAGTTAGTGGGCCACCATTGCCATGTATTCAAAATCTCTCAGATTCGAAGGTCATAAGTATCCAATGTATCGCCCAAACTTGTGAAAAGTTTGGAACAATGGTTTAAAAATACATGTACTTAGATGTATGGTTAGAAACAGCCAATCACTGTAATTTATTGCCATTGGATGGCCCATGATCTGGCCTATCAGTTTTGTTGGTTCAGATTGATTGCATCCACCAATCTTTTTAGTTAGATCAAGGCCATCCAATGGCTGCTCTCAGGATAGATCTGATCCACTCGTCAATTGGGCCAAGATTCTTCTTGAATACGGCCGTCTGGTCATAATACACATGCGGCCCACCTGATGACTAGACGGGCCTAATTTTTTAGCAAGGGCCCACTGACATTGGCCTCAACTCCAGATCCATATACAGGTGCCATGGTAGTCCTCGTCTAAATCTAAGCCGCCCAATTGGTGGGTCCCACTACTGGTGGAAACCTTATATCATTTTGTTAGATGAATGGTATCGGACGCCCAAGGGATTGGGCCTTTTTAGAAAAATGAGACTCCCATGATAGAGATTGAAGATCAGGACCATTCATTAGCTGCCAGCAAGTAGATCTGGTTCACTCATCACACGGTCCATTGCTCAATCTTTATAATCTTTAATTTCGCTCACATACGTGTGGCCCACCTGATGAGAAAACCATCCTGGACATGCGCCATGATGGAATGCTAGCCCCTCTTAATCTCATCCACCCAATTGTGGGGCCCACTGATGTGATGAAACCTCATGCCAATTTGGTAGATGGATGGTATTGGGCGCCCATGGGATGGGGGCATTGGACAAATCTGGGCCCACTGTATCTCTAAGCACTGTGTCGCCCAATCTCCTTTAATTCCTTCATTTTTCTTTCCCTTCTTACCAAACTCTGCTTTTATTCTCATCTCTACTCCTTAAGACAATTGCTCTTTTCTTAATGCATTTTCAACACATGACCTTCAGTTGCTTTTTTATTTTTGTCCCATCTAGCCCACACGTGTGGAGTAGGCCATACCCAAGCACACGTGTGGGAGATTCCATCTTTGCAACAGGTGGGTCATGGTGTTTTGATCTCCTGCCTTAAAAAAAAAATCAAATCTTTTCACTACTCCTCAGGTGGGCCATAATGTACAAAACAAGTGGATAGCTGAAACCGTCTATTTGTCAGAAGTGAGCTGATTTTTAGATCGGGGAATATAAACAGTGTGGCCCACCTGATGAATGGTTCGGATCTCAAAAATTTTTAGCTATATTTGAAATTTATCTTGTGCGCGCGCGTGGATGGGCAGAGCTCTACACTAGACAATTTACCAAATGTTGCCAGCGGTCCACATTCTATTTACATGCATAGATAGCCTGATGCGTATATGGGGTGTGAATTTTGAGTCAGATCATCTATTAAGTGGGTCCCACATGATGCATGGAGTGGATTTCCAGGATGTTTCTAGGTATTGTGTGCATGGATTGGATGGCCAGGGTTGGCTGGGTGTGAGCTTTTGTACACTGCATGAAAATATGTGGGCTGGTGTATTTTCGGTGGGTCGGTGTTGGGTTTGCGGTAAAACCCATAACGGTTGGTTTTGGGCCCACCAACCAGAAAGCATCACCCAGCTCAGATGAATCTCATTGATTTCCCCACCCACACCTTCCTGTTATGGTGTTTGGGCACTGATCTATATGATCCAAACCGTTCATTCTCTGTAGAGGCTTTGTAAATGATTAATGGACAGAAATTACAATGATCAGACATTCCTAACCATGTAGGAGATGTCTTGCCAAAATCATTGCTCCAATTTCACCAATTTTTGTACACCTTCTTTTAAATGGTAACATTTTTCTGGTCAATATGATTTGGCCTCTAGAAATTGCATGCATGGCATACAAATAATTCAAATTAAACTGTCCAAATTACAGTTCCAACTTTACATGTATCATGAACCTAAAATTATGCTTATTTTATTATTTGATTATCATATTAGTAGATATCAATTAGATGGTTAAAATGAAATATATCCATAGGTCTTATTTCAACAAACAAGTGTCTACAAATCAAAGGTTAGGATTGCTCGACCAATCTGATTTTCAAACTACAGCTAATCGATAGCGGGTTGCACAGTTCAACTGGTGTTGAGTTAATGTATGCCATGCGGACACACTTTGTATGCCTGCAAATCAAGTGCCCTACCTTGCTAGAGTTTGAAATGGAAGGTGTGCATTACAAAATGCAACTACATTGTTTCAAGTTGGATTATAGAAGAAAATGTAACTACAACGTGATGGATATACATGAGATTTATGAAGAAATTTTCATTTTGTCATTTCTTCTTGATTGAATTGAATATTTGCAATTCAGCTCTCTTGTGCATCCAAACATGACTTAGTATAATTTTAGATTGCATTGTGAGACATTTTAAACTAATATCTTGTGGATTAGGATCCTTGAATGTTCCTATTGGGTGTCTAGAGTGTATCATGATCTTTGGTCTCAATGATAATAAAAGCATGATATAATAATCCAATGAATGTGTAGATTTTGTTCATTTAATGGTAATCTTTCGTGAATTCCGTGAAGAGTGTCCGCACACTACTGTCCTGTAGGCTTTGCTTATCATGATGGTCGTAGATGTATATGATGATTACTTAAAATAGGACACACATTCATGGCTTGGGTTTTATTGTGCAAACATAGAAACATGATGTGGCACCAATAAAGGTAAATAGAACTTGTTAGTGCCATAATTATTTTTAAATAGGTAAAAAAAAAAAAAATGTCTTTGATGATATTTTAACACTTAGGTTCTGTGGATTGGCTTTTCAATTGCCTAATTTTACAATTGTCATCGCATCAACTGAGCTATAGGTTTCATCATAATTAAACTAAGAAGACTGCCATGTGTCATTCAATCTTCTTTCAATGGAAAATTAATAGCTCATATTCCTTTTCATTCACAAAAATTCTTATCCGGATCTTCTCCAATAACTTCTCAATCGTGACTGCATCTACACTCTATGGTTAGCTCAGAGCGCATATGCAATAACTGAACTAAACGTTTCCTCATGATTAAATTCAAAAGACCACCAGGTGTCATTCAATCTTTTTTCAATGGAAAATTATCAATTCATATTACTTTTCGTTGACACGAATCTTTAACCATATTATTCCAACATGTCAGAAGTTACTTTCTTCACTAAACGTGCAATGCAACAAAAGGATTTAACTGTTCACAAAAATTCTTATATGGATGTTCTCCAGTAACTTCTCGACCGTGCTTTGCATCTGCACTCTTAAGGTTAGCTCCAAGAGCGTAGATGCAACAACCAAACTAAAGGTTTCCTCACAATTAAATCTAAAACACTGCCATGTGTCCTTCAATCTTCTTTCGATGGAAAATTATCAACTCATTTTACTTTTCGCTGACGTGAATCTTCTACCATATTATCCCAAGATGTTAGAAGTTGCTTTTTTCACTAAACGTGCAATTTGCATGAATAGTTGCAACAAAAGGATCTATTCTTATCCCGTGCAATATATGCAACAAAAGGATCTATTCTTATCCCGATGTTCTCCAATGACTTCTCGATCATGCTTTGCATTTGCGCTCTAGGGTTAGCTCCACTTGTTAATCTTTCAATTCCCAATTAGTTTGTGTTGTAAAATATTGATTTTAATAAAAATATTTTAATAATAAAATAATATATAATATATATGAAAAGTTGTTTTTTGAAAAAAAAATTTGGAGCTTTGGGAATAGTCCCACATGGGAAAGAGAAGAGAAAAAAAAGTGGTTTAAATAAATATGGTGGAGTATTATAATACTTACCCACATAGTCCAAAAGAGAATGGGACTTGCGTGTTTCAATGCGAAGCACTGGAACACCGCGCACGGGCTCGGGCTCGGTCTCGGTGCGAGGGCATGTGAGGCAGTGTGGCTGTAGAGGCGCTAGTGGCGTACTTTACACTTCGCAAGTGCGCATCGTGTAGCAGAGGATGCGAGTCGCAGTGCGACTAGGTGGCTATGTCGGGTGGCTAGTTGGCAGAGAGACTAGAGAACTAAGAGAGAAATCTCTCAGTATATATAGATGGACTGAATAGAGCTGTTGCAGCAGAAACTGTAACAGCTGAGTCATTTAGTGCAAGGTCCAGCTGTAACTGCTGCATGGCTAGCCCAACAGCTAGAAAATGGCTAGCTGCTGTCTCACAACAGTCAGCATGCAGCGGATTAATGACCCATGCACAACAGTCAAAAACGGCCATAAAACGACTAGTTTTTCAACAGCCAGAAATGGCTTTATGGAAATTAAGTCTCTAGACCATAACCCCCTAGCCACCTTAGCCTATAAAAGGAGAGCCCGGATGGGTTTCCAAACAATCTCAACTAACTCCAGCAACTCCATACGATTTCTAGAAAAATAGCCTCTCTCCACTCATATATTCTAGTGTTATCCAGCAACATAATAAGGTGTCAACCTTAGCTTTAAGAATAGACCAGCGGTGTGGTCTAGGACGGTTCAACCGAACCAGCGGTCGAAGATTAGAACTTAATTGAGCAGAAGTCTAAACCACTTTTCTATTTTTCATCTTTTCTTCTTTTGAAATTTTTCCTTTATATTGTAATACTGTCAGAAATAGTGAAATTGAGTTCCATTTGGTGGGCCTTCGTGTTTGCTGAACGCAGACCCACACCAGGCTCGTCGTATCCTAGAAGCAATTTGCCTGTAACCTATCAGCATACTCAATTTACTTGACTTGGGAAAAATAACGCTTTAAGGACAGCGTTTTCAAACGTGCTTCAGCCTGTCCTTATTTGTAATTATTTTTCAATTTCCATATTATACAGAAATTACATTAATCTGTATAAATTTCCCAACAATCTTAAAGCGTTATTTCCTAAGATGGAAGCCGATAGCGTTTCATCTATTAAGTTGATGAATTAGGACTTGATACGTCTTGATCGGTTCGATGGAACCAATTTTACAAGATAGCAAGACAAGCTGAAATTTCTCCTGACGGCGCTGAAGATCTAATACATACTAGATCCAAATCTGCAAGCGCTGTCTGAAGCAACCGACAAAGACACACCTGAGCAGGTGGCTGCCCGCGCTAAAAGAGTCGAAGACGAACTCTTGTGTCGTGGACACATTCTGAACGCACTCTCCGACCGCCTGTAGGATCTGTACCAACAGACATCATCAGCAAAGGAGATCTGGGCCGCACTGGAGTTCAAGTACAAGGCTGAAGAAGAAGGGACTAACAAATTTCTCATCGCCAGGTATTTTAACTTCAGCATGGTAGATAATAAACCGCTGCTGCCCCAAATTCAAGAACTGCAGCTAATAGTAAACAAAATCAAAGCGATCAAAATCGATCTTCCTGAATCATTCCAAGTCGGGGCTATAATCGCTAAATTGCCACCGATATGGAAAGACTATAAAAAGAAGTTGCTGCATAAAACCGATGACTATACATTAGAACAAATCCAGAAACACCTAAGGATTGAGGAATAATCCCGTAACCGTGACAAAAAAAATAATAACGGGAATGCCTCATCTAAGGTACATGCAGTAGAAAACGCCAATAATAAGAATCTCGAGAAGGACGATTCCCTTAAACCCAATTAAAAAAAATTCAAGAAAACCGCCCAAAAGAAGAACGGAAAGTTCAAAGGCCCATGCCATGTCTGTGGAAAAATCGGGCACTATGCTCGAGTGTGCCGATATCGCAAATCTAAAAAAGAGGCAAGTGCAGTAAAAGAAGGCGATATCGTGGCTATGATCACTGAGGTGAATACCATCCAAGGCAAAGTTCCAGGCTGGTGGTATGATACTGCCGCTAAAGTACATGTGTGCTACGACAAATCAGCCTTCAAAACATATGAGGAATTGACCAATGGTCAAGAAGTCCAAATGGATAATGAAGTCCGATCGAAGGTCGTCGACAAAGGAATTGTTGAACTGATATTCACTTCTGGGAAGAAAGTGATTCTGACTAATGTATTGCACGTCCTAGATATGAGGCGAAACTTAGTTTCTGGGGACCTTACGGGAAAACCAGGTATAAGGGTGGTGTACGAGTCAGGAAAACTGATTCTATCTAAGAATGAAAATTTTGTTAGAAAGGGATATGCTTGTAACGGGATGGTTAAGTTTTCTCTGAATGAAAGTAGCACTTCTGCGTATATGGTTGAATCTGCTGGACTATGGCATGATAGACTAGCCCATATAAGGTATAGTACCTTTAAGTTCATGGCTAAGAATGGTTTAATCTCATACACAGATAATGAAACTCATAAATGTGAAGTGTGCATACGATCCAAAATGACGAAAAAATCTTTTCCAAGTGTTGAAAGATTGTCTCAAATTTTGGATCTTGTGCACAGTGATATCTATGAGTTAAACGGCATTCTTACTCGTGGAGGTAAACGGTACTTCATAACCTTTATAGATGATTGTTCTAGATATGTGTATGTTTATCTATTAAAGAGCAAAGATGAATCATTGAACATGTTTAAGATACATAAAGCAAAAGTAAAGAATCAACTAAGTAAGAAGATAAAAATTCTCCGTAGCGATAGAGGAGGAGTACTTCTCAAATGAATTCGATAACTTCTGTGAAGAATATGGACTGGTACATCATTGTACAGCTCCATACACACCTCAACAAAACGGAATAGCTGAAAGGAAGAATAGAACATTAGTAGAAATGGTCAACTCAATGCTAATAAGAGCAAAGTTGTCACTAAGTTTGTGGGGTGAGGCACTGCTTGTAGTATGCCATATAATAAACAGAATTCCATCTAAAAAATATAAAGTATCTCCATATGAAACATGGAGAGGTAGAAAACCTAACCTAGGATATCTTAAAGTGTGGGATGTCTTGCGTACTGCAGAACTCCTGATTCAAAAAGAACCAAGTTAGGACCAAGAGCTATTAAGTGCGCCTTCGTAGGGTATGCACAAAATAGTAAATCTTATAGACTTCTAAACATGGATTCTAATACAATTATAGAATCAAGAGACGTTGAATTCTTTGAAAACTCACTATCCTTGGAGTCAAAGGATAATGAAATCCAAACCCCTAATAGAGAACCAGATAGCACAGCTCCACATATAGTGAAAGCTCCTATTGAACCCCGTACAAGTCAAAGAACAAGAATAAAGAAGAGTCTTAGAGATAACTACATACACTCACAACGCATCATTTTCCATCTGGTAGAAGCAGATAAAGAAAATGTTATAAGACAAATACCTATAATAATGACTATATAAGATGACCCTAAAACATATAAGGAAGCTGTATCCTCTAGAGACTCAGTTTTTTGAAAAGAAGCTATAAATGATGAAATGGAATATATACTATCAAATCAAACATGGAAACTAGTAAACTTACCTCCAAGTTCTAAAAACATAGGTTGTAAGTGGGTATTTAGAAAGAAATACCACACTGATGGGACTATCCAAACCTTTAAAGCTCGACTAATAGCTAAGGGTTTTAAACAAAAAGAAGGGATGGACTACTTTGATACATACTCACCTGTAGCTAGGATAACATCCATTAGGATATTATTTGCGCTAGCTTCCATACATCATCTTCACATCCACCAAATGGATGTAAAGACCGCATTCCTGAATGGTGACCTCAATGAGGAGGTATACATGGAACAACCTGAAGGTTTCGTTCTACCAGGAAAAGAAAACAAAGTATGTAGATTAGTCAAATCATTGTATGGATTAAAACAAGCACCAAAATAATGGCATGAGAAGTTTGATTCCAAAATACTTTATCATGATTTTATGCATAATGTAGCTGACAAATGTATATATTCTAAAGTAAATGGTAGTTATATTGTTATTATCTGTCTATATGTTGATGACATGTTAATAATAAGTAATAAAATGGAAGGTGTAACTGAAACAAAGAAGTTTCTTTCTTCCGTATTTAAAATGAAGGACCTTGGACAAGTTGATACCATCTTAAGTATCAAAGTTAAAAAAAATTGTGGGGTTATACTTTGTATCAATCTCATTATATTGAGAAGATACTAAATAAGTTTAACCATCTAAATATAAAAGAAGCAAAAACTCAATTTGATTCAAGTATCAAACTAAAAGAAAATACAGGAAGAACAGTTGCACAATTAGAATATGCGAGTGTTATAGGAAGTCTTATGTATGCTATGCAATGCACTAGACCTGATATCGCATATGCTGTGAGTAAACTTAGTAGGTTTACTAGTAACCTCAGTAATGAACACTGGATTACAATCAATAGAGTCCTTGGTTACTTAAAAGCAACCAAAGACTCAGGACTATTTTATTCAGAGTTTCCTGCCGTATTCGAAGGATATACCGATGCCAGCTGGACATCGAGTGCTGGGGACAACAAATCTACTACAGGGTGGGTATTCACCCTAGGCGGTGCTGCTGTATCTTGGGGATCCAAGAAACTGACTTGCATAACGCACTCGACTATAGAGTCTGAATTTATAGCCCTAGCTGTAACAGGCAAAGAGGCTGAGTGGCTACAGGATCTTCTATTAGAAATTTTTTTCTGTGTAAAGCCTATATCAGCTGTATCACTACATTTTGATAGTGAAGCCACATTAGCTAGAGCCTATAACGGCACTTATAATGGTAAGTCTAGACATATTAGTCTTCAACATGATTATGTCAGACAATTGATTCAAGATGGAATCATTGCTATTTCCTATGTGAAATCAAGCAATAACCTTACAGATCCTTTCACTAAACCTCTACCGAAAGAGGTAGTAAAGGCTACATGTAAAGGGATGGGGTTGAAACTCTTTAACCAAAGTTCCACCAGTGATGGTAACCCAACCTAAAGTCAGAAAATCTCTAATCTTGGATTTAATGGGTAAGAACAAGTCATTGATATGTGGAAAGTTTTCAGCACTAAATTATATAACCTCATCCATAATAGATAAGTGCTGAGCGTTACGAAAGAGGGTTGAGTCTTATAACTCTTAATGAAATCCAGTCTTTAGGACAAGTGTCTTATAGTAACGGAGACACTGGAAGAATTTCACCTATATGAATGTAGAGATGGTACCGTCTCTCATGAGAGTTAGGAGTTTTCTCTCGGAATCGTTCACGAATTAGGATAAGCACATGGCCATTAATTGTGCTGAGCAAGATTGTGGGAACTCTAATAACACAGAGCGAATATGTGTGTGGTTTCTCCGACTCTGTTATCTAGGAATAACTGGTTCAAAGCTGCGGCTACCAGTCATTTCGATAGAGTTTTGAGATACTCACACTAAGAGAAGATTAAAATCGAAAGATATCTTTCTTTATGCATATAGGCTAATTATTCTGGCAGTATGTTTAACCGGGAAAATGTTTTTATAAAAAATCAAGTGGAGGATTGTTGTAAAATATTGATTTTAATAAAAATATTTTAATAATAAAATAATATATAATATATATGAAAAGTTATTTTTTAAAAAAACTTTTTGGGGCTTTGGGAATAGTCCCACATGGGAAAGAGAAGAGAAAGAAAAGTGGTTTAAATGAATATGGTGGAGTATTATAATACTTACTCACATAGTCCAAAAGAGAATGGGACTTTTCGCACTGGAACACCGCGCATGCGCATGCGCACGCGCTCGCGCTCGGGCTCGGGCTCGGTCTCGGTCTCGAACTCGGATTCGGTGAGAGGGCGTGGGCATGTGAGGCAGTGTAGCTGTAGAGGCGCTAGTGGCACACTTTATACTTCGCACGTGCGCATCGTGTCGCAGAGGGTCGCTCCCTTCGCGAACTGGAGCGAGACGTGTGCGAGTCACGGTGCGATTAGGTGGTTATGTCGGGTGGCTGGTTGGCAGAGAGACTAGAGAACTAAGAGAGAAATCTCTCAGTATATATAGACGGACTGAATAGAGTTGTTGCAGTAGAAACTGTAACAGCTGAGCCATTTAGTGCAAGGTCCAGTTGTAACTGCTGCATGGCTAGCCCAATAGCTAGAAAACGGCTAGCTGCTGTCTCACAACAGTCAGCATGCAGCGGATTAATGACCCATGCACAACAGTCAAAAACGGCCATAAAACGGCTAGAAATGACTTTATGGAAATTAAGTCTCTGGACCATAACCCCCTAACCACCTTAGCCTATAAAAGGAGAGCCCGGATGGGTTTCGAAACAATCTCAACTCACTCTAGCAACTCCATACGAATTCTAGAAAAATAGCCTCTCTCCACTCATATATTCTACTATTATCCAGCAACATAACAAGGTGTCAACATTAGCTTGAAGAACAGACCAGCGGTGTGGTCTAGGACGGTTCAACCGAACCAGCGGCTGAAGGTTAGAACTTAATTGAGCAGAAGTCTAAACCACTTTTCTATTTTTCTTCTTTTCTTCTTTTTGAATTTTTCCTTTATATTGTAATACTGCCAGAAATAGTGAAATTGAGTTCCATTTGGTGGGCCTTCGTGTTTGCTGAATACAGACCCACACCAGGCTCGTCGTATCCTAGAAGCAATTTGTCTGTAACCTATCAGCATACTCAATTTACTTGAGTAGGGGCAAATAACGCTTTAAGGACAGCGTTTTTTAGACGTGCTTCAGCGTGTCCAGATTTCATATTATTTTGCAATTTTCAGTTTCCACATTATACAAAAATACATTCAATCTATATAAAGTTCCTAACAGTTTGAACTTCATGCCAGTTATAATCAAGATAAAAACCTTAAAATAACAAAAATGCCCTCAACATCACATGATCAACTTAACTCTAACCTCAATAAACATACCATCCATCCTTTTACTGGGTCATGGACCTCAATCCAACATGATTAGTTCCAGCTCAATCTACTCCACCTTTCTATATCATGTAAATATTTAATCGTTTAACTTTTTCCAAACAATTATGAAAATTTATTTTTGAATCTCCATACCTAAATAGTAAGAGAATTCATTGGAATAAGTCACTCGCCCATGCACTCTTCCATTAAAGAAAGAAGCTCTACTAGTGAACCACGCACTCAATATTATTGACTAATTTAGCTTATTTTATTTATTTATCCTCTAGTAATGATTTTAAATATCCATAAATCTATTTTAACTATATATGGACCAAGAGTTAAATAAACATCTGGCTGAGTTGAGTCAAGTTAATTAGGTTTTTCGATTTTTAAACTAGATGTGCACTCAAGTATAAACATAGAAACATTATATATGCATGCCATTCAAACGTCCAATTATGCATCTGTCAACTTATATTAACCATAGGTTCCAAAAATCAGCCTTATCCAACTCTCAGGTGAGCTAAAATTCAGGGAACAACAATACGAGAGGAGACACTCCACTGTTAATTTGAACATGGCCCATTCGAACTAAAAACAGCCTGGTTTTTTCCCTGACTCTTTATTCATGCAAATGAAGCATCTCAACAGCCTGGATTTTATATGAACAACATGGTGGACCGCCAATGCATATAAAGTCCAAGCATTTCCTTCCAACCTTTTCCCCATGGTGTGGCCTGTCAGATTCACTGATCCAGCTGATTTTCTAGATGCCAGTGTAACATAAGCTTATGCATCTGGTGGACGGTTTGGATTTCACTCATGCAACAAGTGAGCCCCACATCTGATCAGTATCACCGTAATACCAGAGCACGTCCATTTAAACCATGGTTAGCTCATGGGGTTGACTTGGGTTTATTAAATTCTACCTTTTCAATGGACCAGTTCAAAATGGGTTTAACCCAACCCAACCCAGCCCAGCCCAGCCCAGCCCAGCCCTGCTCTTTCTTAACCCTTATGCCAACCGTAATCCGACTAACGGATATTTACCCCAACCGATAGGCATGATTGTCAATATAGCATCGCAGAGGGATAATTTTGTAATTTCATATGCATAGATTTTCACTTCTCCTCTCGTCTTCAAGTGCAGAACGCAGAGCTCCACACGTGGCACATGTGTGTCTAATACCGTGCCATTAAGGTGGTTTGTACCGTACAGATCCGACTGGCTGTTTCATCAGTTGGGCCATACTCATGTGGGGAGAAACGAACAGAGAGTCGGGAAATTTTAACGGCCATAACTTGTGCATCCAACCACTGATGGGATTGCCTGACAGACAGTAGCCGGCCGTCTAAAATGCACGCCTCAGAGTCCACACACGTGTGTATTTGAGCACGTGTGAGGAGGGCGTTTGCGTTTGGCGCTTGAAGACTGGGGGCGAATGGAAATGGCACTCGCAGTTCCACCTCCGCTGCCTTTATAACAGAATCTCTTCGAACGACGCTCTTCCCATTCCTCTTTCAGCAACCCAAGTTGCAGCGGGAGAGAGAGAGAGAGAGAGAGAGAGAGAGAAAATTCCCCTTTCCCTTTTCTCTTTATGTCCTTCTCTTTTTAAAGGAGAGAGTGAAAGAAGAACAAAGCAAACCAAGAAAAAAATCGAAGCAATCATCAATTTCATTGCCTTCTTCATTTCAATGTTTGACTAGTATAGCTAGTCTTCTTCAGAGAGCTCCCTTCAGTCTTACTCAAAGCTAACCAAAAAATATCAAAAAGTTACCATCTTTTTCCTGTTGTTTTTCACCTTTTATGGCGCGAATTTCCAAATTAGCGGGAAACAACGGTATATTCTAAGATTCTGGGAAGTGGGTTTTGTTCTTCAATGGCTGCAAGTGCAAACCCATCTGGGAATCAAGAAGGGAACCATGGAGGGTCTGCTTTCAACGGTGTTGGTAACTCCAGCAATGGGAATTCAGCTTCGGCAGCTGCGGAAAACAGTACGGGAGGCACGCAGACCTTGAAACACAACCCGGGGATCTCTGTCGAATGGACCCCGGAGGAGCAGACCATCTTGGACGAGGGTCTTAGCAAGTAAGGATTTTTCTTTTTTTCCATTTTTCAAGATTTGGGTTTTTTATTTTTTTTTTAATTTACTGCAAGGTTGTTTAAATCATGCAGGATATTGGGTTTTGTTTCTTCTGGCTTATTGGTTGAATTGCGGGTTTTTGTTGCTTATCTGCTTGGAATTTCATTTTAAGTTTGTGGATTTCTGTTTTTGGATTTGTTTGGGGTTGTTTCTGTTGTTGGGTGTGGTTCAATTGAGGAGTTTTTGTTGATTATTTGATTGGATTCTTTGATTTTGTTTTTGTTTCTTTCTTTCTTTTATCGGCTTTTGATTAGTTGGTTACCTTGTTTTTCAATCTGTTGGTAGTTTTGAGTTTGTTGTTGCAGGATCTATGCTTGAATTGTTGGCTATCTATGATTATCTGTTTGGAATCTATCCTAGAATTAGGAAAGATATCCTACTCTGGAAGTGTATGGTGGATCAAGCGCATGCACATCCACTGTAGACGCACATGTACATGCATACACCTGCAATCCAAATTGTCTTAATTGTGGATCCCGTTGTGGATGGAAAATGGCTCAAAAATCATATTGTTCAGATGATCCTTGCCGGTAGATTTCACCTGTTAAAGCTGGATCATTGATCTCTTTTCTTTTTCAACCGTTTGTTGATGTCCACCAATTGGATTTTTAGGATCAGCGGGTTTTTGTATTCTTGGGCCATGCCCATCCTTAGTAGGGCCCCGCAATTTGGATGGTCTTGACTGATGCACATGTGCGCCCTGCATATGGTGGATGTGTGCATGTGTGCTCCACTGTACTTTACCATACTTCACAGAAGTGAGGTATAATCCCTGTTGCGAGATTTTACCAGTTTGATTTTGATCTGTTCTCTTTTGATGAGTTTTTGCATGCTCTTTTATAATTTTGGCTTTGATTCCTTTTCTTTCCTTTTTGTTTTTTTACTTTTTTAGTAGAATTATTACTTGCTTTTATCTTGTCATTGCTGGATTTTTGGTCGAACTGTGGAGGTAATTTGATTAATTATCATAGTTTATTATAGAACGGTGGATATATTTTCTTTTATGCTTGATAGGTGCCTAATTTAGAATTTTGCTTTTTCACCTACGTATAAGGCAATGATGGTCTTATCTCACGTGACATTGGCATAATCACAAGCACGATACCTCATACAATATCCATGAAGGACTTCAATCATTGTTTCAATCATACAATACCTCATACATATTAGTACAACCATTGAGATGCACATCAGCATAAATGCTCATAGGTAGTTCATGTTACTTTAGTCATAATCTAAGAATTGTCCATGATGGCTCAAGTAGAGCATCGATTGGGTTTCTAGAGCACAGAACCCAACACTGTCGGGTTGTAGAAACAAATGGATAGTTATTTAGCGATCACTTTTTTAGCTTGCGGGCGCACCGCGTACCAATTGAATAGACCAACCCGTTCTTGGGCTAGTGTATCTACATGGTGGGGCCGAATGATGCATGGACAGCTTGGATGTTACACACATATCCCACTTTACACATGGGAGGCGTGTATGCTGGCTAGGCTATACACATACATGGTCTGCCAACTTAAGCTATGTCTCTTACTCTAATATCTCTCAGAGGAACTTCACCAACTTCTCCATTACCTTCGAATTGAGGGTGGGAAGCTGCTATTACTTTTTCTGTAGTCCACATGTAGATGTCAATAGCCCTGTTGTCCTATCCATCAGATCTATGTTGAGCCCGAGCTGAGGAACAACCAAATACTTGCCAAAGTGGAAAGCTGATTCATGAAGAATTAGAAAGTGGATGTGAGAAATTCATGGCCTAAACTGGGAGAAGAAAGAAATGGACAAATACTGGAAAGGCATTATGGGCCTGTTTTTTGACACATCCTCCAAAGGGGTGTTTGAAGCGTAAATCCCCTTTTGATACAAACCTGGTTTATTTTATGTGCATTTGGATGCTCTTTGCAAGCCCCCTTTTCACCGACTCAACAAAAACCATTCAGTTAGCTTTCATCGTGTCCACCAAGAAAGCGGGCTTGAAATCCCCTTCTTTGGAAACCCCTTTTTGCACAGGTGCATCCAAACAGACCCTAGATATGTTACAGTAGGCGCTGGGGAAGTTCTAGCAGAAACTCTGTGGAAATGCATGAGTTATGTTCCAAACTTGTTTTGAAACACGTTTGTCCTGCATGTCCCACAAATTATGCTCCTCCCAATTTCTCAGGCATATCTCTTGTATCTTTCATACCGCTGGAAATCTAATAGAACCGTTTCCTCAGCATGCCTTTAAAAGTCTGTTTGAGTGTTTTTTTTTTTTAATGTGGGAAGTATCATCTTGATGGAGCTGTTTTCTTGGTAGTGTCAAACGAGCATACTTTCCCTACAGCAGCATTGGTAGAATCTAGTGTAGAATGACATTATCTGCTTGTTGCGCATTTATATGTAAACCAAGAACTTTGCCATGCCTGCGTGCATGTACAAGCCAGCTCATGTACATGGTACTACATGTCCCACTATTTAGATGCCCTGGCCCAAGAATAAGGTTGGTTCACTTATCAGGTGGGTCACCTTGCCACAGTTTATAAAACAGCTGTACAGCTGAAGTAAACTTTGCTGAAGTTCTCAAGCCATTCACCTGTTTCTAATGCCATGGCCCAGCCTGATTATTGGGCAAGAACGTCTTGAAGATTGGACCCACCTGCCAGACGACTGCGATATTGCACCTGTTTACCATACGCCATGCTGGCACATGTGCTGGTCTATAGATGGTATCTCATTTACACGCATGTGGGCTTAGAAACCTTTGTAGTGATGTTGATATTCACAAATGCTATTATGAAATGCTCATTTGGGTGGAAAATGTCTTTTTTTTACCATTTATGGATATCGGGCACGTAATCTGTGCCTGTGTTTTTCAGTGTTTCCTTTTTACCCCCCAATTTTTTTTAACCAAAGTGCATGCTCTTACTTGTTCATGTAATACACTTTGCAGGTTTTCTTCTGAATCGAACATAGTTCGCTATGCAAAAATTGCAATGCAGTTGCACGATAAAACAGTTCGGGATGTGGCACTGAGGTGCAGATGGATGAGTGTAAGTTCCATAACTTCCCTTTCATGCTCATCGAAGCAACGTAGACACGGTATTTGAATTGCTTTTTTCTTGAGTTACGGATAAACTGGGTTTACAAATCTTCAGACGTCAATCAACACAAAAGTAATAGAAATACTTGCTAGAAAAATCAACGGGATTTTTCACCAAAAAATCAACTAGGCAAGGAGTTCCGCCAACAAAATGTAGGATGTACACAAATACTTTTGTATGATTATGTTGCCAATATCGTACATGTTCAGTACTAGTAAGGTATTCCTAAATGATAATAGTGGTAGTAGTGGTAATTATAATAAGAGCTTTGACAAGCGCACACCCTTGTGCAATAAGATCATGTACATGCCATACATGTGACAGCATGGCATAATAGGTCCGGATCCAATACATCCATCAGAAAGAAACCACTACTTTGATGCCCTAGCCCAAGAATCGGGTTCATCTGCTGGTCAGGTGGGCCACAGTTTGCAAAACAGATGTACAGTGCTGAAAAACTTGGCTGAAGTTTTCTAGCCCACCAATAGGTTTCCAACATTGGGGTCCATATGCTGAGTGGACTAGATTTATTTGTGGGAAAACATGTAGAAGGTTGGACCAACCTGATGCATGGATTGGATCTCGCACTTATCTGTTATGCTGGCACGCGTGTGTTGTGGACTTGAGCTTTATTGCACACACGTGTGTGTTAGCAAAGCTCTAATAATAATAACCAATAAATTGAAAAAGGGAAAGAAAAAAAAAATTAAAAAGAAAAAAAAATAAATAAATAAAAATAAGAAGAAGAAAGTGATATAGTTACATGGTACTGCATGATAAATTGTAAATGCAGTTTAGTAGTCTCATTTTTAGGAACTCTCGGCTATTTCAGGTTATTTGAAATATCCTAGGGGATAAATGCATCTATGTGTCCCAGATTTGCAGAAATATGGAGTTGTATCAGTGCTCCCCGTATCAGCATCCATGTCTGACTTGTACAAATGCAACAATGAAAGCTTCAAGTTCCTTGAAGAAAAGTCAATAACAGAAAATTACAGCAAAAACTGTCCGTCCGAGGCTCCAAGGAAATCACTTAAAGACCTTTCATAAACCTAAAAATCCCTACAAAATCCTAGCCATTCACTCTGCTTTGTGCTAACCATTTATTCAATGAAACAAATTCTTGAACTCTTGTACGTGGCTTTGTCACTATTACCGTAGGGCATCTGAGAGCATGCTAATTGGGCATTCCATCTTATCCTCAACTGGTTCGAGCCCTTAGCTCCGTGGTAGAGAAGGTGTGTTTCAACATTCAGGTCTTGTGTTTGAGTGGGCTGGCTTATAAAAGAAAAGGAGGATTTTCTCGGATCCTCTATCTTTTGGTCCAATTCCATAAAACCCCTCCCTTATTGGGGACGTGGATTGCCTACGACCCCTGACCGCACAAAGTTCTTGCATGCGGAAGCCAGGTCGGGCCCACTGTGATGTTTGTGAGAAATCCACCCTGTCCATCCATTTTACCAGCTCATGTTAGGACATGATCCCAAAAATGAGGCAGATCCAAAGCTTATGTAGGCCACATAACAGGATACAGTGGGGAGGGAAATGCCTACTGTTGAAATGCCTTATGGCCATTACTGTCCTATAAAGTTGATTTTTTTGAAGGAAAAAATCTATTGGCCCATTACAGAACAGTTACAGTCCTGTATTGTGTAACAGTCACGACTGTTACTGTTACCTAATGGCCGTTATGGCTGTAATGTGACCGTTTTTTAATACCATGGTGGGCACTTCACTAAGGTTTATTTGGGAATAGCAATAAGGGAGGGTTTTTTATGGATTGGACCAGAACAAAACAAACCAAAAAAAAGAAAAAACTCAACTAGAGGAATGACATTTGTGCCTTCTTGCTCCCCTACAACTTCTTCTTTAAAGAATACTCTCAGAACTAGAGTATTAAGAAAACGATATGCAGGCAAATTTACAAACCATTCCGATTATAGACAGGAAATACATTCTGATGTAGCTTACAGGAAAACCCTAATGGAAACAAAAATGTGAAGGAGATGATAATTAGCCAGTCTTGGAAATTTACCTTCTTTGGAAGCCATTTATCTTCATATAAGTTTTGGATAGAAGTTTGACATTTCAAATCTTTATTGCCCATTGCAACATATTTCATTGACTCCCATTTGTCATTCGTCCAAAGTAACAGTTCAGTTTGTTTTATTAGACAATGGGGAAACCCTATTTTCCCCCCACGAACAAAAGGGAGGATTTTATTTAAGGAGAGAGAAAATACAGTCTTCATCAAGACACTGGATACAATTAACCAACTCAAAACCGAATGCCCTGATACCCCGCCGACCCTTCTTTAAGCTAATGAAAGTTCAGGTTGTGGATGCTAGTGAATGGTTATATGGAAGGAAGAAGGAAACACCTTTCTTTCTTTCTTTCTTTCTTTCTTTCTTTTTTTTTTTGAAAGGAAACAACTGACAAAATGTGGGGCAGCTTGATTTCTCCTTTTTTAGGCAGTTTGTGTTATTTCACTAACTTGTTCACAAGCATTTCCATCCTTTTAAGCTCTTTCGGTTTTCGCAGCTATCTTGGATGTGCAGAAGCTGGAAACGATGTGGTGAATGCTAATATGTGAATCTAGTGAATAAGAACAACTATCCTAGATGAGAGTTTGACTGTGACTCTATTGGTGGTCTTAATTGGGTCCATCTTAGGTGAATGAGAATGTTGATCTGAGGGACTTCATACACTTCAAAATGGATGGAGGATGGCCCCCCCCTCAAAAAAAAAAAAAAAAAAAACTCCCAGATTGGAAAAACGCAACCGTAGCATAGATCTCTGGCTTATTTCCCATTGAACATGTGGGTCGTATTTTTTTTCTTAGTTCTCTATTTGCAGGCAATTGATCAAAAGTTAGGATCTTCCAATCTGCAAGGTTTTGGGGAAGTTCCCCATGCACAACAGTTCCGAATCATGGGCTTTGCATGTATGAAACATGCACCTCAGCAAACTACACATTTGTTGAGATTCAGTACCCTATAATTCCTCTTCTTTTGAACTTCTAACCTATAATGCCATCAACTAGCCTTCGTCCTCCCGAATGCTTGTCTGCTTTGTTTAAGTGCTTAAGGAGTCAGTAGATCGCCTGTTCATTGTCAGGGATTATCCGATCTGCTAGCAGTGTTTGAGTGATGCCAGGTCCGGTGGACATTTTGTTTCAAGCTTACCATCATGGAGGGGGGAGATTTGCTTGGAGCTTCAAGATAGAGGATAGCGGTGTTAGATGTTTTTCGGTCTGTATGGCTGCAGAGGAATAATCATTGTTTCCGTAATCTTTGGGATTGCTAGATTGGTGTGTAGGGTTGTGTTGTAGATCAAGGAGTGGGCTCCCTGGGGGTCTTGTGCTGTTTCGTTTCTTTGTTTTGTTTGTTTTTCTCTATTTTGTGTGTTTTCTTTTCTTTTTGGCTGTTGCGCCCACCCCCCCCCCCCCAAAAAAAAAAAAAAAACTACCTGCTAACATCAAGCTCGGCACTTGCCAAATAAATGTGGCGGAAGTGAACACATACATTTTTCTGAAGGCTAAGTAGTATATGCATTTAAAATTGGAAAACACTAATATGTCGAGGCTCAACATACCCAAAAAAATAAATTTTAAAAAAAAAATGTAACACATATACCTTATTATTACGTGGGTGCTTGTTCCTTAACTCAGTCCTCACAGATGTTACTTGAGCTGTTGCTTTCAGCATTTCTCGTTGACTGAGCACAAGCAAATAATGATTTTCTTCCATCTCTAACCCCCATGCCTACCCTCTAATTCCACTTGAAGCATCTCATCCACTTGTTCAAAACTAGGATTTTTGCTGAACTCCATATGCGCCCATCCACTCCCGGCCACATGTGAGATGTCTGAGTAATGTATCAGGTATTCAGGTGGCTTCACCATGCATAAAACCTACACAAAACTCTTGCTGGTGTAGACTCATCATGAGGGCCAGATGCATACATTGGGTGCAGATTTTCAGTATGTTTTCTGAGCCGTCTATGGGACGTGCCCCACCTGATGAGTTGACTGGATCTTACTGCATTGAACTTTTCCCCAAGTTCCACTCACATTTCAAATTGCGCTGCAGGGTTGCTCCCAATCCCTCTCCCAAGCTGTTTATATTTGCTAACATTTTGAACAGATGCTTCTTCACTCTCACTTTCAAGTTTGTTACTGCTTCCCTGCATGCTTCGTGCAACTATGGATTCATGCATGTTTCTGTACATAAATGTGTGTTGCCAGGTGCATGCGGGGGATCGGTGTGGCTCAAAACTAATCCTCGCTACCCTTAAAATTTCTGGGGCATTGAAAAAATCTTCGGTGTTCTCATCAGAAGGGAAATACTGTTGAGGATCAACTCCTGTCTTGCATTCCATATAAGGATTGCTGCAGTCCTAGTTCGTTTGAACTCATGTGGTGATTCCAACGATTTTATGAACTTAGTACCAGGTGGAGTCCTAAAGGATCTAAAGTCCACACTACTATTCCTGCAGTTTCTATTCACACGTTTGCACTTCTGGCTGTGGAAAATCTGTTGACTAGTGTTAATGTTGTTATTAAGTTAATGTGGAATAAAGCAAAAATTCTATTTCAACTGACCTCATTTGGTTTCATTTCACTTTATAGAAAAAGGAAAGTGGAAAGAGAAGGAAAGATGAACATATGGCTAGGAAAAACAAGGAGAAAAAGGTATGCTCTTACTCATATATACTGCATGTTGGCATCATAGTAGTTGGCAGTGAAGGCATCTCTCTGCATTTACACACACACGCGCGCGCGCGTGCACGCACACACGCACACACGCACACGCACACGCACACACACATGTGACAAATGATCCATTGCTCGTAGTTGTAAAAGGGACATATGGACAGTCCAATCAATTAATTCACTGTTCACTTAGTCCTGCTCCCTCTTCATGGGCTGTGAAGCAATAATCACATTGATTGGGTGAGTCTAAACATCCAACCAATAGCCTATAAAATAGACATGCGGTGATTGTTTATGAAAAAAAAAAAAAAAAAATCCAATCAACAATTAGAACCCAATACTGTCCATTTTGGTGGGAGCCACCGTAAGTTTCTGTACCAGAACCTTAAGAAAGGCATCCAATTTTTTGGATGCACAGATGGTCTGATTGGTGTAATTTTCTCATGGTAATCCCGGATCTGTGGTCTAGACCTCATCAAATGTCCATTTCAAACGATTGGACTGTGCCCATCTTTCCATCAACTAAAAGCAATATAACTTCTAGTGCTCTTGGAGAACTGGATAATTTTTTTCTAGATATAGATATCATTGTTATTAGTTTAACACATGAAGGTTGTTCTTTTAGAGGAACTCACCAATCTGTTTCTAGATAACCAGATTGACAGTGTCCTTTCTATTTTTTTATTTCCTTTTGAATGCCTTCTCTCTTGAATGCACTTTTTGGATGCTTGACAAAGGCTCTGCCTTCTGGTTCTTAGGAAAAAGTTTTGGATCCTTCCGCAAAACCAGCGACACACATGGTTGCACGGCCCAATGTCCCTCCATATGCTCTCCCAATGCCCCCTATGGACAATGATGACGGCATTTCATTTAAAGGTTTGCTACAACTTTTCCTTCTTTTTTTTGAATTATTTCTTAATGGTTTCAAGTTTGCTCTTTACCATGCTTTTGTCTCTCTGTTCAAAACCATTGGCTGGGGATTTATTCTAGTTATAGAATTACCTGAGTGGTTTGTTGGGTATCGATGGTAGTTGGCAAATTGTCTGAGGATGGAATAGAATTCAAATTATCTCTTAGTGAAGGTGCATGAATTGACACAGTACTACTCTATTCAAACTATCAAGCTTACATTATGTATTAGATCGGGCAACATACCAAGATGATTTGGTTTCGTAATATCCGAAAAGGGCATCATATGTACTGACATTCAGGGTATGTTTGGTAAACTGAATAAAAAAGTCTGATATTAATATAAGTATTGGATCCATTGTGTACTGAATTTTAAGTGTTGATAAGTGTTGGAATGCCTATATGGTAAACTGTCCAAAAAAAATCCCGAACACTGAAATTTAGTACTGAATCCAAAAATGTCTGAAATTTGGTAATTTTACCAAATTGCCCCTAATTTGGGCCCATACCCTAACAAGATCTGAAAAAATGAATTGATAGGGTGGATTTCTCACAAACATCATGGTGGGCCCCACCCAGTTGTCGTCCTTCCAAAGCTAGAGTAGATTAGGTGTTACTGGGGTAACATCGAACCGTGGGGCCCACCTCGATGTATGTGTTGTATATCCACACGGTCTATCCATTTTTCTGGATCATTTTAGGATGTGGTCGCAAAAATGCAGATCCTGATCTTAAGTAGACCACCCCACAGGGATTGAATTCCCACCATTAAAAACTTTTTGGGGGCAACAAAAGTTTTGGATCAAGCTAATATTTGTTTGTTCCCTTCATCCAAGTCTATGTGACCTTATAAACAAATTGGATGGCAAATAAACATTATGGTGGGCCCTACGATGATTTTAACGGTGGTCGTTCAATGACCATTGTTTCCTATGGTGTGGTCCACTTGAGATTTGGATCTGCTTCATTTTTCGTCCCATGCCCTACAATCAGCTAGAAAAACTGATGGATGATGTGGATATAAAATATATTTATCAAAGTGGGCACCATGGTCATGACAACACCCACTATCGTGTAACATGGGTAACACCTAATTTGCTCCTGCACAAAGTGGAAGAACGTGGATTTCCTAGGAAAGCCTCTCGTAAGAAGTTTTGCGACGGGAGGGTGGCGCCCAACATGATATTTGTGAGAAATCCACCCCATCCATACACTTTTCCATATCATTTTAGGACATAGGATAAAAAATGAGGTAGATCCAAAACTCAAGTGGGCCACACAACAGGAAACAGTGAGGATTGAACGTAACACCATTGAAACATTTGTAGGGCCACCAAAAGTTTTGAATCAGGCTAATATTTTTGTGCTTTCAGTTCATCCCAGTAGGAATGACCTTATGAACGGTATGAATGGCATATAAACATCGCGTTGGACCCCAAGGAGTTTTTAACAATAGGCATTTCCCACCCACTATTTCCCATCCTGCGGTCCACTTGCATTTTGGATATGACCCATTTTTGTCTCATGTCCTAAAATGATCTGGCAAAACAGAAGGGTTGGGTAGATTTCTCACAAACATCACGTTGGGCCCCCCCTGCGTGCAAAGCGGAATCAGGTTGCCTAACCATAACACGACACCTTTGCAAGTGCCATGTTGACGTAATGAAGTTCTATGGGCCCCACCATGACATATGTGTTAGATCCATACCGTTCATACATTTGTCATATTATTTTAGGCCATAGGCCCAAAAATGTGGCTGACCCAAAGCTAAAGTGGACCACACCCCAGAAACCAGTGAAGATTGAGCGCTTACAATTAAAAACTTCTTGGGGGCCACAAAAGTTTTGGATCAAGCTGATATTTGTGTTTTCCCTTCATCCAGGTCTGTGTGACCTTATGAACAGGTTTGATGGCAAGGAAACATCATGGTGGGCCCTAAGAAGGTTTCAATAGTGGGGGCGTCATTGTCCCCATAACTTTCTATGGTCTGGTCTGGTCCGCTTGAGCTTTGGGTTTGCCTCAAATTTTTGCTCATGCCCTAAAATGATCTGGCAAAATGGATGGACATGGTGGATATAACACATACATCATGATGGGCACAAAGAACTTTGCCATGTCCACATAACAGCTATACAATTAGCCCTAAGTTACTTCAAAAGGGGCAGAGTTGTCATTAAGAAAAATGTTTAACTTAAAATCACTTACTGCATTCCATCAAAATCACTTAACGTTTTTTGCGCACACACCACCCCTGAATTAATTCCGTGATTAATTTCCATTAAGGACTTTTTTATAAGTGTGTTAAACAAACACCCAAAATAACATATTAAGTGGCTGAAATCTGATTTTAAGATTTCGGTGGCATATTAAGTGGTAAACAAACAGCCCATCAAACTGAGGTTAATTCAGTTAGGCAGAAGGATTGAGGAATTTGAAAAAAGAAACAGGAAAATTAAGGGGAAAAGGAATAAAGTTGTGTGTTGTTTTTGGGGTGGAGCACCTAAATCCCAAAGCTCATGACTTTATTATATATAAAATTACTAAACAAAGTAAACTTTTGGAATATTTTTCATATCTCTGCTATTAGTAATTTTCAATTGTTTCAAAAAAAAAAAAAAAAAAAAAACCACTTGCATCATTTTGCAGTTCTTAAGAAATGATTGCGTAGGTTAGTGTGGCATTAAAAGGGATAGTTAGATCTTGTACTGCCCAAAAAGATCTGATCAGTTTCTCAAAAAGCTCACAGAGCTCCATGAAGTACTTGAATATCTCAATGATATTTAGAGAGAGAGAGAGACTGTTACCTTAAGAAAAAAAAATATATGAGTTTTGAGTCAACTCTCTTTTGGGTCTTCATTGCATGCAGGTTCCCATTTTTTTTTTGGGGGGGTAAACCTTACACACACGTGATTGTAACCGGTGTAGTTTTGCACCTTCTAACATTGACAGGATCACTGGCAATACTTCCTGTCGAAATCACTGATATATTGTTGTATTCGCTGCTTGCAGCGATTGGAGGTGCAACAGGACATCTGCTAGAGCAAAATGCGCAGGTCTTCAATCAAATATCTGCGAATTTCACAGCATATCAGGTTAGAGCAATCACTAACATTGATTTCTTTCTCCAGTGCCGATCGAATTTCTTTTTTTTTTTTTTCTTTTTTTTTTTAAGCTACTAGCAATTGATTGCTCATGAAAAATACCTGGCAATTGAACTTCAAGCTAATGTATGTTGGAAGAGTACTATTTCTTTTGAGGAAGTTAACACTACCCATTTTTAGAATCCTATGTTATGTTACTAGAATCCTATTCAGATAACATGGCTTTCAATCATGACAACTGATCATTCGGTGAAATTCTCGAACTAAGTTGGCTGAGTAAATTACCCACAGGTTGACCTCACGCATTGCCGAAGGTACTCCTAGTACACTGACAATCTGACATATCCATCTAAATGTATCAGAATGCATGTGATCGGATTGCACAATCTCCTTTATATTAATCCCAATGGCCCTGTCCATATATGGTTGTCAGGGGTCCTATACACTTTTTTTTTGAGACAGAGAACAGCAATTTATTAAGAAGGTGTGCCAAGCGCGCAAAAGAATACGACCAAACTACAAAGCAAGGAAAGAGGAGAGGTCTACAGATGAAAAACCCTTCATACAAGAGGCCCAACTCATTAAAATCATCTTAATCTCCCTAATAGCCTCCTGAATTGAAGGGTTTTTGTTTTGAAATACCCTCCTGTTTCAGTTTCACCAAAAAACCCCCAAAAACAAAAACAAAACAAAACAAAAGGAGCAGCCTCTGAAGGATCTTCCCTACTTTCCCCACTCCCCCTTGGTGCCACACCCACATAAGCTCCACAACCAAACTCGGTGTGACTCGGCATTGAAACAATGAATGAAGAGGTGGTTGATCGATTTTGCCACTTCCATACGCATGAGACAAATGTTGGGAAGAATAAGAGATCTTCTTTGTAAATTGTCGATAGTAAGGACTTGCTTTTTACCAACTAACCACCTAAACTCTGCCACCCGAGGAGGAGCACCATAGTACCAACAATGGTACGGGAATGAGAGATTACGAGCTGATTTGTGCATTAGCCAGTAAAAAGATCTGACCGAAAACTGGCCCGAGCTATGGCCGACCCATATCAAGGAGTCTTCTTCCTCAACCATAGGAGTTTTGTCCTTCAAGAGACCAAGGAGCCCCACCATCTCTACAATCTCGTCATTCGACAAATTCCTCCTATAAGGGAGGGACCAAACAACCACGCCACTGCAAATGGAGTAGCAATCCTTCACCAAGACATCTTTATTTGAGGCAAGACAAACTGAGACAAGGAAGGAGTGAGAGAGTGGCTGCTCTTCACACCATGGTTCGTCAAGGAGAAAGAAATACCTTTGCAAAACCAATGTTCCATTGAAGACACCGTCTTCCACAATCCAGACACTCAGCATAAGGAAGAACTTTTCACTCTCCCCGTACTTGGAGCTATCTCCCTCCAAAGTTTTACTTCTTCTAAACCAAGTCTCCAAAACCATTTCCCTAAAAGAGTCGAATTCATTGATTCTAATTCCTTAATGCCCGCTCCACTTTCCGCAATCGGTTTACAAACCTCTTTCTAATTGATAAGTTAAAACTTCTTTTTTGACTTCCCAACCTTGCCACGAGAAGTCCCGTCTTAACTTTTCCAATCTATCAAGAACCAAATTCAGGCGTTTGAATAGAGACATGAAATATACTAGCATGTTAGAGAAGGCGGCATTGATGAGCATTAATCTACCTCCCAAAGATAAATCTCTCCTCTTCCAGCCGGATGCCTTCTCTTCAATTCTCTTAATCACCTTGTCCCAAAGGTGCTCGGCTGGTTTCCCAATGCATAAAGGCAAACCAAACTAAGACAAAAGGAACGACCCAGTTTTGCATCCAAACACCTCCCCCAATCTTGATAGGTCTTCCTTGCTCACTCAAATACCAAGCATTTTGCTTTTAGTGATATTAATTTTAAGGCCCTAAGCTGCTTCAAAACATACAATAATTTTCTGAAGATTATCCACTGTTACAATAGTGTCATCTACATATTCGAGATGGCTTATTTGAATTCTCCCATCTATAACCTCAAGGCCTTTAATTAAGCCAACAACATCTCCTTTGTGGAGGAATCTACTAAGGGTCTCCCCAACCACCACAAACAAGTAGGGGGAAAGTGGGTTGCCTTAACGAATGCCGCTAGAAGCTCTGAAATGCCCCTCTGGAGAACCATTGATAAGAATAGAGAAGGAAGCCGATTGAACACAGGCTCGCCTCCAACCTCTCCATTTGTGCCCACAAACCTAACTCGTGAAGCATGTAATCAAGGAAATCCCAATTGATGTGGTCGTAGGTTTTTTCAATATCAAACTTGGAAACTACCCCACTTTTCCTGCATTTGTTTCTTGAGTCAATCCACCCATGTGCTATCAAAGTGCAATCTAATATTTGTCTTCCCATGACAAAAGCTCCTTGATTCTTAGAAATAATCTCGCTCAACACGCTTTGAAATCAGATCGCCAACACTTTGGCTAGAATTTAATACGGGCTTCCAATCAAACTTATGGGTCTAAAATCTTCGATTAACTTTGCACCTAATTTGGGAACAAGGGCAATGAAAGTTACACCTAGCTCATTAGATAGACGACTCCGCTTGTAGAACTCGGAAATAAAGTTCATAACATCCGATTTCACAATTCCCAGTAAGACTTGAAAAACTTCATCAGAACCATTCAGGTTTGACGCCTTATCCCAGCTCATCAAGTCCAAAGTTGCTTTAACTTCTTCCTCCAAGGTAGGAGATTCAAGAGATCTAGCTGCCTCGTCCAATAGTTTCAGGAACTCTAAGCTATCCAACTGCGGCCGATTCTACGTGGCTGAACATAAGAGATTCTTATAAAAAGACACAATCGCCTCACAAATGACCCCCTTGTTTGAGGAATAAGAGCCATTAACCACCAGATCAGTAATGTGGTTTCCCCGAGCTCTAGTACTTGTTATACTATGAAAATACTAAGTTTTTTGTTGTCCCCCTCTTTGAGCCATAGCACTCTCGATCGCTACCTCCACCAAATCTCTTCTTCTTTAATGCGAGTAGCATAATTAGAGGATAACAAATCTCCTCTTTTGGCTTCAATGGAAGTTGCCCATATTCCTCCTTGATGTCAAGATCGTTAATCTCATTTAAAATCACGTCAAATTCCGCCTCCCTAGCATCAAGCACTTCTTTCTTCCAAATCTTATTTCTCTTTTAACAGCTTAAGCTTATTTGACATGTGAAAACTTGCATAACCAACGACTTGACAGGATCCCCACCACTCCTCAATTTGGTAGTAGAAACCTTCAACCTCCATCCAGGCAAGCGCGAATCTAAAAAGTGTATGGCTCTAATCATCAAGAGAGGCCTCAAGAACAATGTGGTGGTGATCAAAAGTGGGTTTGGGTAGGCCCCATTGAACCACGAGCAGGAACTTTTCCAACCAAAGCTAAGGAGACTAAGAACCTATCCAACCTAGAGAGAGTTGGGATTTCCTAACCATTTGACCATGTGAACTTCGCACCCCCCAATGGAAAATCCACCAGCTCATGTTTATCCCCCCAAGCAGAGAAGTTCTTCATGACATGGGATTGAATGGTATATCCGATTTTGAATAAGGATGAAGGTTTATGATCATCATAAATGGACAGGTGGGAGCCATTGGTACAGAATATCCTGTGCACTAGTCCAAACATGCAATTCGGGTCTAATGCAAAACCCAGAAAATTTAAGACCAGTTAAAATTAAGTCATTAATTTGAGTTTTTCTAGTTATATCAGCAGGCACGTCTGTGTCATACCCTTGTTATATAGATCATCACTAGAAATTAAATAGATCACCACTGGATAATGTTTTGGCATCCTTCAAGGAAAAATGTGGGGATGATCTGTAATAGGAGCAACCTAACCCAACCTTTCAATGTTTAAAGACCATCCAACCATTCATCTTCTCCTCCTAAGAACAAGCATAGTATTTAGCTGATCTCAGAGAAAATGCTAGATGAATGGAGGAAAGTACACATGGTACCTATTTATAAGACTAAAGGAGACATCCAAAGTTGCACTAACTATCGTGGGAATTAAATGTATAAACCATACTCTGAAACTTTGGGAAAGAATAGTTGAGCAAAGACAAAGGCATGAGACAAACGTATCAGAAAATTAGTTTGGTTTCATGTTAGGGAGGTCTACCATTGAAGTTATTTTCCTAAGACAATTGATGGGGAAATACAAGGAGAAGAGGAAGGATCTCCACATGGGGGAGAGTCAAGCTCGGTGGGGTTTGTGTGTGTGTGAAGCTTCAGCAGCATGTGCTTCCCTCTCATTTAGTCATCCCTCATGCGGGTCCGACTTATTTCAAGCCTGGTTAGAAATGCCTACTTTGTTATTCTTCTCTATGGACAAGTACATCCCATGGAAAGTCAGCAGAAGGCATTGGCGCGCGAATCCTAGCAGCATTTGAACCTGTGGGTGACGATGGCCTCCGAGACGGTGGATGGGGTTCTCTCTTATTCATTTGATGAGATGTCTTCAACAATCTTGGATGCTAAATTACATGTTGTTGACGAAGTGCAGGAGTTGGCAGTGGTCAACAATAATGGAGAAGTCGAGACGAGAAGCTTTAGTCATCTCTCCTCTTCATATTGCAATTGTTAGTCCTAAGCAGTGTTTGAAATATCGGTATCTCACCCTTGGGATACAGATACGTATCAGTTATCGCACAGGATATATCGTTTGTATCGCGTAATTTATCGCACTTTTTGGGAAACATGGGGAAATTTGTTGAGTTTCTCAATGAAACTTCAGGGATTATTGAAAAATATCTTAATACACACTTTTAAATCATAAAATCTCAAAAAAGAAGTGTACATAATAAGTTTTTTTTGTAAAGGGTTCTAAACTATGCACTGGCAGGATCCTAAGCTAATGCGCTGTCAATAGGCAACCCGTATCCAACGGAATTTTTATTTGCCATCCAACAAACTATTTAATAGAGATTGGTGGATTCCTAATTGTAGGGCCCACTTTGATGCATGTGTTTTACATCCACACCATCCATACATTTTTACAGCTCATTTTAGGGCTCGATTCCAAAAATGAAGCAAGTCCATGGTCTTAGGTGGACCATACCACAGGAAATAGTTGTGATTGAATACTCACCATTAAAAACTTCATGGGGACAACGGAATGTTTATTTTCCATACAAGTTGTCGATAATGTCACAAAGACCTGGATGAAGAGACCACACAAATATCAGCTTGATCCAAAACTTTTGCGGCCCATGAGAAGTTTTCAATGATCGATTACCATTGTTTCTTTTATTATGGCCCACTTGAGATTTGGATCTGCTTCATTTTTTTGGATCATGCCATACAATGAATTTTCAAAACCGATGGATGACATGGATATAAGGAACATATATCAAGGTGGGTCCCACGGCAGGGATCCCACCCACCTTGGTGAATCCAAGGTTCCGCTGAAGTCACGCTCGTCTTGGTGGGGGTAGTACCCAATCCACACACAAAATGGAATGTGGAATGTGAGTGGGACCCTAACTATGGGCCCCACCATGATGTTTGTGTTGTATCCACATCGTCCATTCATTTGGATAGATCATTTTAGTGCATGATCCAAATAATGACGCTAATCCAGAGCTCAAGTGGACCCCACCACAAAAAACTATGGGGACAATGATGCCTACCGTTTAAACTTAAAACCATTTCTAGGAGCCCACCATGATATTTATTTAAGATCCAACCTGTTCATAAGTTCAGCTAGATATGGATGAAAGGAAAATGAAAATATTAGCTTGATCAAAAACTTTTGCAGCCCCATGAAGTTTTTAAAGGTAGGAGTTCAATCCCCACTATTTCTTGCGGTGGGGTTTACTTGAGCTTTGGATTTGTCTCATGACCTAAAATGATCTTTAAAAATGGATGGATGGAATGGATATACAATACATACATGAAGGTGGGCCCCACTAGAAGGGTCGTACCAACTTTAGTGCAATCGAGTCACACCGAACCCACTCTCAAGAGTGAATTAAGTGTTACCGGGTAATAGCTTAGTGGGTGTCACCCTTATTGTAGGGCCCACCTTGATGATATGTTGTGAATCCACTCCGTCCATTCGTTTTTCCAGCCCATTTTAGGACTTGGTCCCAAACATTAAGCACATCCAAATCTCAAGTGGACCACACCACTTGAAATAGTGATGATTGAATGCTTACCATTAAAAATTTTCCAAGGCCTATTTTAAGGATATCAGTAATGTTTATTTGTCATCCAATCCGTTTATAAGGTCAAACAAAATTCGATGAAAGAAAAATACAAATATTAGCTTGACCCAAAACTTATTTAGCCTACAAAATTCTTTTAATGGTCATTCATCATTTTTTTCAAAGGTATGTCCACCTAAGATTTGGATCTGCTTAAGTTTTGGCACAGAGTCCTCGAATGATATGAAAAAACGGATGGGCGGTGTGGATTTGAACCACACTCATCAAGATGGACCCCACAAGGTAAGGTTAACAGTCAATAAGTTGTTACCAGCGTAACACCTAATCCGCTCCCTAATTTAAAAGACTGAAAGAGAGAGAGAGAGAGAACTCGAAAGACTCCTCTTCTCTATTAAAGGCGGTCCTATGTCCGTAACCACGAACCGAAATCCTCACCGGAAATCGCTAGTTCCCAACCTAAAATTACTAAAAACCTGTCCCAAAATTCCAACTTTTTTCAAATCCTAACCCGAATCCTCGTAATTCTTGGCGAAAATTCGAGCTCAGGGAGGGCCCCACTGTCGATTTGGATCGATGATGACGTTCAGGGAGGGCTCCCTAGTTAGAAGACTGAGTTTTGGTTCGTTGGAGTGGGCCCGATAGTCATATAAAGCCCATCATGGGTTCTCATGATCGTGGCCCACTAGTCTAATTAGTCTCATATTTTAGGTTTTGCTTATTAAGGTTATTTAGAATATCATGGACAGTTTAGATTACTTTGATTAATTATTATTTGTGTTTACTTCATCGCCAAGTAATAGGTTACACACATGACGCGAGTTTTAGGGATCTAGGGTTTTCTTATAAATAAGCACTCCTTGTGGACTTTTTTCTCAATAAAGATTAATAAAAATTGCTGTGTTTTTCTGCTCCTTTCCGAGTTATAAAAACCTAATTGGATGCGAAGCCCTCCATTCTTTGAAAGGCTAACTACCATAGTGCGAAGCCACATCTATCCCGATTCGCCCCCATCCTCTACCATCTCTATTTCTCATCTCCTACCACCATCCGCGCTTCAAGTCTGTCCTTTATTACAACAGTTTTCCTCTTTACAATAGAATTCTAGATTTTGGCCCTGCAGGAGGGCTGAAACTTCAGCGGAGCACCACGCACAAACCGCGCATCCGATCGACATGAAACTTAGGGGTTTTGAAACCCTCCCCTGGCCGACCAGTGCCAAGAAGGCGCTTTCCGCGTTCGGTGCCCCCTCACACGTGCAATAGGCCTGGCCTGCTGTCCGCGCGTGAGGTCTATCTCCAGGTTCAGATTTTCGCTTATTTTACTCCTCTCATACCTATTCTTCCTAACTCTAACCCTAGATTGCATTACTTTCAATTTATTTGTCCCTTTTCTTACCTTAGGATTCTCTGAATTGGAATTGGTGAATCCCTTGGATTAGGGACTGATTGTTGTGCATGTGTGGATGATTTTTACTTCCCTTTTGAGTATCGTTTGGTCTATAATTTTACTGATCCAACCCTAGCCTGTGTGGGCCTGGACCCGCACAGATTCCCCTTGCTTGAATGTTTGAACTTTTGTGTGGGATGTGGAATTTTATGTGATTGTTTCTGAATTAGTATAATCTAAAGCCTGATATCTTGCAGATCATATTTAATTTCCATGTCCTTCATTAGTCCGTGGCCCACCAAATCTAGTCGAAAGGGACTCAAATGTAAGAGATTTTTTTTCTATATTTTTGAAATTTTTGGAAGGGAAGACAAAATTTCTAATTTCATGCGATGTATAGTCAATATCAGCCATATTTGACGATATTATGCGAAATCTTGTGATATATCTCATGATACAAAGAATTCCGGAATTTTCTTTTAATTTTTGAGGGCTTCTGAGGGGTTTCGTATCGCTGGCTCGCGATAATGATAATATTGGCCAATAGTATCAATATTGCGAACACCGGTCCTGAGGGCAATTGATGGTTCGAAGGGGACTCTAATTCAGGATGCATCGGGGCGTGATCAAGTCTTAGGGCCAAAAGGTATGAAATAGGTTCGGGAAGCTTTGGGTAACATGGGTTGGATGATTGGGGTTACTTTTGAGGATGTGTGAGGAGGATTATGTGGCTTTGTTCTAACTTATTGAAAGTGCGGATTTAAAAGGAGTGTGTTAGCTTAGAGGGGTTGTTAGCTTTCTAAGGGTGTCATGAACCATTAGCGTCGGCTGCTTCTTTTTTTTTTTTTTTGGTGGGGGGGGGGAGGGCAAACGTCTGGATGTCATGAACCATTAGCGCCAGCTGCTTCTTGGTATCGGTGTTGTTAAAGGACCTGACATCTGGATTTAGGTGGGCCTTTTCGACTGTGTATGGGTCGAACTCTCCAAGGCGACGAGGTAATTTGTGGGCAAAGCTTGACAAGGCTGGGAGCAAATGGAGAATGCCATGGTGATCTCATCTGGCATGGAAGATTTCTTGGCTTGGGTGCAAAAAAAAAAAATGACTTAGCAGATCTTCCAATGAGGAATGTCAAATTTACATGGTCAGATGGCCAGGTTAAGCCTATCCACTCCAAGATAGATTTTTTATTTCGCTCAAATGGCATGAATTGTTCCCTTTCAAGTCCCAGGGTGGTCTCTCGAAAACCATTTCTGATCATGTCAATTCAGATTTCTTAGATTATACGTTGGGTTGGCTTGGGTTTGGCGATAAATGGATAAAGTGGATCTACATGTGTGTTAGCTCAACCCAGTTCTCGATTCTAGTTAATGGGTCGTTGAAGGGCTTTTTTAAGTCCTCTAGAGGCTTAAGCCAAAGTGACCCACTCTCGCGCGTTGCTTCTCTTTGTTGTGGTAGCGGAAGCCCGTAGTAGAATGTTAGAGAAAGGAGTATCTTTGGGATAAGTAAGTGGTTTTAGGGCGGATATGGGTTATCTTCAAGTGTCTCATCTTCAATTTCCAGATGATACTTTTTTGTTATGTGATGCAAATGAGGTTCATGTGGACAATTTGAGGAAGTTTGTTTGTTGTTTTGAAGCAATTTGAGCTTAAAAGGTGAACTCTTTTAAATGTGAGATGCTAGGCATTGGCATTCCTAAGGAGGTGGTGGAGAGATGGCAACAATGTTTGGATGTAGGGCTGGTTCTTTCCCTTCGACATATTTGGGGTTGCCACTATGCATTGGGATTTGAGAAGCATGTTAAGCATCTTTGGGACCAAGTGATCGAAAGGTTTGAGAAGAAATTGCTGTCATGGAAGCGGTGTCATCTATCTTCGGGTGGTAGGCTTGTCGAAAACAATGTTGCTCTCTTAAATCTTCCATTATATTTTTTCTCTCTGTTCAAATGTCCCATGAGGTTGCTAAAGCTTGAAAAGCTTAGGAGAGACTTTCTATGTAAATGTGCGGAGGAAAATAGGAAATTCCATCTGATGAAATGGAACAATGTGTGCAAACCATATTCAAGTGAAGGTGCAAGGATTAGGAAGTTGGCAACTATTAACGAGACGTTATTTGGCAAATTGGCTATGGAGATTTGGACGGAAAAGGATGGTCTTTGGAAAGATATAATTATGAGAAACTATGGGCCCAACAAATCGGTATGGTGGCCCAAAAATTCATGTATAAGGCCATGGGGATGTGGAGGGCAATTGTGGGGTTGGAGGGAAGGTTTGGCGATAAATGGACATCATGTGAAGTTTTGGAATGATATCTGGTTGGCAATTCTAAATTGGAAGGGGATTATCCAAGGCTGGCTTCGGTGTCTTTGGATTTGGGCATATCTGTAGCCCCCCATTGTTTCTCATGGCAAGGCTCATCTGGTGTTTGGACCCCACCATGTAGAAGGAATTTGAAAGAGGAGGTTGATGAATTCCTTGCTCTCTTGAAGTGGCTTTCGGAGGTAGTGCTCAATTTAGAGAGGGACTTGATGAAATGGTTCCGAGATAAGTCGGGTTTACTTTCAGTCAAATCTTTCTTTTCATTGTTAAGCGGATCCTCTTTGGGAGAAGTCCCGGCTCATTCATCTTTTGTTCGGTCCTATGGTGCCCTTGAGAAGATTGCAGTTTTTGCTTGGTTAGTAGGATGGAACAAGGTTCTCACTATTAATAATCTCCGTAAAAAGGGGTTTAATCCTCGTCAACATCTCTCTTTGTTGGAAGGATAATGAGGGTTTTTTTTTTTTTTTTTTTTTTTTTAAGGATAATGAGTTGGTTGATCACCATTTCGTCCATTGCCCATTTGTCATGTGGGTGTGGGATAAATTTTTGTCTATGTTTGGGATGGTGCGGATGATGCCAAGGATGGTATCAGATCGATTTTGGGCTTAGCATGGGGGAGGGGTAGGGAAGGTGGGGAGGGGCATTTGGAGGTTGGCTTTGCTTGTAGGCTCGTGGACAATTTGGCAGGAAAAGAAATAGCGTTGTTTCAATAATTTGTCAAGGAGCATATTAGGAGTCTTTATTAAGGCCAAAAGTAACGTAATTGAGTGCACGTTAGTGTCTCCTGCCATCAGGGATTGCTCTCTCTTGCTTTGTCTGGGACACATTGTAATTTTATTTATTTTTACATTGTTGGCCTTTTTGGCCTTTCAATTAATAAAATTGTCATCTTTCAAAAAAAAAAAAACTTATGATAGTCCCTATAGAGTTAATCCGATGGGCGTTGGGAGAGATGATTAAGGATATGTGTGAGGAAGCGATAACAATTGTCAGGACCACTAGTGGAGAGAGAAGCGAGTTCCCAATTACTATAGGCTTGCACCAGGGGTAGGCATCGGGCCAGTACCTATTCACAGTGGTTATGCTTGAGTTAACGAGGCATTTGCAGATGATATAGTTTTGATTGACAATATGAGGGAGGGCATAAACACAAAGCTAGATTTATGGAGAGTTGCTTTAGATTCTAAAGGATTTAAAATTAGTCAGACTACATGGTATATGTAGTGTAGTTTTAGTAACAACAGGAGTGGGAATGAGGAATTTTCAAAGATTGATGGCCAAGAAGTTTGCCAAAATGACCGATTTCAATATCTCGGGTTGATAATTCATGAGACTTGAGAGATTGAGAAGGATGTTGCCCATGGAATTCAAGTGGGGTGGAAGAATGAAGACGTGGCTCTAAAGTTTGTGTGATCGTGGTGTACCACTGAAACTAATAGGGAAATTTTATAGGATGGCTATAAGACAGCCATGTTTTATGGGGGAGAATGTTGGGCAGTTGGCTGAAATGAGGATGTTCAGATGAATGAGTGGCAAGACAGAGAACGATAGAATTAGAAATGAATGCATTCAAGGGAATTTAGTAATAGCACCAATAGGTAACAAGGTGAGGAGAAGTAGACTTTAGAACTAAGTCATGGCCCTTGATAGAGTGGAATGGCAGAGGATTCATGTAGCCAAACCCAATTAGTTGGGATAGGCTTAGATGATGATGATTTTGCTGCTGTTGACTTGTGGTGGCAATGGGTTGGGTCGGGGTCAGCCCAAGCCCGAGCCAATTACTAAATGGGCAAAGAATTCTGGCCCAAACGCACCTGCAACCCATTAACAAAGGGCCCAACACCAGCCCAACTCAAAATTCACCAAGTCCAAGCCTGACAGGACCCAACCTCACAATCATATCTAGGAGATCTTTCTGGAGCATGGTCCTAGTGTATCCACAGTAGCTCTAACAGATCAGTGGTTTGGATTCCTAAACCATGGGCCTCACTTGTCGAAAATGAATGCATGCTCATAATTCACCCCCTAGTTACTTTAGTTTATTGGTTAGATATAGAAAATGGGGTTAGCATTTGCAAATAGAAGCATTGAGAAAGCATGCCAACCATGGAGGGGTTTAGATATCAAAGCTCTTATGTGATTTGGGTCAGGTCAGTTCATCTGGCCCAGTCCATTGATGACCTGTGTTGGGGGGTTTGGTCAGTCCAACACACTTTACTTAAAAGGACCTCCTTTTCTAGACTGAGCCCGACCAACTCCACACATGGTCTGCACCCAGTTCAAAGTGGGTTGGGCCAGTTGACCTACAAGCTGACCCAACCATTGCCTTTTGAAAGGTTACTCTCGACATGCCTACGAGCTTTCTGTTGCTTATTCAACATTTCGCCATCTTTTTCTTTCCTCCTGTGATTGCTGCTTTTTTTTCTTTTTTCTTTTTTTTTTTTATAAATCTGAACAATTTTATGCTTCAATCTACTTTCTCAAAATCGAACACAACATTGTAGTTTTATATTGATGCATATGTTATTTTCTTGCAGATACAGGAAAACGTTGGTCTCTTCTGCCAAACTCGGGATAATATTCTCAGCATCCTAAACGAGTATATTACTTTCCCTTTTCTTCCTCTTTTCTCATTATCAAATACACATGCATACGTATTTACACAGATGCATGCATGCATGCGGCCTTGCACTAATCATGCTCTTGATGAAGAGAGTACTTCCTGGCTGCTGGGGCATCTGATAAACCAAATAAAGGCTAAATTTTGGGAGGAACCATTCAAAACCCTTTTTCTCCATTTATTTTCAAGCAAGGGAAATGATATTATCAGATGGCAATAAAATGAAACGTCTTAGATGCCCTGCCCTACTGTCACTACAATTCGTATAGCTGGCAAAAATAGACAATACAGCTGATGTTTCAGGATGTCTGGAGTGCCTCAAATCAGTAAATCATGACCTCTGATAAATATCATTTCCAAATTCTTCTACGCAATACATTTCACACATGGGAAGTCTCATATGCAACTAGTTGTAGATGAAAAAAATGCAATTAGCTGCATGTGGGACTCACCGTGGTGTATATATGACATCCAATCCATCCAACAGGATTGCCTATGAAAATAGGGATGGCCCAAAAGCCATGCGTGTTGATCCAATCATCATGTGGGCTGCATGATACGAAAAAATGGAGAATCACCCAGGAACCTTGAAATTCACATGGTGACCTCTTGATGGTTGGATCAGCATGATTTTGGGGCATCCCATTTTCTTTATGGGACCACCATGTGAGTTAGCTAGCCCAACTGTTTGCATTTACAACTAGTGTTCATGCAAGTTCATGTCTTTCTACATTACGGACACATCAGCATGTTGGATTTTTTGTGGTTGGCATGTCAAGCACCAGCCCATGGGATAACATCCATGTGCATGGATTGCCTCATGCAGGTTGAACGACATGCCGGGGGTAATGAAGCACATGCCGCCACTTCCAGTGAAGTTGAACGAAGAGCTTGCCAACACCATCCTCCCGAGGCCGCCCATGCCAATGCAATCCTGAACTCTTTTGACCCCACCAATTGCATCAGTGCTTCCCACATCACCCATTCCTCACAGCACAGGACCACCCCTCACACCGGAGAATAATTCCATCGATCCGATTAGCCATCCTCAGAATAATCAAAAAAAAAAAAAAAAAGCATTAGTTATTAGTTGTCCATTTCATCATATGTAGATACTATTTAATGAACTATTTTGTGCAGTATGTAGATGGTATTTAGAATCAGGTAGGTTTTTAGAAGGAAAGGAAAACACTAGTTTTAGTTTATTTTTCTTTTATGAAGGCCTTTTGAGTATACAAGAGCTATGATCCAGTAGGAATTCCTTGTACCTGATTGCAGCACGTTTGACCCAAGTGAGCCTGCCCAAGATCGAGGTGGACCGCTGGGTTGCATGCAGCACCATGACCGTGATCGGATGATCACTGCCATTCAAGTAAGGGCTGCAGGTATTGATTGCTACACCATTTTTGTATGTGCAAATTGCAATTAGGGGTGAAAATCACGCAGGTTCAACCCAACCGACCTGTGACCGACCTGACATTAGGTTGGGCTCAGGCAGGATGTATTGGGTTTGGTCTCGGGCTTGGGCTATACAAACATAAACCTGAGAAAACTTGGGTCAGGCTCGGGTTGAGGTCTTGGGTTGCCCAACCCGAACACGGTCGATATATAAGATACTTATAAATTATAATTAAGTGCATATCGTATGTGTTGAAGGCACTAGAAATTCTAGTGCTGTTGAATTTCAGTGGTCCACGTCATGCTACACAATACGACTTTTAAAAGAGGAGTTGTCCTATATTTTAGCTTGTTTGTTTAGAAAAAGTGAAGTTTTTTACTTATAAATAACTACATATATAATTAATAAAATCACATATACAAAAAATAAGATGTTTATTGAAAATATAATAGACTAATGTATTAACGAAAATATTAGCATGTATCAAGCGGGCTTGGGTCAAGAATTCCTAACCCAAGGTTGGGTTGGGTTGGGTTGGGGTTGAGGTATAGGAACCTTGGGTTGGGCTAGGGTTGAGTACGAACCCACCCGACTTTCAGCCCTCCGTGCAATGTTCTTCTACCCAACAGTTTTTTGTCGGTCATATGTGGGTCTACTAGGGCCCCACATGGGAAATTGCATGGTTATGAGTACGTGGGACGGAGCGAGCCTGTGGAACGATCATTGATCTTATAGATGTGAGGAGATGATCGACGGTCACAGTATTATCAGGGTCTGATTATGGAACATTCGATCAGCTATGATGCAGACGGTTGGATTGTGAGTTTCATCTGATTTGAGTGGTGTTCTGATCATGGTCAATCAAACTGAGGCCTACCACTGGGCCCACTATACAAATGGTTTGATTTAAGTTACACATGCCATCTTTCATCACTCTCTGCCAGAGTATCAGTTTCTCTCAAGAGACATTGCTGCCTCTCTCTCTCTTAAAAACAAACAAACGACAATAGATTGGGCTGACCTGAATGGACGGCCTAGATCACTTGGACCAAATGTCCATGCGTCCAGCGAAACCGGTTCTATATAGGCCTAGAACGAGACTAGTACTTCAAACCTTGTTTGGAAACGAATGAAATGTATTTCCTGTACCAGAAAAAAAAAAAAAAAGGTTTGAATATTATTATTCATCATGTGGGGCCCACCTTTGATGGTCCATTGCTCAAAAAAAAAATTAATTTGATTGGATGATGTTAACAATCTGAGCAATAACTCAGGTGGGGTCCACCTTTGATTGATCGTCCCTCTTGAACATCATCAATTGTATGGAATGATCATTGGCATCATCCTAGTGGTTTGAAAAAAACTTCCAAGTCGTGAATTTCGTGCCCATCCAGACGCCTTTCAGCCATTTCGAACGTGGACACTTGACATTTTCTATATTGCTGGTTGTGTTTGGCGTGGTTTTTCTTGTGTGGGGTCCACGCCAGTGTTTGTAGATGGATGGTCCTGTACAAACAGTTGTACTTTGGAGCTGTAGTAAGTTGCGATTATCATAGTTGGAGCCTGCTCCACAATGGTTTGATTACTAGCAGGATTTGGATGTATGGCCCTCTGGTTGGGCGATCTAAACCAGTCATTTTGTTCGTGACAGCACCGAGGGTGGATGTCGTAGATATCTCTTGGATTGGAAGATCACAGCACTCTGATGTGGTGGCCTACCAATTGACGATTCAGAATTAAAGATACCATCCAAGATTTACCATTTAAAAGGCCAGATATTTGGGTCCTTGCTCTTGCTCGGGTGGTAGACTCTCAGGATTTTCAACTCCCGGTCAAGGGTTCGAGTACTCATAGGTGGTGAAATTCCACTAGCGTGAGTGTGTGGGGTGTGTGTGCGTGTGTGAAAAAAAAAAAAAAAAAAAAAAGGCTAGATATATAAATTTGCAGTCAATTGCATCGGATGGATGGTTCGGATCACCGAGTTATGGCCCCACTGTAGGAATCCTGTGGTCAGCAATTACAATTTAGATAGATGGTTGAGGGACCAAAACGAATCGTACAAGTAGGGCTTGCATCTACGTTCATCTGGTGGGTTCTTATATGGATGGGCCACACTGCGAGATTCTCTTGCATGCGACGATCTTAGCTCTTCAGGTTAGTGTCTTGCAAATGGACGGTTCAGCCAACGGTCCAGATTCGAGTGGACAAAATTCAATTACTTTTTCTTTTCTTTTTCTTCTTTTTTTTTCACACACGCACGCACTCACACCACACAGTGGGATTTAACAAGAGTTTTGGAGAAGGCCTATACATGGTGGGGCCAGACAGAATGATGGGCCCCACACATAGGGTTCCTGAGCATGGTTGGTTGGTGGTACCGGTACCACTAATGCAAGTGGTTTGGGAGAAAATTTGGTGGGGGGAATCTGGAATGCTGGGGTGACACGCACATTATACACGCCATTTGGATTCTGTGAAGTGGGGCCAATTGCTTATTAATCTACACCATCCATTTGTTGTGTCCCACCATTGATGTACTATAACTCAAAATATCTCCTTAATTAAAATAACCCGACCTTATATTTGTGAAAAAAAAAAAAAAATGGACGGCTAAAGAAAGTAATACCAACGGTTCTATTATTCACCATCCGATCAGGGAGACTATTTGGGTCATTTTGAATTCACTGTAGGACTAACAACAGATGGACGGTGTGGATTGGAAACCCGTGTACACTCTGCAAATAGGTCGGCCATGTGTCATATAATTCCTCATCTTAAACTATCCGTGTAAACGTGTCGTGGTGCCCATGACCCACTTAATGGGGGGAGTGCGTAGAGAGTCTGTCAGTCATAGTGGAGTAGTAGAGAGGGTAGACGGCTGACTTGAGTGGTTCAAGCTTCGTCCCCTACGGTCCTACCCACTTTGTACGTGAAGGATTGGGTGTTTGGACCCATCGTCCACCGTACACGTTGCAAATATCTTAACCATCTGGTTCCTCTTGCTGAATTTGGACCGCTGAAGTCTTTACTTGAACCGTACATTTGATAGCCATCAGTTCAATGGTTAGGATCGTTTACTCATGGTTACTTTTGATCAATGATCAATCCGTGGTGGTCTTTAGTGACACGTGTACGGTTTGGACGGTCTGGATTGGCTTGAATGTATCCCATGTTCGGCGCGGGGGCACTATCGCTGTCGTCTTATCTTTTGTTGGAGAGATGATACCTGGAGCCGGTAGAACAGGAATGTGGCAGAGCCATTTCTTTATAGGGTGAAGTAAAATCGGGTCCGTCCATTCGTAGGGCCCTACCATGGATGGCTTATATCTCAAAAATCACATCTCTAGACAATCCTATCCGTTTGAGCTATGATCATTAAAGTGATGGTGGGAAACAAAAACAGTTTACGGTTGGATAAACTGTATAAAAACTAATGAATAGGATTGTCTTGTGGGATTTTAATTTAGAACGTAAGCCATCCGTTCTGTTGGCAGTATATGGAGATACGTCACCCTGCCACGTGTCTTGTGGAGAGATGGCTGACCGTAGTCCGGTTCTTCAGCCGCTCCACCGTATCCTTCGGGAAAGCGGATTGCGTGTGACCCCGGGCTCATAGATATTCCTGTGGCCGGGGCTGCGTGGGGTTCAAATAGATGTAGGTGACAAATCCACTCTGTCCATCTGTTTTGAAAGACTAAAACAGGACATAAATATAAAAATCAGGAAAATAGAAGATTCAGGTGGGCCACACCAACGAAACAACACAAATGGAAATGACCGTTGAAAGCTTCCCTGGAGCTGACCATGGTGTTTATATGCACTGTTCATAGGGTTATTACCATTCAGATAAACTGTGTGCACAAATATAATCCTGATACAAAACTTATCTCATCCCATGCGTTCAATCCCCACTGTTTCGTTTGGATTGCCCACATGAGTTTTGGATCTGCCTTATTTTCATAATTATATTATATTTAGGTATTTCAAAACCGATGGATGGATTGGATTTGTTACAGAAATCTCCTTGGGCCCCACACAGCCCCGGATACAGGAATATCTATGTGCCCGGGGTCACATGCAATCCGATCATCATTCCTCGGGGGAGCGGATTCGGTGCATCACGGCCTTGACACAAGACAGTACGGACCTTACTGTGGGACCACCTTGAGTCATATATTCTATATCCACTCCATCCATCTATTTTTTCAGATCATTTTAAATGATAATCCAAAAATAAAATAAAAAAGGGAACCAATTCTCAGGTGAACCATACCATAAGAAAAAGCGGTGACTGACCGGTAGTGGGTCCTATAATTTTTAGATAAATCTGATATTTTTTTCCTTCATTCACGTTTATGTGACCTGATCAACAGTTTGGATGGAAAATGAACATTAAAGAAACATTAAGGTGGGCCTTAGGAAGTTGTTAATGGCAGGGCGTTCAATCACCACTGTTTCCTAGGTTACAATCCACATGAGAATTTGATTACTTAATTTTTTCATATTCTAAAATTATCTGAAAAACCGAATGGACGGAGTGGATATAGAATAAATTCATCTAGGTGGGCCCTATGGTAAGGGCCACACTGTCTTGGGTGAGGGCAAGGTCGCACCTAATCCATCCCTTTTGATGATCGGTTCAGATACGTCACAGCCGTCAAGTGGCTGCTTTTTTTCGTAGAAAATGACTCTTTCGCCACTGTGTTCGTAGAAAATCGTGAGGGCAAAGCGGTCAAAAAACGTTTTCATTGCATGCATGACGTGGAAACTATCGTTCGTAAATTTCGTTCGAGCGTGAAATCCGGTGCCGGTCTGCAAGTCGAGATTGGCGCCTGTAAAAAACCAAAGTTTGATAATTCCACACGCGTCCTATATACACACGCGGGTCCACATGCAAATATGAAATCGTGGTGAGATCTGACCTCTCCGTAAGGTTGAAAATAATTCTCAGATCTTCTTCATGAAAAATAGGAGATTTTCACTCGTCATGTGGGTCATATATATATTACAAATTAAATTGACGGTTAAAATCTTTTATCTAACGATTCGTTTATTTCGATATGATGTGGCCCAATCAAGATGTAAAATAGCCTGATTTTTATGTCAGAGTATATAAACAGGGTGTCTCACCTAATGGAAAGCTCAGATCCTACATTTTTCATATCATGATACATGCCATCGCGCGTGGATGTGTGCGGCTCTCGCACGCGTGTGGAGTTAGCAAACTCATAAAAAAACCGTTGGGGCATCTAAAATGTCAGCGCCTATCTTGATGTATGTGAGTTAGGTGCATGTACATCCACGCCGTCCATACGTTTTGTCAGCTCATTTTAGAGAACAATCAAAAATTATGAAGTAGATTCAGATCTTAGGTGGACCACACCACAGATTTTCCTGTGGTGATTGAATATATCCACCTGAGATTTGGATCTGCTTCTATTTTTGGATCATGCCCTAAAATGAGCCGTTAAAAATGATGGACGTACGGTCTAGATGTAAGACACCGAAGCCGCGCCCCTCCACACGCACCTTAACAGGGGTCACACGGGGTAAACTGTACGCGTGCGGGACATTTGAGCTGTGAATACTGAATAAGGTGGTTACACAAGACCCCATCGACGGTCCAAATTAAAGTTCGACGTGTGGCCTTATAACGATTTCATTCGCATACAAGAGCTTCACGCAGTGGGTCCTACTTCATGCACGGTTGCGATGTCCCACACGGAAGTGGTCGTGATGGTCGAGATATCACCATCCGTGGCGTAAGATGTCTTCTATTATGAGACGTCTCCCCTTCTCCCTCTCTCTCACCTTACGTATGTGTGTACGTACATGTATGGGGTAGCGGATTTGGTGAGACTCGGACTTACCTAAGATGGTGCGGCCCTTACTGTGGGGCCCACCTTGATGAATGTATTCGATATCCATACCGTCCATCTGTTTTTTTCAGATCATTTTAGGGTACCATCCCATGGATCTTAAGACAATCCACTGACAACACCATCATTACCTTGAAATCCATGCCATCCACGCTAATACCATTCAATCCCTTCCAATCCACCCGTCCAAACGGGCCCTGAATGAATATTCTTATTACTGTTTGTATCTGTTGATGAATTTAAAACAATTGAATGGATCTCATTCAACTCTAAAAATAAAAAAGTGATGGTGATCGATGAAATGTGATTATGGGATACTAAATTATACAGGTTAGTAACGAGAATATGGACGGTTCAGATCATCTGACAGTGTCAGCACATGGAGGTCCCAATGGGCAGCGACAGCAAAACGAATTATGTCATGTTAATAGATGGTCCGAAGAGAGATTTACTGCTACGTGTTCACAGCCACCTCACAGATGCGTCACACGAGTCAATTGGCGCGTGTGAGAGTTAAACCAGGAACAAGGCAGTTTACACGGCGCAGATGACTCGAGCTGAAATCAATCATCTATGCTCCTGTCATGTATAACGTGTGGCCTGAATAAGTGGGAAGCGGATTGAATACTGACGCCACCAGTAGCAACCTGACTACTGAAAGGTGCTCTGTGGGCCCACTATGATTTATGTATTTTATCCGTGCTGTCCATCTATTTTGACAGATCATTTTAGAGCATGGTCCCAAATTTGAGGATGATCAAAGTCTCAGGTAGACCACTCCCCAGGAAAAATTGGTGATTGAATTCTCACAGTTAAAAACTTCTTAGGGGCCACGAATCTTTTAGATCAACCTGATATTTGGGTATTCCCTTCATCCTGGCCTGTTTGATGTAATCAACAGCTTGGATGGTAAATAAACATTACAGTTGACGCTGGGAAGTTTTTAACTGTAAGCCTTCAATCACCACTATTTTCCTGTGTCGTGGCCCACCTGAGATTTGGGTGTGGCTAGTTTTTTGGCTCATGCCCTAAAATAATGATCCAAAATGGATGTACAGGGTGGATGAAGCATACACATCATCATACATCATGGTGGGGCCCACATAGCACCGTAGAGCATGCAATCCGCGTTCGGATAAATGCACCAGCCCTTTTTTTCTTTTTAATTCTTTTCGTCTTCATGGGCTTTACTTTATAAAAGGCTCTGATGACCGACACGCATGAGATGCTGGTACGTGTAAAGCTAAAGGAAGAAGGGTGGAAAAAGAGCTTATATAAAGTCTATATATTATTTATTATTAGTTTAAAAAACCTATATTATTTGTTAATATACTAATAAAAAGTCTTTAGGGCTGCTCTTAAAAGCAGAGACGGGTACGGAAGTCTTAAATGTCAAGTAATCTCTATGACTTCTTTAACCCTTTTTTTTTCTCCATAATTACAGTTGCAATCTAATCATCGACGAAACCGTGTTGGACAAAATAGTCATTTCACACCTTCTACACGTTTTTATCGAGCTTCCCCATGCCGTTTTGGCTTTTGCTTTTAGAGAAATACCCTCGTACTCTACCAGAATATGATGCTTGATACGCGGCTACTTAGGAATTACTTAAAATTGCATATGTGGAGCATAATTAAGTGAAATTAAACTGTCCAAATTATTTTCAGTAGTTTGTATGTATCATAAGGAAAAAAGTTTACGCCATCTTGGTTATCCGAATATCGGATTTATAGGATGTTTATTGGACGGTTAATTTTAAAATGAAGTTTTTCCAATGGTCCTACTTTCACATACAAGTGTCCATGAATCAATGGTTGGGATCGTTCGATCAATCTGGTTTTTGGGGTTAAGATTTTTTAATTTATTCGGCTCAAATTGATTCATTGTTTGATGATCTGAACCGTTCATAACAATGTGATTATCGAATTTGGTTTATCAAAATTTTGGAGTTTATCTAACTGTTATTTATTTTCCTGGAAAATGGGATTGTTGGATGACAAATAATAATCGGAGAGTGAAACAGTCAAACGGCTGCTATTGACCGGATTTGGGTTTGGCACCCGTCATTCAACGGTGGCGACTGCCCGCAACATGCTTTTGGTATACATGTAATCCTGACAGTCTAAGTGTGGATCCCACCGTCTGTAGAACATAGCTTGAAAAATTATTGTTGCCCATGTATATCTAACCGTTGATTTCATGCCCACCACCTGATCCGTAGGATCTTCCATCTGTGTGATTTTTGAGGTACGTGGCCTTATCCACGGTGGGGTTGCAGGATTTGAAGGCAGGTGCATGTATGCCAAGTGTACGGTGGGTTGGATTGACATTTGCTCCTGCTTAGAGTCGGCAATTTTCATTTCGTACTGGTGGGACATGCTTGGGCAATCCAGACCGTTGATATGATTGGACCACTTTGGATGATTAGCAACGACATTCTCACTCAACCAACTCTATAAAAAAGAGAGATCTTAGAGATGTTAAAAACGGAGGGTGCTCTTCCATCTTTTTTTCCTAGAGAAAAAGGCAACCGTAGATCATCATATCCGACGTGTCACGTGGGAGCGTGCATGTGTTCCCATTCAAACCGAAATTCATGATGTTCTGTTAATGGGTAAAACTAATACAAAAGGGCACATCATGTAAGAGCACGTTGGAGTGGTACCGGACAGATGTGGGGCCCATGTGATGTGTGAAGGCCATTAAGCCGTTCATTAGACGAGTTACCGGAGCTGCACGGAGCTGTTTGGGATGAATTGACTTGCTTACCTTGATCAACTTGACTCTAAGAAAATGAATGAGTCAGGCCGTACCGAATTGGCATCAAATCAAACTTAAACCGAGTTGAATTCCAATCATACCGTAACAACCCAAAACTTGATCAAATTATACCTGTCCCAAAACTTGCTCCAGTCATACGCAACGCGGATTCAAATATATATATATATATAAAAATTTTAATTTTTAAGTGTCTCCCTTAGTCTAAGTACCTCTAAACATAAATACCATGATCTGTAGCTCAAGTGGTAAATTGAGTAAAAGATGCCTTGTTTCAGCACTGCAGTCTTGGTATCAATCTCTAGTGAGGATGGCTAACAGTGAAACATGAATTAACTATGTTCATTTGTTTTTTTTTTTTCTTTGTTTTTTTTTATTTTTTATTATATGCACAGACACTCTCATACACTCACGCCACACGCGCACACACCGTGGGATTTCACCACTATAGGTACTCAAACCCTTAACCCGGTATTGAAACTCCAAAGAGTCTACCACCTGAGTAAGAGCAAGGACCCGTGAACTAACCATGTTACTTATTAACAAGTAAACAAATAAAAAAAAAAAAGTTATCTCTAACCTTACCTGTCACACGTAAGCTTAAATTCTTTTTTTTTTTTTTCATCACACACTCACACTGGTGAAATTTCACCACCCATAGTACTCGAACCCTTGGCCGGGAGTTGAACTCCTGAGAGTCTACCACCCGAGCAAGAGTAAGGACCCTAATTCGGACTCAAAACTCTTTTCCTCCATTTCTCATCCTCTTCTTCTAAGTTTAGTGGTTATCACAACCCTCATCGTCCTTGCTATCTCCCCTATCATCCCTCCCTCTCGGTGCTTTTGCTCGTTTCATACTCAATCTAAATCCGTTCAGGTATACCCAAATCGGGAAAGGTATGTTAGACTCAGTGCCAAGTCAGGTTGGGTTTGGGCCAGTAATATTTCAAAACCCAGTAGAATCAGGTCAGCCTTGACTTAATCCAACGCGACTGGATGCCCAACGTTATAAGTTACCACTTATTGCCATTGCTACCAAAAATCAACAAGATCCAACCCTCAAATGGGGTACAGCATAGGGAACCGTGTGAGAGAGGATGCTTACCGTTGATTTATAGAGAGGTTCACCTGAATCTTAAAACAGATTGGTGGGTCCACTAAAATCAAGGGTGCATATTTCCTCCCAAACTGTTTGATGTTTTGTGGCCCACTTGATTCATAGATCAGCCTGAATTTTAGGACTAATAGTTGAAATACAATGAATCATATGATGGACGGTTGGATTTCATGTACGCATCACGTGAGCCGCACTGTATAAATACAACGTATACATAATTTCTGACACGGTGTTATATGATACCGTACGCGGATTGCCCACGCAAGCCTTTCGCAGGAAGGAACTTCCTAGACGCGGATTGTGTCTGCCAAAGCTTACGCAGGAGCTTACTGCGACAGCCAGCTATGTGGGGTCCACACCTGATTTTAAAAAAACGAATAGACGGGTGGATTTTCACAAACATCACGGTGGACCCCACCTAGCTTTCCCGCGAAAGGCTTTGGCGGGCAATCCGCGTCCACACCATGATATACCCGATTGAACTTCATTGGGCCCGTGAGCGTGGGGTCCACCATAATTCCTTATATGGTACATGATCCCCTTCCTGAGAAACTATACTTGGGTTTTCAATTCCCAAAAGTGGGACCATTACTTTCAAAATCCAAACCATTCATCTGTCCAATCGCACCGTTGAAGTATTGTCTACCCAACATCTTCATATCATACCCTCCCTTTTTTCAGTCGGATGTGGACCATTGCTGTATCTCTCTTCTTACCGTCTATCTATGAGCAATAAATCTAAGGGAAAAGATTCGAATTTAGATAATAATTTAGGATTATATCCATCCATGGTATGATTCCAACATATCAACGGTCTAGATAACCGAACCATGGCCCCACTTGTCACATTTGAAAACCCGAGTACCTACTTGGCATTGTATACTTGGGTTTCCAATTCCCGTACGTGGGACCCATGTTTTAGGAAATCCAGACCATGCATCTCTACACTCCCACTTTAAAATATGCAGATCCTCCCGACCAGTCTATAGATATTTCAGTAGAATGTGGACTGATGTTTTATTTCTATTTCCACCGTCTATCTATGAGCAAAATGTCTAAACCTTCTGATTGGAATTGAGAGTAAAAATTTTGGTTATGTTCTATCCAAGATTGGAGTCGATATACCAACGGTCTGGATTACCAAAAAAATGGCCCCACTTTCCAGAAACAAAAACCCGAGTATACAATGGTCGAGTACTTGGAAACATTAGTTCTAGACATTCAAACCTTGACCTGTTTCGCTGAACTCTTTTTTCTTTCTGCCGATAGAAAAACGTTCCCAAATACTCAGTTTTTCTTTTACCTTTTATGTGTCAGACTTCAATTTTTAAAAAAGTCGTTACAAAGACTTTATTTTTGTTCTTTCTTGACTGATGGTGGATTTGGTTGAAAAGGAAAGAGGAAAGGATACATTCTATAATCTATAATAGGATGGGATTGGGAAAACTCCTCTTGGATTTATTAAAAGCTGATCTTTTTTGTTGGCGAAACTTCAAGCTTCTAGAGAGGTTTTTGTGGGTGTTTCTTGACTCCCCGAAGAGCTGAGAATTTTGAAAATTGGAGGGAAGAGAGATTTATATTGATTTCTGGGACATGGGTTTTCTATATTTATATGTTATTTGAGAGATGGGATTGAGAAATTCTAAAATTTCCAACTTCTAGAGGGATAAGCATTGAAGTTTCTGACTTGGGTTTTGGCCTTTAAAAGCTGTGATTAAAAGGTTTTCTTCTTATTTGACATGGATGTTGTTTTTTGAAGCTTGTGAAAGCAGGAGTTGAGGTATTTGCATTGAGGTTGGAGGAATTTGCATTGAGGATTTCCTTACGTCTTTCTTTTATTTATTTATTTAAGACTCTTGAAAGCTCTGCTGAGGTTAGAGAGGAATTGGATTTGAAGGGATTGGGTTTGAGAGGGTTTGAGGCTTTGGAGTTATTTTATTGCAGAAGTCTGAGTTGGGTTTGGTTTGTGAAGGCCTTTAAAGGTTGGGAATTCGAATTAAGAAAAGAGAGAGATTGGGTTTCTCAATATTAAGAGGATTTTGGTCTGTTTTGCTACTCAAAACTAGGGGAGTGGATTGCTCAATCTTTGGTAAGTTCCTGAATGCATTGATGCTGCTGTTATTACTACTATTATTAATGCATTATTATTCTTATTATTATGTTTTCCTTTTTTTTAGTTTTTGGGTGTCTTTTCGTACTTGAATTCTTGAAAGTCTATGCAGTTCTCATCCCAATTTTAATATTTTTATGAAATTTTTCAATAAAATATTATGGTGATTTTTTCCCAAACTTGATATTTTCCTCTCTAATATATTTTAGGGGCAATAGGATAATTTATTGAATTCTCGTCTTTATTATTATTATCATTATGGGTGATGTTGTCGTTGTTGTTACTGCTGCCTTTGTTTCTGTTATTGTAACTTTTTTTAATGTTTTGGGTGTGTTTGTTTTACTTCAATTGTTGAAGTTTTTGTATTTTTCATTCCAATTTTAAGATTTTATGAATTTTCTCATAAGATAGATTATTATTTTTCCGAATTTTGATAATTTCAACTCTCTTTCTCTCTCTTTTATATTTTAGGGGATTATTTATGGAAAGTGTTTTCTAATTCATCCCAACCATTTTACAGTTTTAAAGATGGATACGAAATGCACAAGATTCCTAGTGCTTCTAGGATTCATGGTGGTATTTTCAGCCTCAGTCTTCAGAGAAATTACGGCTTATACACCTGGGGAGTCTTTGCACCAGGAAATTTCAACCACACGTTTGGAACTAGGTAAGATTTTCATTTTGGTAGGAAAAATTGTCGCACGTGTAAAGATTGTACTGGAAATTTGGAATTTAAACATCTCTACCACCCAAATTCTAACTATTCTCATCGATCCAAACCGTCCAACCCTTGGACAAGTTATTGGATGGACAACGTGTTGGATTGGATGTCCTTAACCATTCAATCTAGCCATCCATCAGGTGGATTCCACGGTGTAGATGCTATGGCCTAGAAAAAATCAGGTCCTCTCATCACACGCGCCACAATGTTAGAAACAAATGGAAGGCTTACATAAACCTGGCCAGGCTTTTCTGGCAATCCATTTGTTACCTAAACTGCGGCCTACTTGATCAGTGAAGCAGTCGGAATTTCGGCCAGTGCCATCAGGTGGGACCCACCTGAAAGACGGTTGGATCTCGTAGAGAGGTATTATTAGTGACTCAGATTCATTTAATGTGACTTAATTATCTTACTACTCTCTCTCTCTCTCTCTCTCTCAGGCAGGAAGTTGGCAGAAACAGGAAAACCCTTAGCTGATACAGTGAGGATTGATCCTTTGGATAAGCTCAAAAAATATAGAGGTGGCTACAATATCTCTAACAAGCATTATTGGAGTGTAAGCTCTCTCTCTCTCTCTCTCTCTCTCTCTCTCTCTCTCTCTCTCTCTCTCTCTCTCTCTCTCTCTCTCTCTCTCTCTCTCTCTCTCTCTCTCTCTCTCTCTCTCTCTCTCTATATATATATCGACTTATATGTTGGTTTCACACCATTTAGATAATGGTGGCGAATCATTCTCCTCACATATGGCACTGATGTACACCTATCCAGACCATCCAAATTGGGTCCTATTATGGATGGATCAAATATATTATTACACCACTCATCTGACAGAACCCGAGGCATTGAATACTGAACCTTGACTCAACTCGGGTTGGGTCAGGTTATGTAGTTACGAGCGTATGTTAGACACATGGAACTAAAGTTGAGGTCAGGACAATCTAAGTTCAAGTTGAAGCCGACCCAAGTTGCACCTCTAATCCTAACCATACAATTAGTGAGGGGTCCAAGTTGGAAGGGAAATAATCGGATGGTTAATATTATCTTAGTGTAATTTTTTTTTGGTTATTCATTATCCACAGCTGGGTTACTGATCTGGACAGTTTGGATTACAGTACAGCTCTGCATTTTTTTTTTTTTAAGTCATTGCATTACATAATAAGGGTATTTATGACTTTTCACCTAGGGTGATTCTAAGGTATAGCAGTCTTCCCGGGTGAACATATGACCTTAGGGGGCGTTTGGCGCGTGGTATTAGACGAGATTAGGTGAGATGGAATTGCGAGATTATGTGAGATGGAATTGCATTTGGTCCGGTGCCAATTCCCCTAATATTTGGGAAGAATGGAAAATCTTAGAGTTAGATTAGATGGAATTGCATTTGGTCCAGTGTCAATTCCACTCAATGTTAGCAAGTTGCGTAGGTCTCACCATGATGTGTGGGCTATATCCACACTGTCCACCCATTTTAAAAGATCATTTTAGAGCATGGGCCAAAAAATTAGGTAGATCTAAAGCTCAAGTGGACCCCGTCCCAGAAAGCAATGGGGATTGAATACATATTGTTGAAAACTTCTTTGAGGCCACATAAGTTTTGGATCTACCTCGTTTTTAGGCTCATGTCATAAAATGAAGTTACAAAACAGATGAATGATTTGGATATAATACATGTGTTATTTTCAATAGTTTCAAATGATGCTAAGTATATCTATTCAATGTCAACAAATCAAAGAGCCAATCCCACCTTATTACAAACATAGCATGAAAGTAGGCTTATCCCATGGTAACAGGTCTCTAGGTCTCTGTTATATGTAATAATTATATTTTTTAAATCCCATCCCACCTAATCCTCCCCAATACCATGCGCCAAACACCTCCATAGAATTAGATGAGTGCATTTTTGGGTGAATATAGGCCTTTACAAATATCCCTTCTAAGCTAGGTCCATGCATGGTGAGGGCTGTTATTTCTATATGGCAGAATGAACAGATCATGTATTCATTAATAATGGAGACTCCGTACTCAAATTTTAAAGACGTGCTTAATTGTGAATACATTCCTGATGTTGCATCATAGCTGATGGATGTTACGTCGTAGCTGATGGATGTTACGTCTTTTACACCTCATACCTTTAGGAGAACTTTCAATTAGACTGAGGTTTTCTCTTTCTTATATGGGTGAATGACCAAGACTTGTACATGTATTTATACGAAAGAGAGTCATAAAAGCTTACCCATCACACTTCTCTCATATAGGATTTTCACACCATTGGTTTTCATATCTAGCTTGTAGTAAAACCTGCTGAGTTGCTCAATCTAAATAATCCAACGATCAAATCTAAGCCGATGATCATGTATGGCAGGCGCACATAAATAAGCGTCTCATATCTCTCACTCGCCATGTTGGCAGTTTTTCTTTAAGAACGATTGGCTGATATGATTATCCTTCTTTCTTTTTTTTTCAGTCTACAGCATTCACAGGTAAATACGGGTACGGCGTTGCAGTGCTGTGGCTTTTAGGAGGTGTCATGTATGCCGGATTTCTACTCGGGAGTATGTGTTGCCTCAACAAGAGAAGGAGACTTCAAAAGAGAACTACTTGCACTAGGCATTGTTATTTCTGGCCCATTCTCCTGGGGTTTCTCTTCACATTTCTAGCCATGTAAGTTTGAATTTCTCTACCCATGGACTAAAGCCCAAACCCAACATAGTTTTTGAACTGGGTCTTCTAAATGGGACCCACATTCACATAGACATCTAATGGTGGGCCCCTGGCACTACCACAATAGTTATATTCTATGAACTGCATGTTTTGGTATGGTAGATCATAGCCATGGACAAGCTACCTGAGAATTACATTCATTGGATAGGCCTAACCACCCACAGCAGGGACCATGAAATTGATGGTTAAAAGGAAAAATTGCCACCCTTTATAATCCAATGAACGAAAGACCAGTGGTTAGATAGTTAGGATCATCTGATCAGAATGAAATTTGGGTTATGATTTTAATGATGAAGATTGAACTAGATATATATTTTCCATGTGTCCCACCAATATGGATGATTCTTGAACCAGGCCATACTATATGAATGTGTCATGATACAATGTACAAACAGAAGAGATTGCTAAGCTGGTTGTATGTCACAAATGCAGAATTGCAACTGGAGTGGTACTTGGTGGCAATGCAAGATTCAATTCGAGGGCGACTACGGTGAAAAACATCATCATAGACACTGCCAACGGGGCAGCAGAGGCTATATACAAGGTGACAGGAGCCATAAAAGCCATGCAGGAGAATGCAGGGCTCGAGGACCCCACTGGCCGATTGAATTCCACATCACGACGGCTTAACAGGGGTGCCGCTGACATACAAAGACAAGCAAGGAAGAATAAGCGTTGGGTCAACATAGGCCTCAAAACAATGTAATTTTTTAGCAACCTCTCTTTCTATCTCTGATTCTGCCTGCTAATGGTACATTGCATTTGCCTTTCTAATACACGCAAAGGCCTATCTTTGGACCATCTGATCAATGGACCACTTTGTTAGTATGGTTCCTGACCATTCAATCAAAAATCATATTGTTGTAATTTCAGGCAATGGCCCAAAGAAGGAAATGCTCTTGATACCAAAACACCATGAATTGCTAGCTCTTAGTTCAAAATACCAATCTATAATTCTGCCATCATAACTGATTTGCTGCTTCATCTTGCAGGTATGCAACGACTACCGTCATTGTTTCACTGAATCTGATCGCCATCCTCGCCTTATCAGGTGAGCATTAGTTAATGGATGCTTCTTCATTCTACTTAACAGAATTTCCTCGTTTATGGACCGAAATCCTGATTTTTGTTTTCGAATTCTGAAAATTCTGTGAATGCAGTTTCGGGATTCCTTCGATTGCGCAAGCCTCTTTACCTGTAAGTAGACTGTTATCCATTGCATAAGAACCATCTTTAAAGCCAGTAAAAAGTGCTATCCTGAAAAACCAGTGAAATTTTCACTATGCTTCAACAATGTATTTCAGTATCAAGGGTAGTTTAATCATTTCAATCGCGGTCAGATGAACTGGGTCGAGTGCCAAGGGATGAGATTTGTTGGATCATTCTAGGCACATCCACCTATCTTTCTAAAGTTAGAACTCACTCTAATCAGTGAAATGTGTGGGATAAAATGTGTTCAAAACAATGGCACACAAAGCCCAGCCAGTTTATGCCCCATCAGGCTCATGGAAATGATCAGTGATTTGTTTTGGATATTTCACATGTGAACAAAATATCCTTTGCCGCTCTCAAACACCCTAATCACCCTCCTTGTGTTTATGGATTGACAACTCATCTGACACCACGAGTCAGTAGTGAAAATGGACCCGACTGGGACTTGTCAGCCCCTGAATTGGGCAAGTCATGACTTATTCATCGACGGAATGAGTTGGTCTGAGTCAGCCTGTCAAAGACCACGCTTGTGTTAAGAGTAGAAAAATGCATTAGCAAAGATGAGTTTTATGATATCTCATCAGTTTATTGTTTTGACAGGCTTATAATCCTCTGCTGGATATTCACATTTCTCTTTTGGATGTATTTTGGGGTGTATTTCTTCCTAGAAAAGTAAGCATTCTTCTTCCTTCAAAGCAACAAATCTTCTGAATTTATTTATTTATTCCTTCTTTTTGGTACTAAGAGAAGAAAATGGTGTTTTCAGGTTTGCAGGCGACACGTGTACAGCTCTTGTGGAGTACCAGCAAGATCCCCGTAAGAGCAGCTTGAGCTCGATCCTTCCCTGTGATGACCTGCTTTCCGCAGAATCAGTGCTGCTCGATGCTAAAGCAGGGATCCATGACCTCATAGACCGGGTAAGAAATCTCAATAAGTCCTCTTCAATGATCATTTTTGTAAGTGTAAAAGGAAACTGATTTCCTAAGATGTGATGGAAATATGCTGAGTTGAGTTGAGTTGGCCAAGTCACCGAGTTTCAGAACTATGGCTCAACCCATGCATGGTTAGACAACTATCATCTACATTCGTAGTTCTCATAGCCTGCAAAGTACTGACTTGCTTGAAAATACAACAGGTGAATGCCAATATTTCAGCGCCACCGGCATCATTCCTTCTGAATCAGGCCCGCATCTGCAACCCGTTCTCGGATCCACCAAATTACACTTACCAACCTGAAAACTGTCCAAACAATACAATCCGAATAGGAGATATTCCCCAGGTAAATTCAAATGATATTCCCTTAAGAATCTGAGACTCCACTGCTTTAGCCTGATCTACGATCTATGACAAGTGACTAATGCTTGAAAATTTTCCTCCCATTTTTTGAAGATCTTGGAAAGATTTGCTTGCTTAGGCGGCAACAACGGAACATGCAGAGCAGGAGAAATCATTCCTGCTACCACTTACAACACTATCGAAGCCTACACAAGATCAATTCAGAATCTACTCGATGCCATCCCCGGCATGGAAAGCCTGGTAGACTGTCAAGTAGTGAAAGATGCGATCAACGAGATCCTTTCTGAACAATGCAAACCGGTGAAGAAGTTCATTCGAATGGTGTGGGCTGCAACGTTAGTTCTCTCGGTGATCATGGTGGGTTTGGTTCTGACATGGACAACAAAAGCTCATCATAATCGAAGCAGACATTTCTCGGATGGGTCTGTGAAACCTCATTCGACAACAACCGATAAGTTGCCGTCTGATCCAACTGTAGCAGACGTCAAACAGACAGAACTCAAATTGGAACCATAGTCAAAATACAATTACTTAGGAAACATCTAGCTACCCAAAGTACATAGAATTCCAGAGACAAAAAAAAAAATAAAAAAAAATACAGGTTTTAGAGAGAGGTAACATAGCAAAAGGAGGGAAAAAAAAAATTTAATTGGTTTAAGATCCAGAAGGATTGTATTTAATAGAAGCAGTAAGTGGGGAGCTAGAGTAGGAGCAGCAGAGATGAAATGTGGGAAGCTATTTTATTGTTGAAGCATTTGGGAGTAAACCAGTTTCCATTCATGCGGATGGATGAGGTTGCAGTCAAAATGTGGAGACTCGGATCCAAATACGAGAGTGCGCCCTGCCAATTCTTTTGCCTGACGCTAAAATCAGCTGATTTTACCCAAAGATTGAGTTTGTAAAATGCAATGAATAAGTAAATCAAATTTCTTTGTTCTTTTTAAGTTATCTTTTTTGCAATGACTAACATATTTTATTAGGGGTGCATTCGGTTGCACCAAGTATTATGAAATTTCGTGATATTTTGCACCAAGTTAGACTGATTAATCATGATATTTCACGATATTTGGTTCAACCAAACGCACCCAAAAGTACTAAGGAACAAGAAGATCCAAAATCATGAGAGGGACAAGGGCTCATAAATTAACATAACGATGTCCTTGCAAGAATACCTTTGATTGTTGAAACTACAGCAGTGGAAACAAAAAGTTGCGAATTAAAATGCAAAGGTTAATGGAACTCCACACCGAAAATCTCTGTGAGTATGGTGGTGTCAGGCTTGCGTATACATACGAACTTGGCCATACTTTGACACATTTCATAGGAGCCTAAATCCATTTACAACTTTCATTCTATCCAATGTGGGACTAAATGCTTTCGAAAAAGAAAAAAAAACTAAAGCAAAGAACTTTTGCTTTTTCAAACATTTTCCTTTGTATTTTTTGAAATACAACCAACATCCATGATGATTAAAGACAGTCGATGATTAAAGACGGTCTAAATAGACCCATGCCCTTATTAATAGAAGCCCATCTAGTGACATCCACAATGAGAGAGTGTAGCAAAGTTGAAGATAAAAAATCATATACTCTGCACCCTAAAAAACACTCTTCCTTATGTTTCATCAGTCATTTAAGCATGGTAGACCTAAAAACGCGGATTAGATCTCCTCTTTCTCATCTCTAACAAAGCAAACAATATCCCAAGGATTCTAAACCAGGCTATCTTCCACCAGCCGCTTTTACTATATGGAGAACGAATGTCTTCAGCAGAGAACAGAAATGCATCTCAAACTTCAGTATCAAGGAAAATCACCAGATTTAACTGATCAAACTTCCCTCAACAGGATGCAAAACCCAACGTTCGCATGCCCAACCACGGTGCATGAATGCTTCAAATGGCACGGTGTATACTGGAGATGAAAAACACAGCAAAACAGTCTCCGTGGCTGTGTAATATATTGCTCAAGATTCTTTGCAGGAAACCCTAGTTAATTGGTAGTTGAACACAAATTCTGATATACTAAAAAACCTGGAAAAAAAACAAAAAGAAAAAAGAGAAAAAAGAGAGTAAAATCATCTGGGTAGTTTGAAAGAGACCCTACCCTTGTCCACCCTGTAGTTCTTATGTGACTCGACTCAAACTGCCATGTAAACTCGACTTGGAGAGATTTCGAGCCGGGTCACCGTGAAACTTGATTGCGAGAGTGAGCTCTAGCCAACCAGACTTGTATTGGCTCGAACCAAGTCGAGGGCGGGTGGAGGGTTCAAACACAAGACGTCCCTCAATCACACCAGCATTTTAGCATTTCACTATTTTTTTAAAATGTTTTATCATTTATACAACTACATAGAATACTGGCAGAAATTATTTAATTAATTATTATATATTGAGTCAAGTAAAGACTTGTCGTGACTTGAAGGAGAAAAAGAAAAAGAAAAAGAAAAAAAAAAAAGTAAAGACTCGTCGGAGCCTTTGAGTTAACCCAACCCGGCTGAACTTCAAGTCGGGTTTTTGAACTGTGGTCCAACCTTGTTGTCCAGTATTGTTTAAGATTATAGCCTTCTCAACAGATTCCACATTATAGTGAAAAGGGGAAGTTTGGGTTTTTAATACCCACAAAATTCCCAGCACCATCCAAGTAATGTTGTCTCGGAAACTTTTGGCATGGCAACGACAACATTGCTAAGCTCACTAAACCATTACCGATCTCCACCTATTTTCTCATGAAAAAGACCAGTTCATTTCTTTCTTTCCATGAAATTTCTGTCCTCATTGAGCTCTAACAGTGTTATATATTGCTTGTGCTTCTATGTTCAAAATCAACATGTCTCTCCAAATTAATAAAACATGATATAATTGTGCTTGGATATTACAAGACCAAGTAACTTCTTGATTCTTGAATCTGTAAAAAGCCTCAGAAAATTAAAATTCCAAGCTTCCTTGAGACTTTGAATCTCGATGGACCCCGGAAGAGTTCTTGCTGTGAGATGTAGAACTCTGCTTCATATATAATTTAAAATTTTGAATCCAACAATTTGGTATTTCATTCAAAGTATCTTTTCATGAATCTGAATCTTTGTGGAGCAGCTACAAATCAAACCTAATAAGATAATATCATGAGCATATAACAAACATCATTAGTAATTCATTCAATTTCCATTTCCTTCTCCAATCCTTCGAACTTGCGAGAATAACTAACACCACCCATTTTATTCTAGAAGTGTTCTGAAGTAACCCTCAGGGAATTTCCCATCATGTTGGGCTCACCGACAATGAGACACATCGCAAATCAATTTAGAGATGCAGACACCTTGATTGTAACTTATAATGGAAACCTAAGATTTCATTCACCAGCATTCTTAATTTTCCATAAACCATAGTTTAAAAATCTGAAAACTTGATGTCCATCAACATTGGGTAGACTCAAAGACTCAGCCCAACTCGACTCGATAGTTAATTACTATAAATAAAATGTCAGGAGTTGGGAAAAGAATATTTAAAATGGTACGTTGAATGAGAATTATAAAATAAGAGAATCAACAGTAAACTGCAACATAGCTTGTTGGTGGAGAGTGCGGACACCATCTCAAGTGCCGTGAGTTCGATACCCCTTTTAGGTTTCCATTATAGGTTACAATCAAGGTGGAGAGTCAGGGCCAAGTCACCTGCAAAACTGAGTCTCATGGTGACTCAGCTCAAAATCTGGCTGAGTTGACTCGGCTGAGTTTCAAGTCGAATCAGCGAGCTCTAGAACTATGCTATGAGCATCTTTAAACCCAAATTTTGTTCAAATTCCAACTATACCTTCGAGAATCTGCTGAAACCACTCCATGCCATTAACTGAACAAAGAGATGAAGGCTTTCATCCTTTCTCCACCCATTTTGTGTCTTGCCTAAAACAGTCTTAGACAATTACAAGCCTCTCTTTTTACAATAGTCTTCTTTTATTATTATTATTATTTTATTTTATTTTTAAAAAAAAAAAAGACCACAAATAAAAACTAGGAGTATGTCACTGAATCTACATGATATGACTCTCTGAAAACTCACTCGAAAACCCATTACAGATATCCAGCACAAGCATTTTTACGGATTAATTTTTATCACTGGTGTGTTTCAAGCATACTACGTGGTGACTTTGGAAGCAACAAATAAGACATGATATATCACCAAAAATGTTCTGAAAGAACGTTAAATGTCGTAAATTTTCTGATATGCACATTTAAGAAACAAATCGTCAGCAAATCCACATCATGTACACTAGAAAATATAAAATACAGCATGTATTCCATTCCATAGCACTGGCACCCACTAGCTTCAAAATTGCCATGAAATGTTTTTGTTTTTTTTAATAAAAAATTAAAAAAAAATAAATTTAAAAATAAATTTAAAAAGCCTGTAAATCTGGAGAACTGGACTCGACGGGAAAATAATTCTTCAAAATGTATTAAGAGACATCATCTCGATGAAGGAGTATCTTTCATCAGAAATATCACTCAAGTTCTTACCATACATCTCTCAAAACGAACAACAGTTTCAGGAAGTAAATGTAAAGATAAAACCCGAACATGCACAGGCAAACTTTTGGGCTCCAACTCTAGATTACTGTCCATCCTGCCATGGAAATTCAATACAACAATCATGAGACACAAAGCTAGGGTGAAAAGAAACACAAAGAAAAGCAGAGAAAATTCCAACTAAAAGAAGCGTAGAGATTTTTTTGATATCCATCAGAAAATTTTAATTGTTCAATAATTTCCTAGATTAACCAAGAGAAATAAAGTAAAATGCACCTGGTAATGGTAAATCAGTCTCATAAAGCATAGCCTGCCCACAGTTAGCAAAAGGCCATACAGAAAAACAACAGTATGGGAAATGCCCGTGCTTAATTTGGTTTCGATCATTAAAAAGATGGTAAAGCATTCAGCCAAAGAAACGGAAACGCCAAAAAATCGGTGAATGAAAAGTCTGGGTTTAATATGGTTTTGAGAGAGAGAGAGAGTACAGCTATATATACAGAGATGTATGTATGGATATCTTGTATATAAACAGGATTGAAATACAAAACTTCAACTCTCTCTCTCTCTCCCTCCTAGGGTTTCTTCTTCTGGGGTTCTTTTTCCTCTTCCTCTAGGGTTTCTTCTTTTCCCTTTTCTTCTTTTGCCTTCACTTCTTCTTTTTTTCTTAGTTTTCTTCAAGTCTTTTTATAAAAAAAAAAGATTTTTCTGAAGGACTTGCTGATCTGTGTTGCCTTGGCTAGGGTTTGCTGAATTTTTTCTGTTGAAGTAGATTTTTGTGTTGCCTTGGCCAAGGCTTGGTGAATTTTGCCCATTGATGTAGATTTTTCCGTTGCCTTGCCTAAAGTTTGGTGGATTTTTCCTATTAAAGAAGATTTTTGTGTTGCTTTGGATAGGGTTTGCTGATTTTTTAAATTTTTTGTGTTTCCCTTCCTAATCCTTGGCGGTTCCCTTCTTTTACTTCTTTTTTTTGTCTTTCCTTTTTCTTCTTAACTCCATGAGTTTTATTTTTCTAATCTTTCTCAACAAGTGGTGATTCCCTCCCTTCCCTTCATAATGTCCGACGGTTCCTTACTTCCCTTCCTAATCTTCTTGTCTTCTCTTTTCTTTCATCTTTCCCTCGTTCCTTCCCTACGCAACAACAGCTTCTTATTAACCCTTTTCCCTTTAACTTCCCATTCTTCTTTTTCATTCTTTATATGTTCTAAGACTCGTGAGGCATTTTCCTAACTAACTTGTGATTCATGAGAAGTGGGGGTGGGTTACGGCTACATTTTATTTTATTTTTTTAATGAGTTATCATGTGTTTTTTAAAATGAAGCCTCTTTGATATGCGGTTGAAGCCCTTGCTGATTTTCTTAGATTTTCTTAGTTGTCTGCTTGAAGATGTTACTGGAAATTCTTATTCTATTCCTTTAAAAAAAAAAAAAATCTTAAGGATTTATTGTTTTGTTGAATAGTTGGAGGTATTGTTCGACGTCCAAGTTGGAGGTATTTGACCAGATTATCTTTTATTGTGTGACGTGTGCTCGCCTTTTCCCCACTGCCACCTTCGATAACTTAGCAACTTCTTCGTTTCGGGCTCTCCTTGCCAAGATTTATGATGTGACCAATATTTAGGCCCGGACCTATTTATGCACCAAGCAATTGGTTCAGGCTTGTTCGGACTAGGTGGTTGTCCCAGCCTTGGCTCAAACCAAGGTATCCCAAATCGGTTATATATCGGCCGTTAACGGTGGGACCCGTTACGCGATACGGGGTCGAAATGGCCGTTACGGAATTTTGTGACCGCAATGGCCGTTACGGGCCATAACGGCTGTTACGGGCCTTTAAAAAAAAAAAAATAATACATACATTTTTCCTTTCTTTTCTTCTTCTTCTTCTTCTTCTTCTTCTTCTTCTTCTTCTTCTTCCTCTTCCTCTTCTTCTTGGGCAGTTGCGGCCTTGGCCTTCTCTCTCTCTCTCTCTCTCTCTCTCTCTCTCTCTCTCTCTCTCTCTCTTTCCCTCTTTTTTCTTTTCTCTTCTTTCCCTCTGTTTTTCTTTTCAGTTTCCCTCTCCGATTTCCCTCCCTCGCTTTTTTTTTTTTTTTTTAACACCAGCTAGTAGCTGCTGTAGGTACGTGTTCCGCTAAGACGAGCGCTGACACTCCTCGAGCTTTGAGTTGTACGAACGGTTCAAAGGAGATCAAAGTTACATGGGTTCCACAGTGATGTATTTATTATATCTACACTGTTCATCTATTTTTAAATATCATTTTACAGCATTAGCCAAAAAGCGAATCGTATCCAAAGATCGTCTAGACCACACCAAAATAGTAGCAAAATGATGATTTTCACCGTTAAACAATTCGTAGGCCCACCATAATGTTTATTTTCCATCCAATCTGTTCAAAAGGTCAAAAAGACCTGAATGAAGAGGAAAAACAAATTTCATATTGATCCAAAAGTTTTGTTATCCCAAAAGGGGTTTCAATGATAGACGTTCAATCCCCCCACTGCTTTTTGCAGTGTGGTCCACTTGATAATTAGATCTGTATTATTTTTCGTGTCAAGCCTTGAGACGAACTCGTCAAATGAATGGACGGTTTAGATATAACACATACCTCATGATCAGACCCACAGGACTTGCTTAGGTCAAATGAATGGCCTGCGCATGGGTTACGCAGCACGTCACACACGTTAATAAAATGTACATGTGCCATATGGGCCCCACTATGATGTATGTATTTTATCCATGCTGTCCATCCATTTTGCCACATCATTTTAGGTTATGATTCAAAAAATTAGTAAGATCCAAATCTCAGGTGGACCACAACATACGAAACAGTGGTTATAGGATGCTCACCTTAAAATTTTCTTAAGATTCACTATAATGTTTATTTTCCATCTAACCGGTTAATAGGGTCACAGTGACATGAATGAAGGGAAAACACACATGTCAGCTTGATCTAAAACTTTTGTAGCCCCAATAAATTTTTAATGGTAGTCGTTTAATTATTGTTGTTCCTTATAGTGTGGTCCACCTGAGCTTTGGATCTGCCTCATTTTTGGGCTCATGCCCTAAAATTATTTGGCAAAATGGATGGACAGTGTAGATATAACACATTCATCACGAGTGGGGTCCAAAAAACTTTGACACTCGTGTACTACACTTCACAGTCCGAGTCCTACCTAATTTGGGCTCTTCAAAAATTGTACACGAGACATGTATTAACTTAAAATTTACCAATTAAATTGTAAACTGTAATTGCTAACTCAAAATGCCAAAATCAAATTGTTCGAATAATTTTAATTGTTAATTTGTGGACACTTATTTTTTAAAATAGGGCCTTTTGATTTTTTTTCATGATTCACTATCCAATAAATGTCCGCCAATTCACAAGTGGGATAATGCCAATAAATTGCATGAATTTGAGGCTGATTTGGGGCATGGATTGGTCCTCCAAGTCAGCCCCAAATTGGCAACGCGATCTACCTGAATTTAATTTCATTTTAAAAAAAAAAACTACTTGGAGAAATGATATCAAATTATTAAGTATATAAATTAGATATTTAGAAAATTAAATATCTGAATTTTGTAGTCAAATTCAGGTTATCTGGTTCATAAATTCATCAAACAGTCCGATACAACTTCTCACCAAAGAGTGGACCGTTACACCACCATAAACATGTTCCAATTTATAAATGAATGCATATTTGGAATGCTTAGAATATTCCGGATTTAATCCATATTTTTTCATATTTTTTTGGCAAAAAAAAAAAAAATTTGCGCCGTTACGGGCCGTTACGCCCCCGTATCACCATTACGCCTCTGTATCCGTATCGGTTTTGGAGGGCACCGTTACACCAACCGATACTGATACAGGATACCTTGGCTCAGACTTATCATTTTACTAGGCTTGTTTACTCTAAATAGTTGTTCAGACTCACTGTTTATTTTAAACAACTAGTCCATTCTTATTTATTCCAGATAGTTGTCCAGATTTATGATTGTGATAGGCAATTGGCTCAGCCTTGGTTGAGCTGAATAGTTGATCTAGACTCGTTTGTTTATATTGGACAGATGGTTTATTTTTATTTTTTGGATAGTTGTCTAGACTTATGATTATGTTGGGCAGTTGGCCCAGCCTTGGTTGAACTAGATAGTTAATCCAGACTAGTTCGTGTCAGATGGTTATTCTGATGGCTCACATCACTAAAGTTGCAGAAGTGTTTGTTCGCCTGAAGTTATTGGTTGCCTCATCACCTCCATTTCTCATCTGCTTGCTCGCCTCGTCTTAGCCAACACTACTCATTTCCATAGACACTATTTTTTTTCTTTTTTTTTTTCTTTTTTGCTTTTAAGAAATCTTTTGTGACTCTCCAAACTTAAGTTTCTCTTTTCAAAGCACCTTGAGTTTGAGGGGGATGTTAGAGAAGAATTTCTTTCTTTCTTTAAGTTTAATTATGTTAACCCCTATTCCAAGCTGAACTTCATTAGGATGCTCTAGCTCGAGGGGGAGTGTTGAAATTTTGATAATTTAATAAGGCGCATTAGGCCCAAGTCCATGTAAAAAGGCCCATTCAGCCCATTCACATTTTTACTATTACAAATAAGAGTAGAGAGCTAGGGTTTCAATTGACCCTGCGCATCTCTCTCTCTCTCTCTCTCTCTCTCTCTCTCTCTCTCTCTCTCTCTCTTCCATCTTTCTTCTTCTTCTCATTGTAGCTTCTCATAGGCCCTCACGATTAACACCATGTAGCCATTTAACATATAGGTAATCAAATGGTGGGTTAATATTGCTCTTTGCCTCTTTCAAAATCCTTCATTTCAAATAATCCTCATATAAACAATCTGTCTCCACTAAAATTTGTCATCCTCTAAACCAATCTATCAATGGATGGAGACCCCCAATTATTGCTTTTTAAATCACCTTCAAAAGTTTATTTTTTCTGAATAAGACGTTAAAAAAAAAAAACGCATTTAATTCATTTTGCCCTTTTTTCTTAGTTTTAAACCTTTGAACAATTATCCGAGTTTTTTATTTTTTCCAATAATACAGAGTTCAAAATGGAGTATTGCTAACTATGAGCATGGCCATTGCATATGCTGTATTTTTTATTATTTATTTATTTATTTTTAAAGGCTGAAATTATTCACTAGAAGGCATTCACAATGACTTACAAAAAAGGGACAAAATGAGAGTATTGATTGAGGATAATTCGCCTTCAAAGTATGCATGCACTAAGGTGTTAAGTGTTAACCAGTGAAAAACATATGTTGTTGAACTTTGTAGCATGATTCTGTCACGAGTAAGTTGTCGATGGAAACTCCCAGATCACGATGGGGACATCACGCGCACACGCACGCCCCCCCTACGCATGTACGCAAGAAGGATGAGAGCCCCACCATCGATCTAGATCGATGACGACGTCCAGGGAGGGCCTCCTAATTAGGGGACTGCATTTTGGTTCGTTGGAGTGGACCCAATAGTCATGTAAATCCCGTCATGCGTTCTCATGATTGTGGCCCACTATTTTAAATAATCTAGTACTTTGGGTTTTGCTTATTATTGTTATTAGGAATATCATGGACAGTTTAGATTACTTTGATTAGTTGTTATTTTTTATTACTTCGTCTCCAAGTAATAGGTTGCGCATATGGTGCGAGTTTTGGGGTATAAGGTTTTATTATAAATAGGCACCCCTTGTAGTATTTTTTCTCATTGAAGATTAATAAAAATTCCTGCATTTTTCTACTCTTCTGAGTTTCTGAGTTGTGAAATCCTCCCTTCCTCGAAGGGTTGACTACCATGGTGCGAAGCCACACCTATACCGATTCGCTCCCATCTTCTACCATCCATACTTCTCTTCTCCTACAATCATTTACGCTTTAAATCCGTCTTCTATTGCAGCAATTTTTCTCTCTACAGAAGAATCTTAGAATCTAGTCCCACAGGAGAGCAGAAACTTCGACGGAGCACCACGCGCAGACCACATATCGGATCGGCCCAAAAATCGAGGGTTTTGAAGCCCACCCTTGGCCGACCAGACTCAAAGAGTCAATTTTCGAATACAGGGCCCCCTTGCACTTGCGGCCAGGCGCCTGCACACGTGCGTCAGGTCTAGCCAGCTGTCCGCGCGCGTGAACTGTCTCCAGGTTCAATTTTCCACCCCTTTCATCCCTCTCGTACTTACTTTCCATAACCCTAACCCTAGATAACATTATTTTCAATTTGTTTGCCCCCTTTTTTCTAATCCTAAGGTTCTCTAAATTGACACTTGTGAATCTCTTGAATTAGGGACATATTGTTGTGCATGTGTGGATGAATTTACCCTCCTTTGATTATTGTTTGGTCTATAATTTTGATTGATCCGGCCCTAGCATGTGTAAGCCTAGATCCGCATAAGATTCCCCTTGATTGAGTGCTTGAACTTTTGTGTGGGATATGGAATTTGTGTAATTGTTTCTGAACTAACGTGATCTTAAGCCTGAAAATCTTGCACATCATATTTGAATTGCATGTCCTGTATCAAATTTAGTATCAAAGCACAAGGTTTTTATAGGGGAATGCATTGCATGTTTAAGGTTTAGTTTATTTGTGTCCATCATGCATCAAGTATCAACATATAGATCTGTTTAGAGGTCCATAATTCCTGATATAAGCTGCTGAATTTTCTGTTATCAGAAAATCCTCATCTCTTTGCTAGATTTTTTGTTGACAGATTTTTTGGGCAGATAAGTTGCAGGAAATTTAGTATTGTGTCGTTTTCCCCATATAAAGTCCTATAGGAGCATTTAGTCTCATCTAGGCGCATATAATCGTATTAGAAGGTCCTTAAGTTGAGTTAGTAGTTGTATACCCACACGTACAAGTTGTGGTTTTGGCTTGCACCCTATACTAAACATGAAGCAATTGTAAGAGTCAATGAACAAGATGACCCAGCAATTTGAGCCTTTGGGTAAGCACTTGAAACAACGTATGGACCAACACTTCGAGAGCTTGATGTGCGCATTACCCAACTAGAGACCTCCGCCAGGGCAAATCCCACCAATGGGGAAGATACCCAATCTCAGGCAAGTGGTCAGGAGGATAAACCAAGGAATGGAGGTGGCCAAGGAATCAGTTATGGGCATGCACCTGTGCACCCACCCCGTGAGGGACATCAAGACCACCATCACCCCAATGCGCAACTTCTCAAAGGATTTAGAGTAGATGCCCCCACGTTTGATGACCACTTAGACCCTAAAGCTTTTCTAGATTGGTTGGCAGACATGGACTACTATTTTGAGTGGTACAACATGTACGGCCTTGTTGCTAGATAGAGTGCACCAGAGGCTAGTGCAGAGTTACTCATTGAGGTCATTCCGTTAGTGGATGAGTTTCATGATGTCTTTCCTAATGATCTACCGGATGAGTTTCCCCCATGAGGGATATACAGCACACCATGACGTAGGACACCATACTACCTATAGCCGAATTTGCGTTTAATATTTTTGTCAATAGGTCCACAGGTCTAAGTCCTTTTGAAGTCGTTACTGGTTATAAACCTAGGAAACCTATTGATCTTATCCCCATGTCTCTATCCCATAGGCCACCAGAGTCTGCAGTCTTTTGCGCATCATATTCAGTCATTGCATCAAGAAATCAAGCGAAAGATTACTACTAGTAATGAACATGATAAAATTTCTGCAAACCAACATAAACGATTCAAGGAATTCAATGTAGAGGACTATGATGGTCTGCATCAGGTTAGAGTGGTACCCTCAGGAAATCTTTCGTAAATTACACGCACATATCACTAGACTATTCAAAATTATAAAACGAAACGGTCTCAATGCGTATGTGGTAGATCTTCCACCTTCTATGGGAATTAGTTCCACATTCAATATGGATGATCTGGTTACATTTTAAGGGACCACTAATACACTGTCCGGCCTTTCACCTAAACATCCTGATTCCCCAAACCTTTCCCTTAATCCATGACCCCCTCCCAACCCATCTTCCTTGTCTCTACCTCTCATACCTACCCTTTCCGACCCATCGTCCCAGCCTCTACCTCTCATATCTACCCTTCCCGACCTATTTTTTCAGCATCTACCTCTTATATCTACCCTTCCCACGCGCAGAGAGGAGATAGAGGATATTTTGGACCATCAAATAGTATCGATGTCGGACGACGGATTTCAAAAGTTCTTGATCAAGTGGAAGTCATTCTTAGCTTCAGACAGTACGTGGCTCGCTAAGGAAGAACTTCAGAGACTTGATCATGATATCTCGGAGCGGTTCAGGAATTTTATTTCACCAGTGGCGAAACCTTCGCAACCGGGGAGAATTGATGGGGACATCACATGCACACGCACGCCCCCTACACACATACGCAAGGAGGATGAGAGCCCCACCATCGATTTGGATCGATGACAACGTACGAGGAGGGTCTTGTACACAAATTAGGAAAGATGAGGACATCGTGCACGCGCACGCCCGCACCGCCCACCACCATCAATTATATTTACGCCAGGAGGGCCCCACCGTCGATTTGGATCGATGACGACATCCAAGGAGGGCCTCCTAGTTAGAAGACGGAATTTTGGTTCAAGAGAGTGGGCCCGATAGCTAAGAAAAGCCCATCATGGGATCTCATGATGGTGGCCCACTAGTCAGATTGATTTCATATTTTAGATTTTGTTTATTTATGTTATTTAGAATATCGTGAATGCTTTATATTTCTTTGATTGATTTTTATTTTAATTTACTTCATCGCCAAGTAATAGGTTGCACATATGGCGCGAGTTTTGGGATATAAGGTTTTTCCTATAAATAGGCACCCCTTGTAGTTCTTTTGATTGGTTGAAAATTAATAAAAATTCTGCATTTTCCTACTCTCTAAGTTGTTAGGCCTAATTGGGTGCGAAGCCCTCACTTCATCGAAGGGTTAACTTCCGTGGTGCGAAGCCACATCTCGATTCGCCCCCATCCATCGCCATCTTTACTACCCATCTTCTATTACCCCTTCTTCTCATCCCACACTATCATCTACACTTTGAATCAATCATCTATTATAGCGATTCTCCTCCCCACACCAGAATTTCAGAATCTGGCCCTACAAGAGGGCTGAAACTTCGGCGGATCACCAGGCACAAACCGTACATCGGATCGAGCTGAGATTTGGGGGTTTTAGAGTCCATCCCTGGCCGACTAGGACCAAGATGGCCTTTTTCTGAATAGTGGGCCCCACACACGTGCGGCCGGGATCACATACATGTGCGTCTAGGCCATTATTGTTGTCCACACGTGCGGTACTTCTTTAGTTCATCTTTCTTCTCTCTTTCACTCTGCTTTCACTCAAAATCTCTAAATCTAACCCTAAATTACTCAAATCTCCAATTTTATGCCCCTTTTTCTTACCCTATGGTTCCCCGAATTGGAATTTCTAAATCCCTTGGATTAGGGACTGATTACTATGCATGTGTGAATGATTATTTCTTATCTTTGAGTATCGTTTGGTTCATAATTTTTATTTATCCAGTCCTATCATGTGTAGGCCTGGACCCGCATAGATTCCCCTTAATTGAATGTTTGGACTTTCATGTGGGATATGGAATTTGTGTAATTGTTTCTGAATTAACGTGATCTTAAGCCTGAAATCTCGCATGTCATATTTAATTTTCATGTCCTGCATCAAATTTGGTATCAGAGCTTAGGGTTCTTATAGGGGAATGCATTACATGTTTAGGGTTTAGTTGTTTATGTCCATTACGCATCAATTCTCATCATATATGGCTGTTTAGAGGTTCATAAACCCTGACATAAGCTGCTGAAATTTTCTATTATACCCTCATTTGAATTATTTTAGAAATTAACTTAGCTTTCTATTTATAGGTTTAGAAACTTTCTTTTTCTGTTTTTTAGAAACTTTCTTAATCTGTTTTTAGAAACTAATTTCCTTCCCTTTTTCTTTTTTAGAAACTAGTTTACTTTTCTTTTTCTTTTTTAGAAACTAACTAACTTTCTAGTTTTAGAAACTTTCCTTTTTCCTTTTTTTAGAAACTAGGTTATTTTTTTTGAAACTTTTCTAATTTGTTTTTAAAAAAAAAAAAACTTTCCTAATTTGTTTTTAGAAACTTTCCTTTTTCGTTTTTAGAAACTATGTTGCTCTTTAAAAACTTTCCTAAATTGTTTTTTAAGAAACTTTCCTAATTTGTTTTTTTAGAAACTTTCCTAATTTGTTTTTTTAATAGAAACTTTCCTAATTTGTTTTTTTTAGAAACTTTCCTAACTTATTTTAAAAACTTTCCTATTTCATTTTTAGAAACTAGGTTGTTTCTTAAAAATTAAAAAAAAATAAAAAAAAACTTTCTTACATTTTGACAACTATATTGCTAAATTTTGGTTAACACCCGACACTAAACATGAAACAATTGCAAGAGTTACTAAACAAGTTGTCCCAGAAGTTGGAGTCTTTGATTAAGTGCATGGATATGGACCAATGCTTTAAACAACTTGATGTGCGCATTGGAACCTCTGCTGGGACAAACCCCACCATTGGGGTGAATGAACAATCTCAAGCAGGTTGCCAGGAGGATAGACCAATGAATGGAGTTGGCCAAGGAATCGGTTATGAGCGTACACACGTACACCCACCCCATGACGGACATCAAGATCACTATTTTGAGGAGTACAACATGTGCGGCCTTGTGGCTAGAAAGAGTGCACCAGAAGCTAGTGTAGAGTTACCCACTGAGGTCATTCCGGTAGTGGATGAGTTTCGTGATGTTTGTCCTGATAATCTACTAGATGAGTCTCCCCCTAGGAGCCGTAATACTTACAGGCAAGTTTACATTGAACAGGGGACACTATAATACCTACAGCCAAGTTTACGTTGAATAGTTATGTCGATAGGTCCACAGGTCTAAGTCCTCGTGAAGTCGTTACTAGTTATAAACCAAGGAAACTTATTGATCTTGTCCCTATGTCAGTCCCATAGGCTGTCAAAGTCTGCAAAGTCTTTTGCACATCACATTCATTCATGGCATCAAGGAATTAGGCAGAAGATCATGACTAGTAATGAACAATGCACATTTTTTGTAGACCAACATAAACGTTTCAAAGGATTCAATATTGGGGACTCTGTGATGGTCCGCATCAACCCTAAGTGGTACCCTCTGAGGGCCGTTCGTAAGTTACATGCGCGTAGCGCTGAACCCTTCAAAATTATAAAACGAAACGGTCTCAATGTATATGAGGTAGATCTTCCACCTTCCATGGAAATTAGTTTCACATCCGATGTGAAGGATTTAGTTACTTTTCAGGGGACCATTGATATTTTGTCCGGCCCTTCGCCCACCCATCCTGATTCCCCATATTTATCCCTTGAACAATAGCCCCTTCCCAACCCATTTTTCCAGCCTCTACCTCCCATACCTACTCTTCCTGACCTTTCTTCCCAGCCTCTACCTCTCATACATACCCTTCCCGACCCATTTTTTCAGCCTCTACGTCTCATACCTGCCCGTTCCGGCCCATTTTCTCAGCCTCTATCTCCCATACATACTCTTCTTGACCTTTCTTTCCAAACTCTACCTCTCATACCTACCCTTCCCGACCCATTTTTCCAGCCTATACGTCCCATACCTACCCATCCTGACCCATCTTCCCAGCCTCTACCTCCCATACATATCCTTCCCGACCCATTTTCTCAGCATCTACCTCTCATACCTAACTTTCACACACCCAAAAAAAGAAATAAAGAATATCCTGGACCATCAGATAGTTTCAACATCGAACGGCGGGTTTCAAAAGTACCTGATTAAATGGAAGTCACGCTCAACTTCAGACAGCACGTGGCTCACTAAGGAGCTTTAGAGACTTGATCCTGACATCTTGGAGTGGTTCAGGAGTTTTATTTCGCCAGCGGCAAAATCTTTGCAACCGGAAAAAATTGATAGGGACATCACACGCACTCATGCCCCCCCTATGCACGTATGCTAGGAGGGCCCCACCATTGATTTAGATCGATGATGACGTCCAGGAAGGGCCTCCTAGTCAGAAGACAGAGTTTTGGTTCAAGAGAGTGGGCCCGATAGCCAAGAAAAGCGCATCATGGGATCTCATGATGGTGGCCCACTAGTCGGATTAATTTCATATTTTAGGTTTTGCTTATTTATGTTATTTAGAATATCGTGAGCGCTTAAAAAAATTTTTCTTGATTTTTATTTTAGTTTACTTCATCGCCAAGTAATAGGTTGCGCACATGGCACGAGTTTTGGGGTATAGGATTTTCCCTATAAATAGGCATCCCTTATAGTTCTTTTGATTGATTGAAGATTAATAAAAATTCTGTGTTTTCCTACTCTCTGAGTTGTGAAACCTAATTGGGTGTGAAGCCCTCCCTTCATCGAAGGGTTAACTACCGTGGTGCGAAGCCACATCTCGATTCGCCCCCATCCATCGTCATCTCTACTACCCATCTTCTATTATCCCTTCTTCTCATCTCACCCCATCATCTACACTTCGAATCAATCATTTATTGCAGCGATTCTCCTGCCCACAGCAGAATTTCAGAATCTAGCCCTACAGGAGGGCTAAAACTTCGACGGAGCCCCACACACAAACCGTACATCGGATCGAGTTGAGATTTGAAAATTTTGGAGTCCATCCCTGGCCGACCAGGGCCAAGGTGGCTTTTTTCTGAATAGTGGGCCCCACACACGTGCGGCCGAGATCACACACGGGCGTCTGGGCCATTGTTGTTGTCCACGCGTGCGGTATTTCTCCGGTTCGTCTCTCTTCTCTCTTTCACTCTGCTTTCACCCAAAATCCCTAAACCTAACCCTAAATTACTCAAACCTCCAATTTTATGCCCTTTTTTCTTACCCTAAGGTTCCCCGAATTGAAATTTTTGAATTCCTTGAATTAGGGACTGATTACTATGCATGTGTGGATGATTATTTCTTATCTTTGAGTATCGTTTAGTTCATAATTTTTATATATCCAGCCCTATCATGTGCAGGCCTGGACCCGCATAGATACCCCTTAATTGAATGTTTGGACTTTCATGTAGGATATGGAATTTGTGTAATTGTTTCTGAACTAACGTGATCTTAAACCTGAAATCTCGCATATCATATTTAATTTTCATGTCCTGCATTAGGCCTCGTAATTAGAAGACTGCGTTTTAGTTCGTTGGAGTGGACCCGATAGTCATGTGAATCCCACCATGGGTTCTCATAATTGTGGCTTACTATTCTAAATAATCTAGTACTTGGGGTTTTGCTTATTATTGTTATTAGGAATATCATGAACGGTTTAGATTGCTTTGATTAGTTGTTTTTTATATTACTTCGTCTCCATGTAATAGGTTGCGCACATGGCGTGAGTTTTGGGGTATAGGATTTTATTATAAATAAGCACCCCTTGTAATCTTTTTTCTCATTAAAGATTAATAAAAATTTCTGCATTTTTCTACTCCTCTGGGTTTCTCAATTGTGGAAATCCAATTGGGTGTGAAAACCTCCCTTCCTCGAAAGGCTAACTACTGTGGTGCGAAGCCACACCTATCCCGATTCGCCTCCATCTTCTACCATCCATACTTATCCTCCTACAATCATCTACACTTCAAATCCGTCTTCTATTGCAGCAATTTTTATTTCTACAGCAAAATTCCATAATTTGGCCCTGCAGGAGGGCTAAAACTTCGGCGAAGCACCACGCACAGACCGCATATCAGATTAGCCCGAAATCGAGGGTTTTGAAGCCCACCTTTGGCCAACCAGACTCAAGGAGTCAGTTTCTGGATTCGGGGCCCCCTCGCACGTGCGGCCAGGCCCCTGCACACGTCAAGTCTAGCCCGCTGTCCACGCGCGTGAACAGACTCCAGGTTCAGTTGTCCATCTCTTTCATCCCTCTCATACTTACTTTCCATAACCCTAACCCTAGATTGTATTATTTTCAATTTATTTTCCTCCTTTTTCTAATCCTAGGGTTCTCTGAACTAAAACCTGTGAATCCCTTGGATTAGGAACATATTGTTGTGCATGTGTGGATGAATTTACTTCCCTTTGAGTATCGTTTGGTCCATAATTTTTATTGATCCAACCCTACCATTTATAGGTGTGGACCCGCATAAATTCCTCTTGATTGAGTGTTTGAACTTTTGTGTGGGATATGGAATTTGTGTAATTGTTTCTGAACTAATGTGCTTGCACATCATATTTGAATTTCATGTCCTGCATCAGATCAGATACATGTTATTCATATGAGGGGGTCCCTATCTTCCTTAACATGGGTGAAATGACAAGGGTCGTAAACCACATTAAGCTTGGCCTCCCCTCATCAGAGATCCAAATTAATTCCTGATAGGCTAAGGAAAGTGTGCAGTCCTAAACCACCCTAATCAATAAGTGAACATATTCTTAGGGCAATCCCTAGCAGAGCTTAGCTTGTCTAGCAAAGAAAGGCAATGCATTCAAATAGTGATTTGTTGACTTAAAAGTTGTAAAATAGTAAGAGGCAAAGTCATGGCCTTTTTCAAATTTGGAAGTTGTTAAGATCTCTCCCATGGCCATGCTATGTAGTGGAGGCTTCGTTGCTTAGGATTACCTTTGCAAATACATACAAGTTATACGGGACCTAATCGTGTGATTCTTTTCTTTTATTGATAGGAAGAGTTTAGTAAAAGAATGGGAGCACCCTTTGCTAATACATACAAGTTATATGGGACCTGATCATGTGATTCTTTTCTTTTATTGATAGGAAGAGCTTAGTAACCAAAAAAAAAAAACACAAATGAAACTATCTTAATCTATTATTCACAAAATAACAAGGAATCAGCATCTTACACTAAAAGTTAAAACTGGTTTATTGGCGAGGTTCGAAGACTCTAACTAAAGCAATAGAAAAATAACAAGGGAGAGGAGAAAAGTGAAGAGCACTCCACATGCACCACAAACCAACATGCTTTTCACTAGGAGTAAAAGCTTCAGTAATTACAAAAAATGCATCTCAAATTCATTCACAACTGTTCATAGAATCCCTTTTTTGGGATTTTTTTTGGAAGGTTTCTTTTTGGACCCATATTTATAACCACTTAAACACCTTTAAATACTACTTACTAGTTCCAAAGCTCTCATAACTAAGCCTATTAAATTAAGTTTACAACTGAAAATAGACTTTATATGAGAGTAAAACTTTTTTCTTCTTCTTCTTCTTCTTCTTCTTCTTTGAAAGATAAAGGGGATTTTATTAAGAAGTGGTCGAGATGGCGCCACAAAGCTTACAACCCTATCTAGCAAAAAGCAAAGAAACATCTTTCAAAAGCGAGATAGAAGAAGCCCAATCGGCAACAAAGATTTTACCCTCCTAATCACAAAAACTTCCCTTATAGAATCATTGAAACATCGCCGATTCCTCTCCCCCCTAAATAGCCCAAAATGCCACTCAAATAGCCAACTACCACTCCACCTGAGCTTGCTTCAAGATACCAAACCCATGTCCCACCTTCAAAAGGTTGTCGACCAAAGTGGGCTTGCACAACTGAATCTTGAACAAAGAGAAAATAGAATCCCAAATCTTCCAAGTTAAAGGACAATAGATGAATAGGTGATCCATTGAATCCTCACTATTTTACATAAAGTGAACATGTTCAGGATCACCATTCCTCTCTATCTTGATTATCAATGGTCAACACCCTCTTTCTACCAACAAGCCAACCAAAGGCCGTCACTTTTGGAGGAGCCCCATACCACCATAGCATAATTGTGGGAGCACGGCCCTCACCCGAGAGAGGTCGCAACAAAGAATAGGAAGAAGAAACCAAAAATTGACCCAAGCTTTCAACTTGCCACACCATCCCACCTTGCTCCCCAGGATTTGGACAAACCATATGGAAATGCTAAAGGAGAAGCACAGGGTCATCAAATTCTTCATTTGAGAGGTTCCAACAATAAGGAGCCCACAACCCTAAGGAGCCATTGCCTAACCAACAATCCGCCACCAATATGTCTTCATCTGTCACAAGACTTGCCAAGTTGGGGAACTCGACCATAAAGGAGGAATCCATCTCCCAAACATCCTTCCAAAATTTAATCCTCTCATCATTTCCGATCGAGAGCCTTATACCCTTTGTAAATTTTGCTTTTACACCAGCACTACCCTTCCACAACCCCAACGCTTTGTACAAAGAAGCATCCCTTGTCCACCATCCCCCTTCTTCATATCCATAGTTAGAGATTGTTGAACTGGGGCCTTTCATGCTTTGGGTGGTCCTACGGATTACCATATATTTCTTCTTATTAGTTTATTAATATAAATTAGAGAGAGGGGTGTGAGGAAACCATAATCTCTTAATTAAACCTAAATTACAGTTTATTATGACCATTCTTCTCCAAAGAGAATTTTCCTGTCCCAAACCTCCACCACTTCCCTAATAGTGCAATATTCATAGCTTCCAACACTCTAATGTTAGCCCTTCCAAAATTTAGGGTCTGTTTGGTTTTCTGGCTCAAGTGTAATTACCTTGTAAATGAGTAATCATTATTTACCAAGGTAATTACCTGCATCTTTCCCGATGTTGACTTGACCAGTTACTTTTTAAGCACTTAAATCGAGGAATTTGTAAAATAAATATGGGGCCCACTATAATGTGTGTGGCTTATCCACACCGCCCATTCATTATGCCAAATGAATTTAAGGCATGAGCCCAAAAATTAGGCAAATCCAAAGGTCAAGTGGACCACACCACACGAAATTATGAGAATTGAATGCCTACCATTAAAAACTTGTTGAGGCCCTTAGAAATTTTAGATCAGGCTTATATTTATATTTTTCACTTATCCATGTCCATGTGACCCTATGAACGAGTTAGATGGTGAATAAACCTCAATACCTCAATGTGGGCCTAGTAAAAGAATCAACTTTCAACGATGGACAAATTAAGTCCAGTGTTTCCTTTCATGTGGGCCAATTGAACATTAGATCTTCCTAATTTTTTCGAATCAAGTCTTAAAATATTCTAATAAAATAGATGAACGACACGGATATATTGTATCCATTATGGTGGGGCCCACGGATTTAAGTCAACATTTTTGGACCGGTTTTCTAGGTGAAATTACTCGCTCATTTCCAAACAAGTGAAAAAATGCAATAATTACTTCTTTACAGCGATTCACTTGGATTATGGAAAACCAAACAGGCCCTTAATCCTCTCACCGTTTCTAATCAAAAGCCATATCCCCTCAAATTTTGCTTTTACACAAGCAATGCCCTTCCACAACCCTGACACTTTGTACAAAGAAGCATCCCTTGTCCACCATCCCTCTTCCTCGCATCCATACAGACAATCATTATTCTCTAAAGAACACAACCCAACTCCGCTTCCATATTCCCCAAAACCTATTTTTTCTAACTGCTGATTTTATTTTTGAGCATATGAAGCTTTCAACATAACTTAAACCTATCATATCCCTCTACCACAAACACCTCCCACCAAAACATCACTAAGTTCAAGAATCCTTCCACTTCCAGCCAAGCCAGCTCAAACCTAAAGGGTAGAGGACCCCAATTCTTCGAGTCCAGTTCTAAGAGAATGGGACAATGGTCAAAGCCAAACCACACTGAGTCACCAAAGGAAACTTGTCCACCCTCCCATATAAACCAAAAATTTCTCAATTTTAATCATAATAGGCCTTTCCTGACCATTCAACCAAGCGAAGTTAACCGCCCCCTTTGGAAGATTAGGGCCTGTTTGGATTTGTGTATAGGATTGTATTGCATTGTTATACAATACGGCAGATGTACATCATCGGATGTACACTGTATCGAGTGCCCTTTTCAAGTTCGATCAAATTGTTTGGGAAGGAATGCCTTTACATATGTATTCAGGGAATGTATGCATATTCAATGTTTGTTGAAGGATCGATCTATGTGGACCTCGTTTTCACCACAAACACTCATTACACCATCGAGCACTAGATCATGTCTATGTGGGCCCCATCATGGTTTATGGATTTCATCCAAACCGTCAATCATTCTGTATACATTAACATACAGAATGAGTCAATCCATCTTCCAAATTATCACGAGAGAAATGGTGGCACCCCAGTTCTACACTATTAACCACAATAACAGTCCGATTTACATATTACGTACGGCTTGTTTCGACTATCAGCCAATCCGCCGTCCAAAGTTCGTCACATAATGATCTCCAAAATAGAGCCAACGTTTTCAACGGCTTAGATGCAATTAAAACATGACACGCATCCAAACTTGCAAAGTGGACAGTAGCTTCGCACGCATCAATGGTCGATTGAGAACGATAGCAAAATAAACAAATCCGTTTACCAGATGAAGCAAAGAAAACACAATTATACAGGTAACGCTACAAATACAATATGATAAGCACGACTCCAATCATAAAAAGAAAAGAAAGACGGTCTCAAAAAGAAACCGTTGGAAAAGAGTACAGAGGAGTGGTTTTTGGGTTGAAGGAATTGGGCGAGGGAAGCATCTGATATAGGCAGAAACTTGAAACAGAGTAAGCATTGGCAAATGGATATCATAAATATTCGACCAATGTAAGACATGCAGTGGTCATGTCCCACAAGTCATGAGGTGAATCCATCAACAGTATTCAGTTCAGATATGATTTCACCTCATGTAGATCTAGACATGGCAGAAAATCGGATTGAAATCTTTCGCCGGCTAGACCATCTGCGTAGGGTATAGGATAGAGGTGTATACGGAAGTACTCATCTCCTCTTGTAGAAGAGGGTACACAAGAGAAATGGTATCCATGAATGAAAGAAGGGCTACGGTCCATTTAGAAGAAGGATCAGTTGTTGTATCAGAATGTATATTGGGAAGAGAAAACTATACCTTCTTTTACTTCTGCCCTTACAGTATGAAATTTTGGGCGTAACAGAAACCATGTTTATGGAATGATGGCCATAAGAGGAGGACATCCCACCTTCAACGTAGGCGAAGAAGACGAAGCAGGCAACTGCGTCTACGTGCCATATGTGGCCATAAACCCATCCATTCCTTTTACAAGAGGGTTGAAAACAACGGAGAAGAAGAAGGATGGCGAAGGAAGATGAGATGGACGCGCGGAGCACGTAGTGGTTTGAGAGATTTCTCTGCTTTGAGACGCGGTGCAGTGCAATGACTCGCTGCACTGCCCGATGTCCTTCTGATGTACTATCAAACCACGTGTCCATGCGCTTCTGGTTCGGTGATGTATTCGTATGCCACATACTGCCGCGGATTTCAAATCCATTTCAAATGTAGTATATCGTATTTATTCAACTTAAAACAATGCAATACGTCGGGTTTGGGCGATCCAAACAGACCCTTAATCAACTTTTCGGAATTCGCCCAATTGGAAAATCGATCATCCTCTGAGTAAACTTGCCCCCATTAAACTTCTCCAATGGAAATGTGACATTAAAGTCACCACCCACAACCCATGGCTCCACACATCGACTCCTAGCATCATAGAGCTCCGCCCAAAACTCAGCCTTCAGCTAGCCTCATTAGGCCCTTATATAGACGCATTATCTCGAAAATATCGCTAACACTAGTAGTCGCAAAAAGTCTAGGTATCAATGATGTATCGCTAAAGTGTCGCCAATATTTTTGACTATATAAATTCCAAGTGTCACTCGTATCGCCAATATTTTTTATTATGTAAATTCCAGGTGTGGCTTGTATCGACGATATTTCGATAATATAGCCAATGTATCAATATCGCCAAAAATTTGTTTATTCAAAAAAAAATGGTCACATGGTTATACGCATTGTTCAAATTGTTGACGATAATATCGATCATATCACGATATTATTGTTATCGCAACATGAGTGATATCGAGACCACATTCTTTCGTTTCCTTTCCAGTTGTCAACGATTTCTCGATGAAATATTGTGTTGCCAATATTTTGAAATATTGATAGATGTTTGGATGGAGTGTTGGATGGTTGGATGGATGCTTGGCTAGATAGATGGGATGGCTGGATGGATAGATGGGATGGTTGGACTAGTTTCTTACGACATCACATGCTTTTAGGCCCACATTAAATGGAAACTTATTATATAGGCATTCTTTTTGCAATTTTTTATTCCTAGATATGCAAATATGTGTTATCTTTAAAAAATGCAAATATGTATATTTTAGCATCTCCTGAAGTTTCACTAAAAAAGTCCACTGTTTTCCCCATGTTTCCCTGCATTTCTAGTTACCGGCGATATCGATATCGTTTTTGTATCCTCAGCCAGTGAAACTTATAGCAATATCAATACTTCAAACACTACGTAAACGTGATGAGATAGCAAGAGCCAGAAGTAGCATCCTTAAATATGACAGATAACGAAAAGTTACCTCCCCACCAATCTTCCTTAACCCAGGTTAATGAAATCCACAACACAATGATTCCCCCAAAAGAACCATCCATCTTAACAACCCGGTCCTGGTTACCACAGCCCCACACCGAATCCACAATATGCCTATCGCAAACAGCCAACTTGGATTCTTGCAAAGAAGTTATTTGCACCTTCAATCTTCCACAAGTCTCATTCACCTTCCCTCTTTTATGTCAGTCCCCCAACCCTCTTAACATTCCATGATAGCATCGTCATCCAGACAAGATCTTGCCTTTCTCCCCAATCAAGCTCCACAATCCCCTACCGGCATCATAGTTAATAGAAGAAAACAATCTTACCAGTTTGTGCTAACCTCTGCTCACCTTCTGATTTCTAACAGGAGTCATCGCCCAATCCCTGCAACTATACGTTGAGCAACGAATTTATATAATTTGTAGTAGTCCTCTTCTCGATCACCAAAGGTGACACCGATCATCTTACCCATCATGCACATCCAAGCCTCCCAGATCCAACTCTTATCCCCGACTGCCACAACAAAGCTTTCCTCCCTAGTGTTAGAGTAAAAATTTCTTAAAACTTCCTAAAAACTAAAGATGTTCTAAATCTTCCCTAATCTAACCAAATCCTCTTAAAACAAAACTTTGAAAACTACTAATTGGAAGACCCTACGTAAACCAGCTCAGAAACTTCTATAACTCCGAACCAAAACCCATTATGAAATCTTTTGATTGGCCAAATTTTGGCTCTCGATTGACTCACCACACTTGCAAGCTCACTAAAGCCAATGACTTAACAGAATCTTGGTCATGTATCTTAAAATTGGTGGTGGAATCACATAGTTTGGACTCGCTGTATAACCTAGAAAGCTTTCAAATGGGAGAATATTCATGTCATTCTGACATGGTTTGAAATTTGAATGAGAGTTATACTTGTAGATGACGAAAATAGGGTACCACTATAATAAAGGAACTAATTGATTGGGCTTTCTCACATAAGCAGATGGGGTCCATCTTGGACCAAATCACTAAACAATCATGAAAAGTAACCTCTTGTCGGGGTATGGTTGGGAGTTGCATGAAAATGGGATGCCACAATAAACTCAGCTCTGGGCTTTAGGCTTTAGCAGGTCATTGACTCGTTGCCCAATTTCATTGATAAAAGACTTTACATGTATATATGTTTTTCCAAAAAGGAAACAAACCCTAATCTAATCCTAACCATCTATTTTAGTAAAATGACAATGTTGACTAAAATATCCAGAGTCTGATGTAAAGCGGGCCATGGACTTGGCACAATGGACAGAAAGAAGCATGAACGGAAGCAGACATAGTCCGTTAGATCCAGGCCCAGTCCTACATGGGGCATAACGTAACTGGGCCTCAAGCATATCCGGATTGAAGAGATTCATTCCGGATACAGAGAAATTGACATTCGAAGTGCAAACCGTAAATCGACCATAACTTTTGATTCGGATATCGTTGCAGGACACACGACTTATGAATTTTGACTGGAACAAGCCATTTAGGGCCAACTAACCCACGTAAGAAGGCCGTGTCACTCTATTTTGTGAGAAAACAACTCATTCCAATTCAAAATCATGGTTTTAGGAAAAACTTACTATTTTTAATAAGTTTTAGGTTGGACGTATTTCCTTTATCTTAGAGTTTTAGTATACGTAGTCTTCTTAGGAATTGCTTCTTATCATGCCAGGAATCATCCGGCACAATTAAATTAGGATTTTGTTTTTTGGAAATTTTACTATTTCAGGTAAGTTTTAGTTTAGTCATGTTAGGACTCTTAATTAGGATTTTGTTTTATTATTTAAAGCATTGTAATTTCGTTTTAGAGATACATATCAATAAAACATTTTGAACTTTCCTTTATTTCTTGTGAATTCAAGAGTCATTACACCTTGTGGATTCAAGGTTCATGTCACATAGAGGAGGAGGTGTTCTTCCTCTATTCATTTTACACCACTTCCCTATGTTAGAGTCCTATCATAAACATACATGATACACCCCTTCCATAAAACCTATCATAATAATCCATGTCAAAATTGCATGGTCTTGAGCTCTTTTGAAAGTTAACTCAAGACTTTCAGATGGACCAATTCGTGTCACTCGGAGTCATTTAGTACCAAAAAAGAGGGTCAAAATGTGATAAAATAAAGAGACTTATTGATTGTTGTTAAATAATCTATTTTGTCTTGCCAAAAATAATGAATATATGCAATAGTCCAATAGTATGGACCATATGAACCCACGGATCTATCAGACCATGTGGATCAATCATATCATCACGTAGAGCACACCAATTGATTGGAAGTTTCATGGACCCAATCCACTTATTGGATATCTTGATCATTGTCACTCTTGGTCTGCATCATTTCATCCTGGCTAGGAAGAAATGCATCCTCAACTCAGAACCATCAGCCATTTCCATCAGCTTGGCCCGCCTTTATGTCATACCACCGTCATCTTTGGTAGCAACTGAAGATGAAAGCCCACATGTTGGAGTGACCTCATCATTATTAGACTCCATTATATGGCGCTCTCTCTCTCTCTCTCTCTCTCTCTCTCTCTCTCTCTCAGGGTGTCCCAAAACGGTTACGTATCGGCTGTAACGGCCGATACGTAACGGTAACGGTGGTACCCGTTACGCGATACGGGGCCGTATCGGCCGAGTCCCATTTTTGTACACGTAACGGCCGTTACGGTCCCGTTACGGGCGTAACGGCCATTACTGACCCGTAACGGCTATTACGGGCTTGGAAAAAAAAAATCCTTACCTTTTTCATTTCTTTTCCTCTTCTTATCTTTCTTCTTCTTCTTCTTCTTATTCTTCTTCTTCCTCTTCTTTGCTGCGGCCCTGCTGCGGCTGCGGCTGTGGCTGCGGCTGCAGCCTCCACCTCTCTCTCTCTCTCTCTCTCTCTCTCTCTCTCTCTCTCTCTCTCTCTCTCTCTCTCTGTTCTTTCGCTCTTTCCCTCTTTCCCTCTTTTTTTCTTTTCTCTTCTTTCCCTCTTTTTTCTTTTCGGTTTCCCCCCCTCTTTTTTTCTTTTTTTTTTTGACGGGCGTAGCTGCTGTAGGTACGTGTCACGCGCTGAGACGAGCGCTGACACTCCTCGAGCTGCGAGTTGTACGAACGGTTCAAAGGAGATCAAAGTTATATGGGCTCCACAGTGATGTATTTATTATATCTACACCGTTCATCTATTTTTAAATATTATTTTATAGCATTAGCTAAAAAATGAATCGTATCCAAAGATCGTCTAGACCACACCAAAAATAGCAGCGGATATGATGATTTTCACCGTTAAACAATTCGTAGGCCCACCGTAACATTTATTTTCCATCCTATCTGTTCATAAGGTCAAAAAGACCTGAATGAAGAGGAAAAACAAATTTCATATTGATCTAAAAGTTCTGTGATCCCAAAAAAGTTTTCAATGGTAGACGTTCAATCCTCTGCTACTTTTTGCAGTGTGGTCCACTTGATAATTAGATCTGTATTATTTTTCATGTCAAGCCTTAAGACGATCTCGTCAAATGAATGAACGGTTCAGATATAACACATTCATCATGGGTAGGGCCCAAAAAACTTTAACATGTGTGCTACACTTCCCGATCCAAGTCTCACCTAATTTGGATCCTTAAAAAATTGTATACGAGACATATTAATTTAAAATTTACCAATTAAATTATAAACTGCAATTGCTAACTCACAATGCCAAAATCAAATTATTTGAATAATTTTAATTATTATTTTGTATACTTTAATTTTTTTAAATAGGGCCTTTTGATTTTTTTTTTTTGATTCACTATCCAATAAATGTCCACCAATACATAAGTAGAATAATGACAATAAATTGCATGAATTTGAGGCTAATTTAGAGTATAGATTGGTCCTCCAAGTCAGCCCGAAATTGGCAACGCCATCTACCTGAATTTAATTTCATTTTTTTAAAGAACTATTAGGAGAAAGATATTAAATTGTTAAGTATATAAATTAAATATATAGAAAATTAAATATATAAATTTTGTAATCAAATTCAGGTTACCTAGTTCAAAAATTAATCAGACAGTCTGATACAGCTTTTCACCAAAGAGTGGACCGTTACACCACCATAAACATGTTCCAATTTATAAATGAATACATATTTGGAATGCTTAGAATATTCTGGATTTAATCCATAATTTTTTAGCAAAAAAAAAAATTTACGCTTTTACGGGCCGTTACGTCCCTGTATCGCCGTTACGCCCCCGTATCGCCGTTACGCCCCCGTATCCGTATCGGTTTTGGAAGTCACCGTTATGCCAACCGATACCGATACGGGACACCTTGCTCTCTCTCTCTCTCTCTCTCTCTCTCTCTCTCTCTCTCTCTCTCAAGATGAAGATAAGGTTACCTATAGATCATTGCTAAATATTCTAATTTTTGTGTGCAAAAATATGATATAGTTCAATAATATGGACCATATGGGCCCACATATCAATATGCCCATCACGTGCACTTGCTAATCAGACAATTTCAAGGACCAAATCAAGGGATCGACTGATTGGATATTTTGATTGTTGCCACAGGCCCACAGTAAGGTGGCATCACTTCTCCCAATATAACCATATGTAGCCTCGTACCCCATGTATCCTAGACTTGGCCATTTCAAATGCATTAGTCCATTGTCTTCCTTCAACGCCCTAGAGTTGGATGGACATCTTTCAAGCTCTATCAAGACAACTGGGGTGCAAGACCCTTGTTCATATCCTACCTCCACCAATCTCTCATCCAATGCTTTGATTTTGAAATAAACTTGGTGAACAAAATGGGTTTTATCTTTCCTTTTATTTGTTTGTGAGTTTCATGTTTATTCTAGTAACAATAGACACATCCCTATCAAACAGTTTGCAACAATGCGTATGTCAGTGCATGCTACCAATTTCACACCATGCAAAGTTCCCCCATCAATGTGATAAGGTTTTGCTAGGCGAGATCGAATCTCGCATTAAAAACAAAAGTTGCGAAGGTTTGAACTACTTTGAATGGGATCTTCCTCATAGTGGAATGAAGTACTGATTTTCGCAAAATTCAAATGCCCACCCTTTATTACCTTTCTTCAATTTATACATATAATTTCCTTCTAAATAACCAAGTATGTCAATGCACTCTTATGATCTTATCTACTTGCCAGAAAAAGTAAGAAACCCCATCCCAATCTAAATGAAAGATTCAAATTCAAAAGTAATCCCCTCCCGATCTAAATTTAAAATTCAAATCCAAAAGCAAATACTGTCTACTTGTCCTTCCTACAAAGGACTAGTTCCTAAGATCCTATCAAATTGTTGCAAGCTACAAATTTCACAACATCCAAAGTTCCCCTTACGATTGGTATCCTTGCTTTACTAAAAAGAAATTATGAAACAATTGCCCTCAGAATCAATGACAATAAAGAAACAGTTGTCCACATAAATAATGATCCCGAAATGGAAAGAGAGTTGTCTAAACATATAACAATCATCATACCATGTTAGTAAAATATACAGTGAAGTAAATGCATCACCATACATTACATCACTAACTAATAATCCATGGCTCCATTTAGCCCATGTTTGGAGACCACTTAAAAATGAGCTCGTCTCATTTTAGTTAATCATAATTGTGTATCAGAGATCAGCTTTTCTAGTAGGAATTTAAAAATAATCCTTGTAACCAACAATTTATATAATCTCTAAAAAATAATTACAATCAACTAAAATTCCATTTTTAGAAGACGACGTACACTAACGTCACTCAGCTCTCCATGTCTGTAACCAAAACACTAAAATTCCCAGCAAGAACTCAAAGAAATCTACCTTAACTGCTTCCACATTATGGTAATTGAGTGATTCCAACTCTGAGATTCGCGCTTCTAGGGCATCGAATTGATGCATCATCTACCCAAATATGAAAAAAGTTCTAATTAAGTAAAATCAAAGAAGAGCTGCTAATATTACTTGCACAAGTACAATCCTACATGTGGCTGGATGCGCCACCATGGTGCATGAATTTGTGATCCGTGCCATTGATCAGGTAGGTCCAGTCGTGTATCTACCACCAATCAACAAGGCATTGTAGGATACATGAGCCAACGCTTCACATGGCATAAACAGGTTTTCAGTCTGACAAACGGGGCCATTCTTCGATAATTGGGTAATCCAGACCGTTATCATGTAATGTCCCAATGTGGATGGACCCATCCCCAAACATCTCATGGATTGGAAGATCTCAGCCACCAATCTTTGGACAATGAGGACTGTTACTGTATTTTTCTCTTCCAGATCGTCCGTTTGTAGGCCAGCAATCAGAAGCTTACGATCATCCTATCAAGGAGCTCTTCCACGAATAGTCCATCCAGGACACAGCAGACCAACGGAAGGTATCGTATCCTCTATTCCACTGGTTCAAATATCTGCCCATTGGGTGGGTGGGCCCCACGTGTGCCAAAAAAAAAAAAAATTGGACGGCGATAAAACAACCAAATCGCCTGGTGAGCGGACTGAAACCGGTTTTACCAGTCCAGATCACGTAACTGGTGTGAGGCCAGCCCAGTGGACGGCCAGAAACTCTAGCACCTGCTCGGGAGTAGGGTTCCGCTACTACTCCCGCGAGTAGGCCATTTACGGAAACGACGAGAAGACTGGAAAGGACAGAAGGGAGAATTGGGAAGAAGAGAGGGGTATTTACTTGGGAAGAAATGGAAGATCGTTCGCTGAGGAGATCTTTCCAGACGACATGAGAAATCGCAGCTCCCGCTACTGAGAATCCGACAGCGAACCAAAGCAACCGCGTTCTCAGCATTTTCTCCTCTTTTCCCGTTTTTTTTCTTTCATTCACAGGCAATGCCCCGAACGGATGGCAGCATAATATAGGGTCGTGAGATGGAAGGGTATTTTCGTCTTTTTGGCAGACTTCCTGCCATGACTCGCGTAAGGGGGCGTTTGTTTTCTTATTTGCGGCTGCAAATAAAATTAGATGAATAATTATTATTTTCCATAAGAAGTACACGGTAGCCGCCCATGCACGGTAAGTTTTGATTTGACTTGACACTAAGACCAAGAAAAGGGGCCCCCATGATATATATGTGTATGATCCAAGCCGTCCATTCATTATAACAGCTAGTTTTAAGCACAAACTTAAAATTGAGGCAAATCCAAAATGCAAGTGTACCACAACAATAGAAACATGGGGATTAAACACATACCGTTGAAAGCTTCTTGTGGGCCATAGGAGTTTTGTATCTGGCTGACATTTGTGTTTTTCCTTCATCCATGTCTGTGTGATCGCATGAATAAGTTAGATCATAGATATATATCAGTGTGGGACCCATGAATGACTTCACATTTCAGCTATGAATGTCAGTATCCCCTTGTTTGCTGCAATGCTGACCCATTCAACTTATAATCCACCTATTATTTTTTACCACAAGCATTAAAATGACTTGATAAAATAGATGGATAGCAAATACATCACGATGAGAATTAAAGTTTTTACTCCACATTTACAATGGTAAATAGGGAAACAAACAGGCTAAATCGATTGCAACGTAGAAAACACATTTTTCAAAACCACACCATCCATCAACTTTAACGACATCTTTTCATGGCATGTGATAAATTTCAGTGAAATCCAAGCCCTAGATGGGCTGCGCTTTAAGGAATGATTAGTATCCATTTTTAGAAGAAAACGTAGGTCTGTAAATTCTTTTTTTATTTTTTATTTTTCTAATTCATTAATTTGAATTTTGTATCATATCTTGTATTTTATAAATAATAATAAAAAGATCGGTTTTAACAAATTTTGGCAACATAGCTACTGTCTTTTAAGACTTATAAATTCGAAATTTTTTATTAGAAGAACTTTAACAAATGGCATAATAATTTGAAGTTTTATTCAACTGCACTCTAGCATATTCATGCTATTAAATACACTGTCCTATCATTTGAGGCGAATGAACTAACAGTATCTGTTGAACTATAAAATAATAATAATATGTGCCATAATCATATTCTAAATGCAATGGCTAATGAAAAATATGATATAAATCATCATTTCTCCATTGTTAAATAACTATGAAATCATTTTGAGAAAATTTTTAACATGTATGATATTTGAATAAAACATAATTAGTCATTTGCATTGACTTTAATATGTTTGGTGATAGGTCTTCCATGAATCATAAGCATGATTTATAGAAGATACCTCATAAAAATTCGTCTGAATATATAATGATTGGTCAAGCCTTTTTTAGCTATAGTTATAATTGAGAAACTCTAATTGTTGATGCGAAAAACTGAACGTGTCTCTCCCTGCACTTCCCGCCTGCACAATAATTAGAAAGAAAAGAAACCCTGGCTAGAGCCGGGGAACCTCTGATGCTTAAGTCAGTATGAGACCAGGAAGAGGAGTTATTCAAGGATCTTTTTCTGCGTACCTTTGATCCTAGAGAACCCTTCTTTTTATAGAAATAAGAGGTCCTGGCGTAAGAGGATTCTCTCCCTGATTTTTTGGGGGGTTTGATTCACTTGCAACTTGTTTGCGGATTCGTTTGCAGATATTTTTCGATCCCGAGATTTTCGAGATCGGGGATCCTTCTGCGAGATCTTTGGGACAGTATTTGAGGCTACACCGTCTCTCCCTTACTTGGCTCGGCCTCAACAAACCCTGCAGTCTCGGCTGGCTTATAAGGATGGAGCTTTTTACCTACTGTTGGACGAAACTGAGTCGGTTTGGGTCCGACGTCCTTCCTTAATCCGATTGACGACCCTACAACTAGCCTAATATGGGTCGGTTTTATAGTCAGTCATGTGACTTTTAACTTTATGACCTTAATCGGCCCCTTTAAATGTTGCTGACTCTTTAGCCGAGTTAACTTTGTGTGTTTTATGTATCTCACCTATGGCTCTTGACTCTTCAAGTCTCGATCGGGACTCATTTCTAATAAATCCGAGCCAAGCTAAGTCTCTCCTTCTAGGCTTTATATCTCGGTTCTACCTGTTGCCTTGGATTCTCGGGCAATGTCAATAGAGTTGGTCCATTCCATAACCGAGTCCCCGGACTTGTCACATTTTTTTCCAACAGTAAGCCACCTACTCCTCGTGTTAGCTATGTCAACACAAAGAAGTAATGAGTATCTAAGTTGGTTTACATTGATGACCGAGGTTATGATAAAGCATTCAATGATTCTTCTGTCGCTCTTAATGTATGGCGGTTCATTACTCAAGGTCGCACGAGCGGACAGCCGTCAGGTCGTTTCATCCGCTTATGAGCGTCAAACACATGGCGAAGACGTTACTTACGTCAGTCGGCGTGTGCCACGCGTCGAGCGGGGGAGTCGAAGCAGAAGTAGATTCGACTCCTCCTTAAATGCCATTGCCACATGGTTTAACTATAAAAGGAGGAGCGGGAGCGATTTTCGCATTTTCGCTCCGTCGCATTTTTGCTTCTTCTGCCTTTAATCTCTCCTTCCCTGTCTTCGTTTTCTCTACCATTTTCATCCTCATTTCCCCATTTGCTTCATTGTTTGCGTATTTTTCGCCTCTCCGGTGAGTTTTCTCCCTCTCTTTTCCTTTAAACTTTAATGGCGATGCATTCTTCAAGTTCTCAGAAGGGATTTTTGGTGATGAGGGCGAAATGAGACATATGTGAAATGTCTCGGAATCGCCTTCTTTACTGGAGGAGATGGCGATTAGCGCCAATGAAGCTTTCCAACTTACTGTTAGGATGTCTGCTGGAACGTCAGCGGTACATTCTATTTTAGTAGGTCATTCTAGCTTGATGCATACCCCTGGCAGACGTACTCCCCATTTTCCTGGGGATGACTTGGATGAAGAGGAGGAAGAACTTGAGAAAACCACTGAGTCGGTTCCTCTTAGGAGACTTGTGAGGACTGAGCTTGGGGGAACCACTGAGTCGGCTCCCCTACGGAGATCAGCTCGGTTTGTTGATTCGACAGCTGAAGAAGGAGAGGTTGTCGAGGGATGGGAAGGAAACAAACAAAAGAGTCTTATCCCCTCAGTTTTGACTGAGGCATATTTGGATAGAATCCGAGTCATGTATCATGTTCCCGACTCAGTGATTCTTCGTATCCCCCTTCCAAATGAATTGCCCGACCGTCCTCCTCCGGGGATGGTCGTAATTTTCCAAGTAGTCATGCAATGTAGCTTGTGTCTACCCCTCTAACACGTCGCTTGGGATTTACTTTCCCGACTCAAAATAACCCCTGGGCAAATAGTTCTAAATGGGTGGAGGAACTTGTTCGGATGCGCAGTGTTGTGGGCTGAGGTAAAACATACCCCATTGACCATTAATGAACTTCTCTATCTGTACCAAGTACGGCCGAACAATCAGCAGCCTGGCTAGTACTTTTTGAGCCCGTGGCAGAACAAGGGCGGCTTTTTGATAACCGACCCTCTTACCTCACTGGAGAGAGGTGGTTTTGGGCATACGGTCGCTGGGAGACTGCCGAGCCAGGGCATTTTGAACCTCGCGTTCCCCAGGCATTCTCTGAAGCAGGTGACTCGGCATGCCTATTTCTTGTCTCTTATTGTCTGATAGTCCTGAGTCTGACTGAATGTGTTCCGCAGAGATTTCCAAGAATAGACCGAAGCGAGAAGTCAACGCTCTAGCTCGGATCAAAGAGCTATGGGCGATAAGTTCGGAAGATCGGTCTTGGAAGCCTTTTCTACAACCTGAATGTCTTCTTCTCTCAGGCCTAGACTCGTTCGTGACAAGTAGACTCCGATTACCCAAATACATTTTCCTTGAATTTGTCTAACTCTGTGCTTTTCTTGACGTAGAAATGGCTAAAGCTCGACTCCTTCTAAAACCAGCGTCTAAGATGAAGGCTCCTCCGAGGTCAGTGCTTCTGTCAGAGCCTTGGCCTTCAAAGAAGATAAAAACGGCTCCAAAGGTTATGGAGCCTTCTGCCCCAGTCGCCCCCCCTTTGGTCGTCCTGACTGTCGTCGTACTTTCTGATCCCGAAGAGAGGACAAGGGATGCAAACACCATTCCTACCGAGTCCTAGGCGATTCTTGAGCCAAGGCCCGTTGCAGAGTGGGTCTCAGTTCTGAGAGGGGAGTCGAGAGGGAAGACCTCAAGGGAGGAGATGGCTCCGCAGGAGACATTGGTCTTCCAGCGGGCTATGTCTGATATGGTCCCTCGGGCCATCTCTCATGAGAGCGAGAAAGTAGTTACTTCACTCTTCAAAGCCTCTGGGGGTTAGATACTCTCCCATGTCGAGAGAGTCTTGCTCGAGGTAGGATACGAACTTTTCTCTCGATTTTCACCCTTCTTCTGCCTTGACCTAACTTCGTCATTTCCTTCTACAGCTCACCCCATGCTTGCTGAGGGCTAGCGCAGATCTGACCAAAGCCCAGAGAGATGTGGCAGATGTTGAAGTGGCTCGGAAGCGAGCAGTGGAGGCGAAAGCTTAACTCGAGATTACCTCAGCTCAGGTTGGCCGACTGACTGGTGAGTTAAGTCTTGCTCGGAAGGCGGCTGAGGATGCTAGAGCCGAATATGCTCGGGTGGCTCTGCTGTTGAAGGAGGCCCAAGACAAGAGTCGGTAACACTGCCTGGCTCGTGACACCTCTGAGGAGAAGTTGGCTCGGCTCAAGGCTGAGATGAAAGGTGTCCTTGAGGTGGCCAAGAAAGAGGCCGAGGAGAAGGTTGTACAAGCCTTTCTTGAGTCTCCAAAGTTTGAGGATGAGAGGGATCGTTTGTATCAAAGCAGGTATACAGCTTGTATTCAAGTGATGAAGCGATCTTTTTCCAATCTTGATCTCTCGGGATTTGAGGAGGGTGCTTCTGAGGATTAAGAGGCTCAAGTAGCTGGGTTCGCTGATGCTACGGCTGGCACCGAAGTCGAGTCTGAAGCTGCTCTAGAGGTTGCTCCGAGTGACTCCTGATGAACCTTGGAGCTTGATTTTCTAGTATCATCATCAGCTCCATTTGGTACCATCATCAGCTTCATTTTAGTACATCATCAGCTCTGGGCAAACTTGAAAATATTTTCAGCCGAAGAAGTTCACATGTTACAACCGATATTTCTTTTGCCTTTAACCTTTTTAGTCTAATAATGTACTGCTGAAGCAAGATGTAACAAACATACCGATAAATGAATATACTTAATTTTCTTTTATTCATTTTAACTGAGTTTACATGCTTGTCATTTTTTAGTCTTTTTCAATATTTCGTTAGGCCAACCTTAAGGGTAATAGGTTTTTAGATATCCGGCATTCCATGGATGAGGTAGCAATCACTCGGCTAGGTCTTCTAATCGGTATATTCCTGGTCGGATGGTACTTGAGATGATATATGGTCCTTCCCAATTGGGTCCCAATGTGCCTGCTCCAACTTCCTTTGTATTGAGAAACATTTTTCGGAGGACCGTGTCTCCGACTCGGAAATGCCTGACTTTGACTCGGGCATTATAAAACCAAGCTACTCGTTGTTGCCGAGCCATCGTGCGTAACCGAGCTCATTTCCTTTGTTTATCCACAAGATCAAGTCCGATGGCTAGGAGTTCTTCATTTTCTTCTTCATTAAATGAGTTGACAAGTCCGTGATCTTCTGTTCGATTATCTTTGTCAATGGCTCTGCCTCGGCCCACTTCGTGAAGTAGTCTACTGCTACGACTGCGAACTTGGTTTAACCTTTCCCTATAAGGAGTGGTCCAATGATGTCAATTCTCCACTGCGCAAAGGGCTAAGGTCCAACCATAGGAGTTAGTTCTTCAGGAGGTTGTCTCGAGATAGACGCAAATCTCTAACACTTTTCGCGTCTCTGGACGAGCTTGCGAGAGTCATGTTGGATAGTCTTGATATAGGACCTTGTATGCAAGGGATCGTCCACCCGAGTGATTTCCGCATATCCTTTCGTGAATTTCCCGCAGTACATAGTCGGCTTCACTAGGGTTTAAGCATCATAGCAAAGGAGCATAATAACCATTTTTATACAATATCCCGTTAAGTATGGCATAGCGGGAAGCTTGGATCTTCAATCGCCGAGCCTCCGCACAATCTTCAGGCAACTCTCCACTGTTGAGATATCGGACGATTGGGTCGAGTCAAGTAGATTCTGAATCTATCGTGTGTACAGCCGAGCTAACTAGTTCATTAATACTCGGTTTAGCGACATTCTCAATTGGAATAAACCTGGGTATGTCGTTTTCATCAGTAGAGGCGAGTTTCGCTAGTAGGTTGGCTTTGGCATTTTCTGTACAAGGGATTCGAGTAACGACACAACGCTGAAAGCCGCCGATCAGTTCTTTAGATTTTTCCATGTACGCTTTTAATCATTCGTTTCGTGTTTGATACACACTGGTAACTTGATTAACAACTATCTAAGAATCACTGAAAACGTTGAGATGCGTAACGCCCAAGCTAGCCACGAGTCAGAGGGCGAGTAATAACGCTTCATATTCTGTTGTATTGTTCAAGGCTTGAAATCCAAGTCTTAAGGCATACTGCATGTCAGTTTGATCGGGAGTTTCTAGAACTACACCTGCCCCGCTTACCTTAAAGTTGGAGTAGCCGTCGACATACAGCTTCCAGGGTTTTGGGTCGGGCGATGATTCGGGAGAAGCGGTCGTCAAGTCTTCAACAGGCTCGGTAGTGTGCTCAATTATTGGGTTGATTTGTGGTGTTACTTCAGTAATGAAGTCGGCCACGGCTTGCCCTTTGATTGCTACTATTGGCTTGTACTAAATGTTGAATTCACTAAGTTCAATTGCTCATTTTGTAAGTCGGCCGGATGCTTCCGGTTTCTGTAGAATCTGACACAGCGGGAGGTCGGTCATAACGATGATAGTATAAGCTTGGAAATAGAACCGAAGTCGTCGTGAGGAGACTACTAGGACTAAGGCCAATTTTTTCAGGAGTTGATATCTCATCTCTGCCAGTAAAAGTGTTTTGCTGACATAATAAACTGGCAGTTGCTTTTCTTCGTGTTCTCGATTAAGGGTCGAGCTAACTGCTGCCTCATACACCGCGAGATACAACAGAAGAGCTTCTCCTGGCTCGGGCTTCGATAAGAGAGGCGGAGATCCGAGATGAGACTTTAATTGCTGGAATGCTGCTTCTTACTCCTCCGTCTAATCCACCATTTGTCATCCCTTCAATTGTTTGAAGAACGGGAGACATTTGTCAGTGGCTCGGGAGAGAAAACGATTGAGTGTTGTTATTCATCCAGTCAATCTTTGTATGTCTTTAATCATTCTTGGAGACTCCATGTTGAGCAATATTTTTATCTTATCCAGGTTTTCCTCGATTCATCGTTGACTAACCAGGAATCCGAGGAACTTTCTCGAGCCTACGCCAAAGGCACACTTGCTCGGGTTTAAATTCATTTAGAACTTGTGTAAGATCAGGAACATTTTTTTTGGGTCGGTTATATGGTCGGCTGCGTGTACGCTTTTGACGAGCATGTAGTCAATGTACACTTCCATGGTTCGCCCGATTAGCCGAGCAAAGATTTTGTTCACTAGTCTTTGATACGTTGCTCCAGCATTTTTTAAACCAAATGGCATCACACGGTAACAATAAAAACCTTTGTCAGTGACAAAGGTAGTCTTAGATTTATCAGATTGATGTATTAAAATTTGATTATACCCTTAATATGCATCCATAAAACTAAGAAGTTCATACCTCACAGTACTATTTGCCAACTGATCAATCCTCGAAAGAGGAAAGTTATCCTTTGGACAGACTTTATTTAGGTCGATATAGTCAATATAGACTCACCACTTCCCATTGACTTTCTTCACAAGTACGACATTAGCTACTCATTCCAGGTAACATATCTCTTCTATGAATTTTGTCTTAAAGAGCTTACTGACCTCTTCTTCAATGACAGCGTACCTTTCCGGACCGAGTGGTTGTCGCTTCTGTCGGATCAATCGATAAGTCAGATCGATGTTGAGTCGGTGGGTGATTACTGATGGATTAATTCTCGGCATGTCTTCATGACTCCACTCAAATACGTCAGCGTATCGTCGGAGTAGGGCTATCAGGTTGTCTTTTAAAGGCGATTGCAAATATGAGCCAATTTACACTGTTTTAGATCCATCTGTCTCGACTAGAGGTATCGAGATAAGGTCTTCCACCGGCTGTCGTCATTCCTGAGTTTCGACCCGGGGATCTAATGATTCGATCATCGATACCTCGGTTGGAGCTTTCTCAGCTAGGGCTTTTACAGCTGTCGCGTAGTAGCGTCTCGCATCTTGCTGGTCTCATTTGATAACTTCTACTCCCGACTCAGTCAGAAATTTTATGGAGAGGTGGTATGTAGATACCACGGCTTGGAGGAGACTGAGAGAGGATTGGCCAAGTATAGCATTATAAACGGACGACTGGTCGATTATCAAAAAGTCGACCATTACAGTCGCCTGGTGTGGAGGGTTCCGGCCATGAACGGTAGTGAAATGGTTCCTTCTAGGAGAGTTTGACCTCCCAAAAATCTGATTAATGGGGTACAAACCGGCCGCAGTGCCGATCACTTAACTCCCATTTTATTGAACGCTTGAGTGAACAGTACATCAGCAGATGATCCAGTGTCAACGAGTATGTGGAACACCTTTCTATTTGCGATAATCAGAGTGACAACCAACACATCGTCATGAGGATGATAAATGCCTCGGGCATCTTCATCAGTGAATGAGATACAGTACTTGTCTCTTTTCTTTTCCTTCGAGGGCTAACCTAAGATGAGGATCTCGGACTCGGGTCGACTAATGCTCCTGGCATGGGTTTTCTGAGCATTATTTGAATCGCCTCTGCCTCGGGGACCACTAACGATAGTTCGAATCTATTCCGTAGGTTGGTTATCACCCGGGCGTTCTTCTGTTGTCCCGGTTCTTTCAACATGCTCTGCGAGTCGGCCTTCTCGGATAAGCCTTTTAATCTCTTCCTTCAAGTGATAACAATCACTTGTGTTATGCCCATGATCCCCATGGTAATGGTAATATTTATTTTTATTTTGTCGGTTGGGATTGCTCCGTTGGTGGGCCAGTTGACGAATCCTTCCCCCTTGATTTTCATTAGCACCTGCTCTTGCAGTTTATTGAGTGGGGTATATATAGAAAACTTGTAGTTGGGTCGTTTACTCGACTTGCGTTCATCACGCGTTTAGTCATCCTTGTGCTTCTTTCCTCCAGCCGAATCAACTTCTTTTTTGGTTGACTCTTTGGCCGGGGCTTTCGCATTTTAGGCGGCTTCGCGCATGATTCTCGTTTCCTCAGCATCCGCATACTTATCTGATCAAGTCATAAACTCAACAAGAGTCATCAGGGGATTTTTATCCGGGGATGCTAGAAATGGCTTGTCCCTAACACCTTGTATGAGAGAATTGAGCGTTGTTTCTTCTGATTGTTCTCGAACTTGGAATGACTCAAAGTTGAAGCGCTTAATGTAGTCTTTAAGTAGCTCTCTCTCCTTCATAACTATATTGTTCAGATGTACAGAGGGCTTTAACTTCTTTTCTCCACTAATAAAGTTGGTGAGGAACGCCTCACTGAGCACTGCAAACTAGTTGATGGACTTTGGTTTCAGTTGTTTGAACCAAAGTTGAGCTACGTCGGCTAAGGTGAGGGAAAACGCTCAGCACATCACAGCATCTGAGGCATCATGCAACTCCATGTACGTCCAAAAGCACTCGATGTGTTCAGTTGGGTCAGTCTTTCTAGTGAAAGGTGTAATCTGTGGTAGGCGAAACCTTTCTGGTAACCGAGCTTGCATTATTTCGTCAATGAAAGGGGATGCTTTGGTCTCGAGCTTGGTTTGATGTGCGTCCTCACTCTACTTCATATCTTTCATCTCTTCTCACACTTCTTTCTTAAAGTCCTGGAGGTCAGTTTTCCAAGGCTCGTCATTCTCAACCACACCCTCAACCGGAGGCCGGCTGCATCTCCTCCGATCTGTCTTGTGTCGGAGATCAGTGGGAGGTAGCATAGCAGTCGCGGAATGAGCGGGCGCTGGTTCAAACAGGTCATAGTGCTGACTCGGTTGTGGAAGAGATCGCGAAACGGTGGGCTGAGGGTCGGTAATTTATTGCAGAACGTTTATCACTTGACCTTGATGAAGCTGTTGCATTTGCTGATGGTGCATCTGCTCCAACATCTGTTTCATAACATTTATGTCGGCTCTGAGCTCCTTGACCTCCCGATCTAACTATCCATTGTCTCGGTTCCGCTGAGCATTAGTTGCCACAGAAGCAGTTGGGCGAGAGGTGGAACTTTAGTGGTTGTCAGGTTAATTCTGAGCCCCCTGGGCTGCACTTGTACCCGGTTGTCTTGTGACAACAGCATCACTCGGATCTTCCAGGCCTGTTCTTCTAGTTCTCGCCATTAAAGCGTGTTTACAGCTCCTTAGGTAGAATATAGAAGACGACCTTTTGTATCGTTCCCACAGGTAGCGCCAAACTGTTGATGCGAAAAACTGAGGGTGTCTCTCCTTACACTTCCCGCCTGCACAACAATGAGAAAGAAAGGAAACCCTGGCTAGAGCCGAGGAACCTTCGATGCTTAAGTCAGTATGGAACCAGGAAGAGGAGTTATTCAGGGATCTTTTTCTGCGTACCTTTGATCCTGGAGAGCCCTCCTTTTTATAGGAATGAGAGGTCCCGGCGTAAGAGAATTCTCTCCCTGATTTTTTAGGAGGTTTGATTCACTTGCAGCTCATTTACGGATTCGTTTGTGGATATTTTTCGATCCCGAGATTTCCAGGATCGGGGATCCTTCTACGAGATGTTTGGGACAGTATTTGAGGTTACACCATCTCTCCCTTGCTTGGCTCGGTCTCAAAAGACCTTGCAGTCTCGGCTGACTTACAAGGATGGAGCTTTTTACCTATTGTCGGACGAAACTGAGTCGATTTGGGTCCGATGTACTTCCTTAATCCGATTGTCGACCCTACAACCGGTCTAATATGGGTCTATTTTATAGTCGGTTATGTGGCTTTTAGCTTTAGGACCCTATTCGGCCCCTTTAGACATTGCTGACTCTTTAGCCGAGTTAACTTTATGCGTCTTATGTATCTCACCTATGGCTCTTGACTCTTCAAGTCTCGGTCGGGACACATTTCTTACAAATCCGAGCCAAACTAAGTCTCTCCTTCTAGGCTTTATGTCTCGGTTCTGCCTGTTGTCTTGAATTCTCGGGCAATGTCAGTAGAGTTGATCCATTTCATAACCGAGTCCCCTGACTTGTCACATTTTTCCCCAATACTACTCATATTAGAAGGAAAATAAAAATCATATGAAATATAAGAGAAAAAAATATGATCTTGAATGACCTCATTTTTCACATACTTATATAAAAGAAAGCAAGGAACTGTGACAAACATTGTCTGATTTTAAAATCTACAACCAATAACTATCTTGTTAAGAGCGGCCAAATTAATAAACAAATTGAAGGTTTGAACCATAAAAGAAAAGGCATCCATATGGTGTGTGTTGATGTTTTATTTAAACCGACCTGATTTAAATTGATTTTAAACTTGCAAGTATACAAATCAGGTGTAGACATGGTACATATAACGAGATCGTTCCTATGAGGACTGGTTGTCACAATTCAAATTTTATGATTCTTCTCGACTAATTCAACAAGTAGTTTAGCTAGTTATTAAGTAAACTAACAAAAATCAATGAAAAATAACTGAGAACAAGAAGGAAAATTCACTCAAAGAGAACACTATGACTTTTAAATCCACCCATAATTATCCTAACTCTTATTTTACTTGTCGATTCATCTTAATTCAGATTGATATACATTCAATAAATAAAACACAATCTGTGTCCTTGGTCAGGCACACAGGATGTATAATTTCCTTGAAGTACAAGTAATTTTTCCCTTAACATCAATTGTCTCTAATGCATGCACATCAATTGTCATGTATATATAGGCATTAAGAATCAACCAAACCACGTAAATCCACATCTACCATCTAATATCTTAATTATGAATTACAGAAGATAAAATTGGGAAAAAAATCTCAAGGATTACATCTTTCTATCCATGTTCAGGCATGAATAGATGTAAATTCCTATTTCTTTCTATGTATGGAAACCTGTTCATGGTCAGACACAAGCACACCTAGAATAAAATTCCAAACAACATCCACATCTAGACTTTGGGTAAGCTCATAGATTGGAGAAGTATGGAGTTTTCATTTAATCATAGTAGAGAAAGAAATAAATCAATCAATTCCGGATGAATTCAACAAATAACAAAAATCATTCAAATTACAGGCTTCATCTTAGCCCTAGCTAAGAAATTTAAAACTCATAAAAAGTAACAAAGATTCAAATGGAGAGAAGAAAAACATACTTGATAAGAATCACATCCCTTACACAACCCTCTGATTTCTTTTCATCTGTCTCTTTCTCGTTCTGTGCTTCACGTCCAGCCCCCAGATAGAATTTCCCAGCCACTCACTCTCTCTGCTCTGCTCCATGTTCCCTGTCTCCACGTCCAGCCACAAGTCGAGATCTCTTTTCACTCATGTCCACAACCAGGCGGAAATTCAATGCCTTTTCTCTCTTCTTTCTTGTCTCTTTATAGGAGCACCAGGACGATGGAGAGGTGCGAATGGTGGAAAACTTCATGTGGAGGTTTTTTTTACGCGGCAACAGATTTGGAATCTTCTTACGTGCAGCGAGTAGAGGCGTGATGGGGAGCTGATCGCATGATCTACACCAGTCAGCCTCCTTGGGGGTGATTGGCTGCCCTATATGAAAGGTTTGAACAGTCAGGATCGTCGGACTGATCCTGTCCATGGTCATAGAACGACCCAAATCGTTTCGGGCTCTCCGGACACGTGAAACATAGCCAGCGCTTTTACACTGAGTTGATGGTTGGGCCCATTATTACAATTCCATGAGAAATCCACCCCGTCCATCAGCTTCTCCTCGAAAAATTTATCGAGCATGGATGGTTCTTGACTGATTTCGATGTGGCCCACTGAGTTTTTTAGACTGCCGTTCGAATTGCATTTGAAGGGCTGAAAACCAATCTTCGCGATCTTGTGCAATTCTGCCACCTAGGCATCAGTTGTTGCCACCCCATGGGACATGTTGGACGGTCCAAATCATGAAAAGTGATGATGGGTGGGGCCCAATGTCTAAACCTAGTAGTAAGGACGTCTGTCACTGGACGTTTTTTGCGAGAAGGGAATTGTTTGGATGCTTTCTTTAAAAAAATAGGTGGGGCCCACTTCTGATGATATTCTCGGAGATCTACTCCGTTCATCATTTTCTTAGTAACGTGTAAACCCATAGGTCAAAGTATGAAGTAGATCTGAACTCTATGTGGGCCATACTATCCACCTGTGATGAGGCACTACCCACCGTTGAAGTAACTTCTATTATCCTTTATATGCATGCATATGGAATTTTGTTTATTTACAAATTTGCCACTCTCCCTTCTATAATAGTATGTCATTCATTCCTCCCTACTACACCATCCAAAAGAAGTGAAATTTGGTGAATATCCACTGTTTTTTGTGCTCTTTCCTTCGGTTCAGTTTGGGTCTCGATCTCCCAAGGATATCCAAGATGTTTTCTTAATGGTTATTGTCTGATCTTGCCCATTAGGTCACTTATATACTGATTCAAGGGATGAATTTTGACGTGCACGGCTAATTTGTGGTCATCGGACCATATATAAAGTTTTAAGCTAAACGGATGAAGGAAACCCTGTGATCTAGCATTCTGGTTGACTTTCAGGTCACTTGAGCTTTAATTTCTTGAATTTTTCAGATTACCGGTGTGTAAATTCATCAATCTTGGTCTCCTGGGATCTGTCCCTTGCCTTTGGTGTCATCAGAGTGTTAAATCCATACTTTAAGCATCATTTTCAATCCTACACTTGTGAATTCACCTTGCACCACAAACACGATTAAAATAGGGCATTAAACAGTATCATGTTCGTAAAAATAGGTAATAACTGGGGTCTAATATGCAATATTCGACCCTCAACACAACCCCTAACCAGCATGTTGCTAGTCTCGAGCAAAGTATGCGAAAAATAATTTTAAAAATACAAGACAATTCCTGTAAACCCGAGTGACTTGTGAAAAAATAGTCGAGATGTGAGAATTCTAAGATTCATGAATGGTGAGCAGTATTTTTTCCTGGAATCAAGCTCATGGTAAACTTCATAATCAAGTTCAAAATATTAATCCATTAATTAGAACAATATTTTAAACATTGAGTTCCATGAGTATATAGTGTAATCTCAGCTTATCATCATTAAAATTCATTTCGCCATTTCATGTACCATTGGAAAGCAACAACAGCATTCAAACACCCAAAAACTAAATGTGCCTCATAGATTATTCTTTCATTCTTCCAGACTTTAACTTCTGTTTTTTTTTTTTAAATTCTAAAGTAACGCCAAGGGGAATCAGATCTTCACCTATAGGGAGCAAACCTATTGTGAAAATCAGTAGCTCAGCTTGTTCCGAATGTCAACCTTGGAAAATCAAATCTTCATCTATAGGAAGTAAACCTATGATGAAGATTATTTGACTACCCCTTTCAACTATTCTTTATAAACTGATGTTAAAAAAAATTTCAGGCTAGTTCCTTTCATGCTTAGTGATTACTAAGTTAATTATTCAATACCGAATCGGAACCTTAATGTGTAAGCGAGATGTGATATATGCAATCATGATTCAATCAATACTTACAACTTCTAATCATGGATAAATAACTCGAACTTAACTATGAAATCTAGCAGACAACTGAATCCAAGAGTCATAAATTATCAACATCACGTATCTTTTAATTCTAAATCCAAGGTGGCCGTCAAAATCACTTCAAATTCACAAGAAATTCCAGAAAATTTTAAAAAATTTCATAATTTTTGCTCAAGACCAAGAAAATACTGATTAGATAACCTAATCTCCCACCCCCAACCTAAAATTTACGATGTCCTCAATGTAAAAGAAATAAGCATGCAATGCACATGGGACAACGAAAGTAAAGGAGTGATGGAAAAATAGTACCTGGACGAAAGAATCAAGAGGCTTTCTAAAGATATCAGCGTAAGAGCGGGTCAGCACAAGAGAGAAACCAACAAAAGTAAATTGACCTAATATAGGGTTAGTTTTGCTAGTCCTCGAGCAAAATAAAAATAGAAATAAATAAATAAATTTCTACCTACACCACTTTCATAAGTACTCTCGATTGCATTTAGCGTATGCAACAAGCCTTTAAACCCTTAGGTTGCCCCTAACGGACGAGTTGTAGTCTCGTGAGGGTTTACAGCAATGTTACCCACAAACATTGAACTAACTAACTAGGAAAAAAAATGAAACGAAAGGTTGGGTTGCCTCCCAGGAGCGCTAAGTTTAACGTCTTCAGCCAGACAAGCGATGCAAGCAACCATGGACTATGAATTAATCAATCTTGCTTACCTGGGTCCTCTAAATAAATTTCCTCAACATCTTTATTAACCAAATCTTCTAAATATGGTTTCAACCATTGACCATTTACTTTGAAAATACTCACAGAAGCAATGAGAATCTGATTATACCCGGAATAACCATCCAGGAAACAATAGTAGCTATGCCCTGCCAATCTCTCTAGCATTTGGTTTATGAAAGGAAGAGGAAAATGATCCTTCCTTGTGACCACGTTCAGTTTACGGTAATCAATACAAACTTGTCAACCTGTAGTCATGTGGGTTGACACTAACTCATTATCATCATTTTTTTTTTCAGCGTAATCCCAGACTTTTTGGGAACAACTTGAATTGGGCTGACCCATGTGCTATCTGAAATGAGGTAAATGATACCAACATCTAACAATTTAAGCACCTCCACACAAACGACCTCTTTCATGTTAGGGATAAGCCTCCTTTGCATTTTACGCGACATTTTTGTATTTTCTTCAAGATGAATACGATGCATACACACAGTGGGGCTTATTCCATTTATGTCCGCTATTGTTCACCCAATAGTTGACTTATATTCTCTAAAAATATTAAGTAACTTACCCTCCCGTTCCTTATCAAGGTTAGAAGTTATGATAACAAGAAGGGTCTCGGAAGGACCTAAGAATACATACTTAAGAGTTTCAGGTAATTTTTTAAGGTCAAGTTCGGGTGGTTTCTCAATAGACGGGACCAGTTTAGACTCAAATGGCGGAAGAAGTTCCACTTTAGCTTTCCATTTTGTAGTATCCATTACAGGATTAGAGTCAAGCAATGCATTGACTTCTTAGATGAAACTTTCTATGTCAAAATCTATGCCGAAATGTGTTAAACAAGTCTCAAGAGTTTCTTCGAAAGATTTAAGGAAAGTGTCATGTACTAGACTCTCAATCATGTTCACTTCAAATATATCATCCAAGTTTGTCGGTTGTTGTCCAGTATTGAAAACATTAAGTTTAATCTTCATGTTACCAAAAGATAATTTCATAACTCCATTCCTGCAATTTATGATAGCATTGGATGTGGTCAAGAATGAATGTCTCAGGATTACCGGGATTTGACTAGTAAGATTCTGGACAGGCTGAGTATCTAGAACGATGAAATCCATTGAAAAATAAAACTTACCAACCTGGAGTAGCACATCCTTAATAATACCACGAGGCACCTTAAAAGATCTATCAGGTAGTTGTAGTATTATTTTAGTTGATTTCAGCTCACCAAGTCCTAGCTGCTCATATACAAAATATGCCAACAAATTAACGCTCGCCTCTAAATCAAGTAATGCCGTCTCAATCTTATGATCTCCTATGACACAAGAAATGGTGGGAGCTCCTGGATCCCTAAATTTAGAAGGGGTGTTATGTTGAATCATGGAACTAAGTTGCTTCGGAAGGAAGACATTTTTATGGACATTCAGCTTACGCTTCTGAGTGCATAAATCTTTAAGAAACTTAGCGTAAGCAGAAACTTACTTGATAGCATTAAGCAATGGAATGTTAATTTGTGCTTGCTTAAACATGTCCAATATATCATTAAAGTTGTTTCCTTTCTTGACTGGTGTCAAACGTTGAGGAAAAAGTGCTTTAAGCACATAGGATGACACATGAGTGGTTCTTGGAGAGTCAGAGTGCTTTTGGACTTTGGACGTACTAGTATGTTTCTCCGCTTCATTTTAGTTTTTCGATTTGGAATTTGATTCTTCCCTAGACATCTCTACTTTGTTTTCGATCTGTTTGCCAGACCTAAGGGTAATGATTGATTTGGCTTGCTCATGATATTATTCTTGGTTTGAATTAGAGTCAATCTTATACTGTCCTTTTGGATTTGCCATGGGTTGGCTAGGGAACTTGCCCTTCTCTCTCTCACTCAATGTGGCAGCAAGTTGACCCAACTGTACTTCCAGTTTGGCAATGAATTGCACATTTGCATGTAAGCTTTGCTGGTTAGCTTGTAAAGTTTGTTGGGTGTCTTTTTGAAATTGAAGAGAACTCTACATAAAAAGATTGAGTATATCTTCAAGAGATGGTTTCCTTGATTGTGAAGGAAGTTGTTGATATTGTGGAAACTGTACGTTGAAGCTGTTGACTACCAACTTGAGAGTATGGTTACATAGAAGGATTTCCAGATGGTCCTCTTTGTTGTGGTCCTTTTACCCAAGAAAAATTTGAATGTCTAGCCCAACCTGGGTTGTAGGTGTCTGACTAAGGATCATTCTCAGTTCTCTGAAAGGTGTTCATAGCATGCACTTGTTCAGAGAGAAATTTCAGAAATGCTGCACCAAATGGACAAGATTGTGTAGGATGGGCGGGACTGGAATATATGGCACATGACTTGATTTGAGTTGTGTTTAGAGGTCTACTAATTAACATCGAAGCATCAACTTTTTTTATTAGGTTATCAATCTTGGCATAAAGATCTGGTGTGACTCTTATCTCATATATACCACTCTCTTCTGTGGCTGGAGACTTCTTTCACCTCTATTTGAATAGTCCCACTGCTGGGCGTTTTCATACAAGGTTTCAAATAAATTTCAAGCTTCGACATCGCTTTTGGTCATGAATGACCCTCCACTGGTGGCATCAACCATGCGACGGTTTTGAGATGTCAGACCGTCATAAAAGTATTGAACCTGTTGCCACTTCTCAAAACCATAGAGTGGACATTTAAGAAGCAAGTCCTTACATCTTTTCCAGCATTCATGAAAGTGTTTACCCACTTTTTTGTGAAATTAGTGATTTCTCTACGAAGACCATTAGTTTTGTGAACAGAGAAGAACTTATTTAAGAACTTCTTAGACAGTTGGTCCCATGTAGTGATAGACCCAACTTATAGAGAATTCAACTATGCTTTCGCCTTATCGTTCAAAGAAAAAGGAAAAAAGCGTAAACGAATCGAATCATCTGAAAAGTTTTAGAACCTAAAGGTGGAGAAAATGTCTAGGAATTCTTTCACATGATGATATGGATCCTCCTTATCTAAACTATAGAAGGAGGGCAGCAATTGTATGACTGCAGGTTTAAGTTCAAAGTATGTTGTCGTGGCAGTTGGCAACACTATGCATGAAGGTGTATTAAATTGGACAGGAGTTGAATAATCTCTAAGAACTTTAATTCCATTCTCATCCGACATTTTAAATAAAATATTTCTCAATCTTCTACGAAATGTTTTTTCTATTTCAGGATCAAAAGATGCTAGTTCTATGTTCAGAAATCCATGTCTTAACATAAACTGAATACTGTAATGAGGAAAGAAAGCTATACTAAGATGCAACCTAAGAGAAATAAAACTAAAAAATTATGAATTCTTAAAAGCAAGATGAAACTATGTAAAAAATAATTGGAAGAAAGAACCCAGAAAAGAAGATGATTGATTTTCAAAGATTTGGGAGCTCCTCCTTCACTTTGAAGATAATTTTTTCTTTTTCAGCTTCCTTCCTTGATTCCTGTAGAAAATAAAGACAAAAATAAATTAAGTTTTCTAAAATTTGTAAAATGATGCAAGAAAAATCCTAGGGCTATGAATTATGATAAGAGAGAATCCTAAATCCAATTGGACCGAAACAGTCCTTGGCAACGACGCAAAAAACTTGATGTTTTTTTTAAGCCAACCTGATTTAAATTGATTTTAAACTCACAAGTATACAAATCAAGTATAGACACAGTACGTATTATGATACCGTTCTCACGAGGACTGATTGTCACAATTCAAATTTTATGATTCTTCTTAACTAATCCAACAAATAGTTTAACTAGTTATTAAATAAACTAATAAAAATTAATAAAAAATAACTGAGAACGAGAAGAAAAATTCACTTAAGGAGAACAATAGGACTTTTGAATCCACCCCTAATTATCCTAACCCTTGTTTTACTTGTTGATTCATCCTAATTCAGATTGATATACATTCAATAAATAAAACACAATATGTGTCCTTGGTCAGGCACACAAGATGTATAATTTTCTTGAAGCTCAAGTGATTTTTCCCTTAACATCAATTGTCCCTAATGCATGCACATCAATTATCATGTATATATAGGCATTAATAATCAACCAAACCACTTAAATCCACATCCACCATCTAATATCTTAATTATGAATCACAGAGGATAAAATTGGGAAAAAAATCTCAAGGATTACATCTTTCCATTCATGTTCAGGCATGAATAGATGTAAATTCCTATTTCTTTCTCTGTAGAGAAACCTGATCATGATCAGACACAAGCACACCTATAATAAGATTCCAAATAGCATCCACATATACACTTTGGACAAGCTCATAGATTGGAGAAGTATGGAGTTCTCATTTAATCATACTAGAGAAATAAATAAATCAATCAATTCCGGATGAAATCAACAAATAATAAGAATCATTCAAATTAGGGGTTTCATCTCAACCCTAGCTAAAAAATTAAAAACTCAAGGAAAGTTACAGAGATTTAAATGGAGAGAAGAAAAACATAATTGATAAGAAGCACATCCCTTACACAACCCTTTGATTTCTTTCAATTTGTCTCTTTCTTGTTTTGTGCTTCACGTCCAACCCCCAGATAGAATTTCCTAGCCACTCTTTCTCTGTTCTGCTCCACGTCCAACCACAAGCTGAGATTTCTTTTCACTCACTTCCACAACCAGGAAAAAATTGAATGCCCTTTCTCTCTTCTTTCTTGTCTCTTTATAGGAGCACCAGGTCGATGGAGAGGTGTGAATGATGGAAAACTTCATGCGGAAGTTTTCTTTACGCAACAACAAATTTGGAATCTTCTTGCCTGTAGCGAGTAGAGGTGTAACGGGGAGCTGATCGCATGATCTACTCCAGTCAACCTCCTTGGAGGTGATTGGCTGCCCATATGAAAGGTTTGGATAGTCAGGATCGTCGGACCGATCCTGTCCATGGTCATAGAACATCGTTCCGAGCTCTCCCGACGTGCGAAACAGAGCCAGTGCTTTTGTGCTGAGTTGATGGTGGGGCCCATTATTGCAATCATGAGAAATCCACCTCGTCCATCAGCTTCTCCTCGAAAAACCTATCGAGCATGGATGGTTCTTGACTGATTTCGGTGTGGCCCACTGAGTTTTTTAGACTGCCGCCCGAATTGCGTTTGAAGGGTGAAAACCAATCTTCGTGATCTTGTGCAATTCTATCACCTAGGCATGGGTTGTTGCCGCCCCATGAGACACATTGGACGGTCCAGATCATGAAAAGTGATGATGGGTGGGGCCCACTGTCAAAACCCAATAGTAAGCACGTCTGTCACTGGACGTTTTTTGCCAGAAGGGAACTGTTTGGATGCTTTCTTCAAAAAATAGGTGGGGCCCACTTCTGATGATATTCTCAGGGATCTACTCTGTTAATCATTTTCTCAGCAACATGTAAGCCCATGGGTCAAAGTATGAAGTAGATCCGAACTCTATGTGAGTCACACTATCCACCTGTGATGAGGCACTACTCACCGTTGAAGCAACCTCTATTATCCTTTATGCATATGGAATTTTATTTATTTATAAATTTGCCACTCACCCTTCTAGAATAGTCCGTCGTTCGTTCCTCCCTACTGCACCGTCCAAAAGAAGTGAAATTTAGCGATATCCACCGTTTTTCGTGCTCTTTCCATCGGTTAAGTTTGAGTCCCAATCTCCCAAAGATGTTCAAGATGCTTTCTTAATGTTTATTGTCTGATCTTGCCCATCGGGTTACTTATACACTGATCCAAGGGATGAATTTTAACGTGCATGGCTAATTTGCGGTCATTGGGCCATATATAAAGTTTTAAGCTGAACGGATGGTGGAAACCCTGTGGTCTAGCATTTTGGCTGACTTTCAGGCCACTTGAGCTTCAATTTCTTGAATTTTTCGGATCACTCGCGTGTAAATTCATTAGTCTTGGTCCCCTGGGATCTATCCCTTACCTTTGGTGTCATCAAAGTGTTAAATACATACTTTAGACATCCTTTTCAGTCCTATACTTGTGAATTCACCTTGCACCACAAACACGATTAAAATAGGGCATTAAATAGTATCACGTTCATGAAAGCAGGTAATAAATGGAGTCTAATATGCAATATTCGACCCTCAACATGTGTGTGTGTCTTTATATATATATATATATATATATATATATATATATATGTACATTTATATTTCTGTTAGTATTTCTTTGTGTTTCTTATCTGTTTGTTGTTTATCTTCTTACTTTGATATATTTAGCTTCTCTTTCTATAACTAATTAAAGTTTCTTTTCTCTCTTTTTTTATATTTCCAAGTTAAAATTCATAAGAGGTCCGAGGCTCCCTTGTCATAATAATCTTTTGCCATTAGCCAGTGGTACGTTAGGCCTTTGTGGGATCTATATTATTGACAAGCTACTCTTCTAAATCTTTAATTTAAAAATATGGAATCGGGATGGAAATGTATATCTGAAAGATCTGCCGAATATACCAAAATAAACAGATCTGACAACTCTGTTAGCCAAAATTCTGAAAAACCTTCTTAAAGTCTTAAATTTAAAATAACCAAATGGTTTTCTACCTAAAGTAATTTTGATTCTGAGTCTACAAAATCTATCAAATCAATAGAATCAACAAGCATTGGCCAAACTACTTTTGCTGAAATAATGTCTAATAAAAATCTTGAAGAAATTCGATATTCTGATATCGAACAATCTCTCCAAAATTAGAACCTACCAAAAGTTTCAACCAATGAAATATATGTAGAGGGTTCTTTTCAAATGATGAATCACTTGAATTTGATTTCGTCATAAAATCTGTTGAACAAACTCTACCTATTTCTCACCAAAGTGAAGATTTGGTACTGCTCTCTGCAAGAGAACTTCTCAAATCTTCTTCCAAATATAATTACATTCACTTAGGGTTTGTACAAGTAGCAATTAAACCTTTAACTTGATTGGGTTTAAACACTTCTTGTCTTATGACCTTATGTGATCGAAGATTCATAAATTTCAATGATTCCTTAGTTGGAATGATTGAAGCTAGTCGTTCAGATGGTCCTGCATTTTTTATATGCATTCCAAATTACACTGTTACTTTAATAGACAAACATTTGTCTAAATTCTTCCGATTAGGAATCTATACACAAGGATTCAATATGCTTCCTGGCAGTGAGAATGTTCCTGTAACATATCGAATCTATTACAAATTAATGAAAACTATTTCTCCTGGAACTGCATATGAAGACAGGGTTAAATGACTAGCAACTTTATTTATGAAAAATCTCAACCATAATATAATTGTCCCCAAAAAGACAAAATGGGATGAAGTACATCTTTCAAAATGGCATATAAAAGATGCACAAGAAAAGGTTCCAAAAGAATCGTCTGAACCAGACTTTATCCAAATAAATAATGATGATTCAGCAGATATTCTTTTCTCCAACTATACTCAAGAGCCTAGTTCTTCCCAAACATTGCCAAATCCAAAACCAAATATTCCCAAAACCATACCAACTCATGTTTTAGTCCAAGATATCAAAAACAAGAAGGTGATTATAATCTTACAGAAAGTGATTTTATTTCCCATACTCAGGTTAACATGATCTCTGTTACCTGCCCAAATCCAAAACAAGATTTTTTTATAGATATTGAGTATCTAAAACAAGATTTCAAAAAATATCCATTAACCAAATGGTACTTCAAAAATATTCCTGAAGAACTTAAAAAAGATCTCAAAGAAAAATGGTACCTTCACATGAACCAAAACCAAAAAACTATTCCTTTTTTCACTTGGTTTAAAAACTATAGTGAAAAGCAGCCAAATAATCCAAAAGAAATTTTAATGCTTCAAAATCTCACTCGCAAGTGGGAATCTCAAGATGGAAATCAAATAAGCTAAACTTTCCCTCCATTCCAATCTATTAAAGTTTTAGGCACTACTGCTTCTCCGATAAAATTTTTTGAAAGAATGAATGCAGAAAGACCTATAACTCCAAAAGACATTGCTCACATTGTTGAACAAAATAATTATACAAATACGTTTCTTCATACTATTGGAGAACAAATGAATCTGCAAAAGATAGCATTTTCGCCTGCTTCTTCTTCTTCTCACCCACCGGATCAAAGAGAGACTTCTGCTTTCTTTTTACCCAAAGAACCTGCAAAACTTGCATTTCCAAATCCAAACAATGATCGTTCAGATTTTATTGCAGAATTAGCTAAAGAACTTAACAAAGTAAAAAATCCTTCTGTTAATGTTCTATCCAAAGAAGAAGACTTAGAAATTGAAAAAAGCCTCCAAAATCTTCATCTCCTTAAATTAGATACAACAGAACTAGAATCTGAATCAGACTCTGAAATAGAACAGGTAAAAAATCAATTTCTTAACCAAAAACCACTTACTCAAATCCAAAGCATAATTAAACCAACCAAACATTATTACCAAAGACCTACTCCTATTGATCTTCAAATTGAAGACCAACAAACCTTTTCACGCCTTCATTTTGATGGGAATCATTTTTATGAATGGAATTTAGATGGCATGACAGAATACCAAATTTTGCAACTTTGTAATTAGATGTTGCTATACCAAAGTGCTTGTTTGATACACCAACATTCAATTGCCAGTATAGCTAGTGCTATAACACAAGGCTTTTCTGGTCAGCTATATGGTTGGTGGTCAGACTATCTCTCTCCTAACCAGCGTGATGAAATACTCACAACTATCAAATTAGATGCCAGAGGAAATCCAATCCTAGATGACCAAGGAAGAGAAATTTGTGACCAAGTCACTGTTCTTCTTGTAAACATTATCTAACATTTTGTAGGATTTATCGATGACATTTTTGAGAAAAATAAAGAACAATTAATGAATCTCATATGTCGTACTCTTACTGAATTTCATTGGTATAAAGATGTTTTTCTCTCCAAACTTTATAAAATTACTTCTTGTAATGATGTAATTTGGAAAGAGAAATTCATTCTAGGTCTTCCTCCCCTTTTTGCTGAAAAGGTTAAAGCCAAATTAAAGGATTCAAATTTTGGCATTCTTAACTATAACCGTTATACTTTTGGTAAATTAATTCAAGTAATTTGCCAAGTCGGTTTAAGTATTTGTACCGAAATGAAACTTAAAAAATAATTAAAACGAGAACAATCCAATGGTAGAAAAGAATTGGAAAATTTTTGCTACCAATTTGGATATGATCCAATTGTTTCTCCTTCCAAAACAAAACATCCCAAATTCAATTCAAAACTGAACAATTCATCACAAAAATTTATAAAAAGAAGAACTAGATATACTTCTCAAAAAACCTTTTCCAAACCAAAACCTCGTTATTCAAAGAAGAAAACTTCTTCTTCCTCTGCCAAATGTTATAAATGTGGCCTTCCTGGTCATTATGCAAATCATTGTTTTAAAAATACTTCAAAAAGAAGAGTCCGAGAAATTGCTGTTGATGCTAAACAACAATCCTCTTCTACTTAATCCAAAGAAAACTCAAAATGTAAATGTAAATTTTCCTTAGAAGAAGAAGAACCTGATTCTTCCTCTACATTTAAATCAAATGTTATGATGATCACCGCCAAAGAACAATTAATCCTTAAACTAATAAACCAAGTTCAAGATCCTGAAGAAAAGGCCAAATATTTAACCAAAGCACTTGAAAATGCTTTGCAATAAGAATCTCCAAAAGAAGATTCTAAAGCAAAATCTTTCTCTTTTAAAAAACCTGCTACCATTTCATCTATGCAAGATTTTTATCAACGTCTTCAACATAGACCTCCATCTCGAGTTACTTTGCAAGATCTTTATAGAGAAGTAAATCTTCTTAAAAAAGAAGTCTCTACTCTAAAAAGAGAAGTTGAACTCTTGCAACTAACTACTGACCACGAAATAAATGGCCAAATTGATGAGTATCTAACCCCTGACACTGTTAGTGCTCTAACCACATATAAATTCCAAAAATGGTTTACTCCCATAACTTTTGCAACTCCAAATTTCCAAAAAGAAGTCCTTGCTTTGATTGATTCAGGTGCAGACTTAAACTGTCTTCGAGAAGGATTGATTCCTACTCATCTTTGTGAAAAGACTAATAACACTATTTATACTGCTAATAGTTAAGAATCTCACATTGAATATAAACTTCCAAATGTTCATGTCTGTAAAAATGGAGAATGTATACCTCTCTTTCATAATTGTAAAAAATTTACAACATGGCGCCATTGTTGGTACGCCTTTTATTCTAAAAATTCAGCCTTTTACTACCACTAGTAACGACATCCAAACCAACATCAATTCTACCAATATATTCTTTAAATTTATAAAGCCTCCTCAAACTGGTTTACTTTCTGAAGTTATAAATTGTGTTTCTTATAAAGAAACCCAGATTAACTTCTTGAGAAAAGAAATTTCTCATCTCCAAATCTAAAAACAACTCCAACAACCAAATTTTCAATAAATCCAAAAACAACTCCAACAACCAAATTTTCAACAACAATTAAACAAATTTCAAAAAACTCTTGAAAAGCTTTGTTCTGATATCCCAAATGCTTTTTGGTATAGAAAAACTCATTTAGTTTCTCTGCCATATGTTGAAAATTTTAATGAAAACTAAATCCCTACCAAAGCTCGACCATCACAAATGAACTCCCGACTTCTCCAACTTTTTGATAAAGAAATCAAATCTCTTTTCCAAAAAGGGCTCATTCGCCCTTCAAAATCTTAATGGAGTTGTGCAGCTTTTTATGTTGAAAAAGCTACTGAACTTGAAAGAGGAGTTCCTAGGCTTGTAATTAATTATAAGCCCCTTAATCTAGTTTTAAAAACCATTAGATATTCAATTCCAAACAAAAAAGATCTCTTAAATAGATTACATAAAGCTAATCTATTTTCAAAATTTGATCTCAAATCTGAATTCTGGCAAATTCAGATTCATCCAAAAGACCAATATAAAACAGCCTTTACAGTTCCCTTCAGACATTTTGAATGGACAGTAATGCCTTTTGGCTTAAAAAATGCTCCATCAGAATTTCAAAAAATTATGAATGATATCTTTCATCCTTTCAAAGATTTCATTATCACATATATAGATGATATCCTCATCTATTTCTAAAATATAAATCTACATTGGAAACATTTAGAATTTTTTAAGTCAGTTATCGAAAGAAATGATCTTGTGCTTTCACTAAGAAAGATCAAGCTCTTTCAAACTGAAATTCAATTTATAGGTTTTAAAATTTTCCAAAATACAATAAAACCAATCCAAAGAGTTATAGATTTTGCAAAAAAATTTCCTAACAAAATTACTGACAAAAAATAGCTCCAAAGATTTCTCAGATGTTTGAATTACATTTTCGAATTTTATAAAAATTTAGCCAGAGACAGAGCTCTTTTACAAAATCTTTTAACCAAAAAACTAAAATCTCTTTATTCCGATGAACATACCAAAGCTTTCCAAAATATTAAAGACAAAGTAAGACATCTTCCTTGTCTTAATCTTTTCAATCCTGACTTTTCAAAAATCATCCAAACAGATGCCTCTGATCTAGGTTATGGAGGTATTCTTTTACAAAAAACTCTCAAAAATTAAGAGCAATTCGTTCGTTTTAATTCAAGCACTTGGAACCCTACTCAACAAAATTATTCTACCATAAAAAAGGAAATTTTTTCTATGGTTTCTTGTATCCAAAAATTCCAAAGTGATATTTTAAATCAAAAAATTATTTTACGTGTTGATTGCCAAGCCGCCAAAGAAGTTTTGAAAGAAGATGTAAAAAATCTATCTTCAAAACAAATTTTTGTACAATGGCAAGCTATTTTATCTATTTTTGATTTTGATATCAAATTTATTCCTGGAGAAAATAACTCTTTGCCTAATTTTCTCTCTCACGAATTCTTACAAGGAAAACAAAATCGAGAATCCAAACATGTTGAAAAACAAGAACAATGGAAAAGAAAAAATGAGGATCGAAATCTCAAATAATTTCTTTCCCCTTCTCCAAACTCCAAAACTCCAAACTCCAAAAAAAAGCATCCAAACCCTCCAAATCAACCAAAATTACAATACCAATCAAGCCAACCAAATATGAAAGAATACCAACCAAAAGGAAAACATAAGGTGTTAACCCTAGACCCTGAACTTGCCAAATTATCAAAAGACCTTCTTATTTCAAAAATCTTTCTTCCCCAAAATCATTTTCATCCAAAACACCCAAATATCTCCAGAAAATTCTATGAGGCCATTCTGGTCCAAACCAATAGTGTGATCTTTGAATACCGCACTAACCAAAACTAAACAGAATATTCCTTCTCCAAAATGAAAATAATTCATATCATTCCTCAAAATGAATGGGGAACATCCCTTTCTCAATTCCAAAGTATTAAAAGTCCAAATGGTCAATCCCATCCTTTCTCATATTGGGATTACACGGTGACATGGAAATATGCTCTCATTTTTCAAAATTCTGATAATGGCCATTTATGGTTTCTGAATTTTTCTAGACCATATACTAAAAATATCCTCCCTTGGTTTTACACTCAATGGTGGGTTATATTTGGTGGCCAATCATCAATCTTGCCAAATGAATTACTTTCACATTATTCCAAATTAGAAAAAATACAAAATCTTGAATATCCAAGACATTTTCTCATGCAATATTTTGCCAAAAATGAACATCTATGGATCCTCCGTTGGAAGTATAAGGTTTTACCCTTTGAATACTAAAATGCCAAAGTTTTGTTCCAATCCACTTACATCAAATGGTGGAACAAATTTGACTGCTCCATTATTCTCGAAGCAACAAAGAAGCAAACTACTGCCAAAAAACAATTGCCAAAATCTTTCAAAGAGACTATTACTGCTCCAAAGCAAGATGAAACTACCAAACTTAAGCAAGAACTAGTAAAGCTCAAATCTGCTTTTATTGCTTTCCAAGATCAAGTGTCCAGCCTTCACGGTTCTACATATGTTGATTCTGAAGGATCATCCACAGCTGCTCCAGATCCAGACTCTAATCCAGACGATCAAGAAGTGTTCTTCTACAAGAGTCTTTGCCAAAATTCCAAGTCAAAATAAAGCCAAAATGAAGCCAAATCGAAGCCAAAATGAAGTCAAAATGAAGCCAAATGCAAGCACCGACAGAAGCCAAATTCAAGCCAAAGTCTCCAAAATATCTCCGCTCAAAGCCAAAAACACGCCATCAAAAAATTCCAAAAGGTATACTGTAGCAAATCCACTGTAGTAGCATGCTAAAAATACTGTAGCACTTTTTTATTACTGACTTTTACTGTACCATACAGTAAAATCGCATAGTAAAACTGCACAGTTTCAAAATAATTTCCAAACTGGATACTATTTGCCCACAGAATGTACCCACCGTTTTCTGTGTATAGTTTTGTAATGATGTATGTAGATCTCTATATAAAAAGCTTCTTTCTTTTGTTTGAGGGCAGAGTTCGATTAGCGAATTTAAGTTTAGTCCCAGAGAGTGATTGATTAGCAAGCAAGAGAGTTTATTTTCTGTTTTCTTCTTCATTCAATTGTTTATATATATATATATATATATATATATATATATATATATATATATATATATATATATATATAAATATATATATATAAAGAAAATAATAATAAAAAGAAGTAAAGATACTGTTGGGGAAAAATATGTCAAGTCCGGAGACTCGGATTCTAAGTAGGTCGGCTCTGTTGACGCTGCTTGAAGAGTCCGAGACAACGGTCAGAGCCGAGAGAATAAGGGATAGGCCTAGAGGCATAAGCAGAAGACGATTAAAGTCGCTCTGTCGGAGTGATAACCTCGTCTGCATAAGCCTACTTAAGGCTGAGCATGTTATAAGCCACCTGACCGATAGAATAAAACCGACCTAACGAATCGGTTCTGTCGGCCACGGCGTAAGGAAGGATAACGGGTAAAACCGAGACTATTTTATCCTTGAAAAGGCAAAAAACTTATACTCGATAGCCGGCCGAGACTCCCCTTGAGTCGGTAGCGACTGAGCTGAGACAAGAGAAGGCGGTATGAATGCAAATACCGCTCCAGAAATCCAGGGATACGGGTATCCGATCCTGAGATTTTCGGGTTCGGGAGCAATCAGTGAAATCTCCAGATAATCAGGAGAAGAATCCTCGTACGATGAGGATTCCTAAGATCTATAAATATCGAAGCTTTCTACAGGGAAAGGAATGAGATACAAAACTGAGAAAACCCTTTGCTATTGAGAAAATGACTGACTTAAGCATCGGAGGCTCCCCGGCTCTAGCCAGGGTCCCCTTGATAGTGTTGATTGTGCAGGTAAAAGAAGATCCGATCGAGAGGAGCCGTTTCATAAAAATACACCAACAGTTTGGAGCCGTCTGTGGGATTCAGACAAAAAGCCATTTTCTATAATTCATTGAATGACAAGAATTAGGCGGACGGATCCAGACGAAGCAGGGGAGGCGGCTGCTAGCACAGCTCAGGGAGCTCCCCCAACAGCACCGCCTGGGACTACCAGCCAGCCTAGCCGAGGGAACGCGCACTTGGATCGGAAAGTCCAAGAGATGCGTTCCGAGATGGCGGTTATGAAACACATGCTGGAACAACTATGTAATCAGTAGATGCAGCAGCGTCACGAGTCGACACAGGTTCTCCCGCCAACATCTGTGGCGCAGCCTGCTGCTCCACAGTCGCCTCGACAGCCGAATCAACCCCAAGGACCGAGTCAGAATCAAGGACCGAGTCAGTCAGCACCGGCTCGCTCTGCAACGGCCGTTCTGCCTCCCTCTGATCTGCGACATAGAATAGATCAGAGGAGGCGAAGTCGGCTCCCTACAGAAGAAACAACGGAAAGTACGGAACCCTGAAAAGCCGATATGCAAGATTTCAAGAACTAGGTCCGTGAAAAGATGGAAAAAGAGATGACGGGCATGAGGCACGGACGGAACTCAAACCCGACCAAATCCGAGGAAAAGGCTTCTCCGTTTGTGGACGAAGTGATGCAGGCGCGGTTACTGGAAAGGTTCCGTCTACCTCAGATAACTCCCTTTTTCAGAAAAACTGATCCGACGGAGCATCTTGAATGCTTCAGAACCTATGTGGAGTTGCATGATGCCTCGGACGCTGTTATGTGTCGGGCCTTCTCTCTTACCCTGACTGATGTGGCCCGACTTTGGTTTAAGCAATTAAAACCGAGGTCAGTCAAGTCGTTCGCCGAGCTCAGTGATGCCTTCCTTAATAATTTTATCGGCGGAAAGAAGAAGCTAAAGCCGCTCGCACACCTGAACAACATCGTTCAGAAAGAAGGAGAGCTGTTGAAGGACTATATCAAGCACTTTAACTTCGAATATCTACAGGTTCGAAAGTATTCTGAGGAGACAGCTCTTAACGCTCTCATGCAAGGTGTGAGAGATAAACCCTTTTTGCCGTTATTAAACAAGAATCAGCCCGAGACCCTGGGAAAATTCGTGGTTCGGTCGGACAAATACGCCGACGCTGAAGAGACCCGACTCCTACGAGAGAAGGTCCAAAATGCGAAGCCCTCGGCTAAAGAGCCAGCCAAGAAAGAAGCTGACTCAGCCGAGGGGAAGAAGCGAAAAGATGATAGGACACGAGATGATGGTAGGTCGAAAAAGTGACCCGACAAGAGATTTTCTACATACACCCCCCTGAACAAATCTCAGGAACAAGTGTTGATGGAAATTAAGAACGAAAGTTTCGTCAACTGGCCCAGAAAGCTCCGAGGGAACCCGAATCAACGGAACAAGAACAAATACTGCCACTATCATCGTGATCACGGGTCACAATACGAGTGACTGTTACCATTTGAAGGATGAGATTGAGCAGCTAATTAAAGAAGGCCGACTCAGAGAACATACAGAAGGGTCTGGTGTTCCAGCAGGACCAAGTGAAGATCGTCCCACGGAAGAAATCTAAACGATCATTAGAGGGCATCAGGGCGAAGGAGATTCAAATAACGTCAGGAAAAATCACGCCAGAAGCATCGATCGTCCGGAGTTTGAGATTCTTCTGCTGTCACGACCTTCCAAGAAGCAAAAGAGAACGATATTGTATCTCATTCACTGAGGATGACGCCTGAGGCATTCATCATCCACACGATGATGCACTTGTCGTTGCTCTCACCATCACCAACAGAAAGGTGTTCCGAATACTGGTAGACACTAGCTCATCGGCGGATGTACTGTTTACCCAAACATTCGACAAAATGGGCATCGGACGATCGACCTTACGGCCGGTCCGAACCCTACTGATAGGATTCTCAGGTGGACAAGTACTTTCTGAGGGAATCGCCTCACTACCACTCACTGTCGGGACTGCACCTCATCAGACAACAACAATGGTTGACTTCCTGGTTGTGGACCAACCATCGGTGTATAATGCTATACTCTGTCGACCTTCCCTAAACGATTCTCGAAGATGCTATACCACCGTAGTTAAGGCACCGACGGAAGTATCGATGATCGAATCGCTCGACCCTCGAATCGAATCTCATGAACGAGGGCAACCGATGGAAGAACTCATCTCAGAACAGTTAACCGAGACAGACACGTCAAAAGTAGTGCAAATCGGCTCGTCTCTGAGTCCACCTCTTAAGGAACGAGTGATCGCCTTGCTTCGGCGGTATGCCGATATATTTGCTTGGAGCCACGAAGACATGCCCGGGATCGATCCCTCGGTCATTACGCACCGACTTAACATCGACCCCACTTATAAGCCCGTCCGACAGAAGCGTCGCCCTCTCAGCCCGAAAAGGTACGCTGTCATTGAAGAGGAAGTTAGTAAGCTCCTTAAAGCCAAATTCGTCAGAAGATATACTATCCAAAGTGGATAGCCAATGTTGTAATCTTGAAAAAAGTCAATGAGAAGTAGCGAGTCTGTATAGATTATACAGATTTGAACAAATCCTGTCCTAAGGACAGCTTCCCTCTTCCTCGTATTGATCAGCTGGTAGACAGTACTGCATGCTATGAATTGCTTAGTTTTATGGATGCTTACTCAGGCTACAATCAAATTGTAATGCACGAAAATGATAAATCAAAAACTACCTTTGTCACTGACAAAGGCCTTTACTGTTACCGAGTGATGCCGTTTGGTTTGAAGAACGTCGGGGCAACCTATCAAAGGTTAGTGAACAAAATGTTCGCTCGGCAAATTAGCCGAACGATGGAAGTATATATCGACGATATGCTCGTCAAAAGTATACAGCAGCCGACCATGTGGCAGACCTGGAAGAAATGTTTCTGACTTTACGCAAGTATAGAATGAAGTTGAATCCTATCAAGTGTGCTTTCGGTGTAAGCTCGGGAAAATTCCTCGGTTTCCTCGTTAGCTGGCGAGGAATCGAAGCGAATCCCGAGAAAATCAAAGCTTCACTTGATATGGAGTCTCCGAAAACAATCAAAGACATCCAGAGGTTGACAAGGAGAGTAGCCGCGCTTAACCGCTTCCTGTACCGAGCCACAGACAAATTTCTCCCGTTCTTCAAGCAATTAAAGGGACGGTAGACGATGGAGTGGACGGACGAATGTGAAAAAATGTTTCAAGAACTAAAGACTTACCTCGGGTCCCCACCACTGCTGTCTATGCCTGAGTCAGGAGAAGTTTTATTATTATATCTGCCTGTATCCGATGCAGCTGTCAGCTCGGCCTTAATACGAGAGAACGAAAGGAGGCAGCTACCAGTGTACTATGTTAGCAAAGCTTTACTACCAGCAGAGGCGAGGTATCCTCAGCTCGAGAAAGTAGCCTTAACTCTGGTTGTATCTTTGCGGCGATTCCGACCATATTTTTAAGCTCACACCATCATTGTTGTGACCGACTTACCATTGCGTCAGATTCTTCAAAAGCCAAAAGCTTCCGGCCGACTTATAAAGTGGGCTGTCGAATTGAGTGAATTCGACATACAGTACAAGCCGAGAATGGCCATAAAAGGACAAGCTGTTGTTGATTTTCTTGTTGAAGTAACCTCCAACCATAACACAACACATGATTCTGAGAAGGTTACTGAACCAGTGGCTTCTTCCTCTCTCGACCCCTTGCCTGACTCGGCACCCTAGAAGCTATTCATCGACGGTTCTTCTAACTCCAAAGCAAGTGGGGCCGGGGTGGTATTAGAAACTCCCGATCAAACTTGTATACAATATGCTTTGCGACTTAGATTTCAAGCGTCGAATAATACAGCAGAGTACGAGGCCTTGTTACTTGGCCTTAGACTCGCCGCGAGCCTAGGCGTCACTCATCTCAACGTTTTCAGTGACTCGCAGTTGGTCGTCAACCAAGTTTCCGACGTTTATCAAACTCAGAAAGAACAACTGAAGGCATACATGGAAAAATTCAAAGAATTAATCAGCAAGTTTCAGGAATGCAAAGTTATTCGGATACCCAGGGCCGACAATGCCAAAGCTGACTTATTAGCCAAGCTCGCTTCAACCGACGAAGACACCATACCTCGGTCGGTTCCGATCGAGTTTGTAGCAAAATCAAGTATAAATGAGCCGGCAGACTCGGTTACAGACTCGACCATACTTCCTATCATGTCGGAACCCACTTGGTTTGATCCAATCATTCGTTATCTCAATGATGGAGAACTACCAGAGGATCACGCCAAGGCACGATGTCTAAAGGTACGAGCGTCGCGTTATACCATCTTGAATAGTGTACTGTACAAGAAAGGGTTTCACGCTCCCCTATTAAGATGTGTGGACTCTCATGAAGCCGACTATGTCTTACGGGAGGTATACGAAGGAATATGTGGAAATCACTCAGGCGGACGTTCGCTCGCCAACAAAGTGTTACGGCAAGGGTATTATTGGCAAACGATACAACAAGATTCTAAGAGGTTTGTCCAAAAGTGCGACAAATGTCAGCGATTTATGGTTGTCCCGAGATAACCCCCCGAGGAACTCACTCCGATGTCCAGACGCTTCTTACATTGAGCAGCTAGTCCGTATCCTTGATCGGAAGGAGCAGGTCCTCAGAACCAAGGTCATTCCATTGGTGAAGGTGCAGTGGGGTCACCATTCTGTAGAGGAGGCTTCTTGGGAGCGTGAGGCTGAGATTCGAGAGCGTTATCCTCATCTCTTTGATGATTGATCATGTATTGTATTTTGTATGCTGCCCCTGATTCTATATGATGATGTTATATTGCTTCCTTTTCATGAGTAATGCTTAGTTGTGATTCTTGTGTAAATTTTGAGGATGAAATTTTTATAAGGAGGGGAGGACTGTAAGACCCGTATCCCTGTCCGTACCTTTCCGTAGACTTTCGCGGTCTTACCGGTCGAATTCCGGCAACCTTCGACCCTTAACCGATATCGACGCTCGACCCTGATTCATGTGCCGACAACCCGAGTCGACTCAACCAGAGACCAATACCATAGCAACCGCGCCATCGTTGCGGTTCCGATACCGCAACTCGCACGCCGAGGTGATACCCTGGTCAAGAGATGTGGGCCAACGTTCGGTGCGAGAAAAAGCCGCGCGTTGCGAAATCTAAGAGAATCTCTATGATGTGTCACATCAATCACATCAATCCCATCAATCAATCAATCCATCAAGCCATCACATGTCAAGTACATATCGCTTTATTCCATTTTTCCAAGCAACCACAAAAGTCTCCTAAACCCATACCTCTCTTACACAAAAAGCCACAAAAGTCTTCACCGCCCATACCTCTCTTACACAAAAGCCTCAAAAGTCAAAGATTTCTTACACCCCCATCATTCATCCATCCATCCATCCATCTCTCTCTACATCACTCTCTCTCTTTCTCATTCTCTCATCTCAATCCCAAGCAACAAAGAGCCCATACGTATGGAATTTTGCAAGAACTCCTAAGCTCCAAGTGGCCCACCTTCCTACCCCATCATCTCCCATCTCAACCTTCCATTCTTCATCTCATCCATTGAAGTTGAAGCCAAGGTGCCAAGGAACCCCTATGAGCAAGAAGATCGGACGGTGGGTGCCTTTATAGGATAGTTTTTCTTGTTTTTATGCTGGGCCAAGTGTGGCCCACCGATCCATGGTGTGGATCTCACTTGGGACCCTAAGATAAGGCCGATGACCTACTTGGATCATCATGATCATTCCATGATGGGGCCATTCTCCATGGACCCCATCATGATATTTATTTTCTTTAGAAAGGTCATCTAGACCATCCATATTGGTGGGGAAAGGATCCCCACCGTTGATCTTCAGTTTTGATGGTCACATGTGCAAAATGACCCACTTGATGTATGATTTCATGTAAGGGAGGGCCCATAATATCGGGGTCCCTCCATCACAAGGTGTGTCCCACTCTCCATATCTCTTTCTCTCTTTCATTTATTTTATTTTATTTTATTTTATTTTTATGCAATAGGAATGTGTGGCCCACTTGAATGGATCCTACCTTGAGATTTATGTTGTTCAAATTTTTATTCAAGTGGGGCCCACCTTAGACGTTGAACCCATGTCACCCATCAGTGGTGGCCCACTTCATCAGGGCCCACCACTCTTTAAAAAAATATATATAAAAACCGTCCAGTGTCTGGGACGCTGGACGTTTCAAAAGAATGAAGAAAGGGAAAGAAGAAAAGAAGGGACTTTGGTGGTCCACTTGCTTAGGCCCCACCGTGATGTATTTAAACAATCCAAGCCATCCATCCTCTTACCTACAGCATTTTAACCGTTGGGTAGAAGTTTGGGGCTGATTGGAAGACCTAGTGGGCCATGGTGTCGAAGAACGCGTCATTACCATTCAAGATCATTATCTTGTTTTATTTAACTTTTCAAGCATAAAAAAAATTCGAACTTCGAACTCATTTCGACTGTTTCAGGCCACTGAACGCAATGGCTGGAGTGGATTTCCCGCTAGCGGGCCCCACGGGTGATTTTTGGCAAAAAAATTAAAATTGAAAGAGAGAGAGAGGAGGGTGAGGCAGCCATGTACTGCCGCTGTCAGGCCAGCGCAGGCAGCGCCTGCGCTGTTGCAGCGGCGGGCGGTCGACGTGGACCCACGGCCTCCTGCCGTGGGCCCCACCTTGATGTTTACATGCCATCTAAACCGTTCATTTGGTGGGTCCCCTCCTCTGGTGGGCCCCCTTCAAATTTCAGCTCGATCTAAATCTCAGGTGGCTCACACCATAAGGAACAGTGTGAACTGAATTCTGCCATTGGAATCCTTTTTGGACCCCACAGAAGCTCTGGATCAAACTGAAATTTGTTTTCGCCCTTCATTCAGGTCTACGTGACCTAATGAACGGGTCAGATGGTGTCTAAACCATTTGGTGGGCCCCACATGAGACCCACATTGAGGTATGTGAATGAATCCACCGTCCGTACGGACGGTGGAGCCCTGCATTGTCCACACCGTCCAGCCATCTTTGTGGGCCGCTGGACGGTCAGTAGGCCCACCCATGATGTATGAGTTGCATCCTAATCGTCCATTCATTTTTGTGAGCTAAGGCATGAGCTAACCCTTAGCTCATGTGGACCCCCCCACCATGATGCATGTGTTACATCTAAGCTATCCATTTATTTCTATTTTTATTTTTTTCTTTATGATTGGGCTAAAAATGAGCCAGATCTATAGTCCAAGTGGGCCCACTTTGGTATGAGTATAGGGCCCATGTTGATCCATTTATGGGTATCCATTGGGGCCCACTTTGACGTGGATCTTAGGCCCATGCAATGGGGCCATCTGGTGTAATATGAGGCCCATGGGATTGGACCCATTGATGTGTTTTTAAAGCCCATGAAAGTATGCCCATTTGATTATATAAGGCTTATGGGTTAAGCCCATTTGATATATACAAGGCCTAGGGGTTTAGGCCCACTTTGATATGCATGCAAGCTCATGGGATTAGGCCCATTTGAGGTAATTTAGAGCCCATGGGATCAGGCCCATTTGATTTGTTTAAGGCCTAGGGGTTTAGGCCCATCTGGTTTATACAAGGCCTACGGGTTTAGGCTCATTTGATGTACCATAAGGCCTAGGGGTTTAGGCCCATTGAACTCATATAATGCCTAAGGGTTAAGGCCCATTTGGCGTTCATATGAGATTCAATTGGTGTGACCCATTCGACCCATGAGTTGAGCTCATTTGATGCAATCCAAGGCCCACGGGTTTTGACCCACTGCAATGCACATAAGACCCATTGGTGTGACCTATTTATGTGGCCCATCTGATGAATAAAAGGCCCATAAGATATGACCCATTTGATATATATGTAAGGCCCAATGGGATGAGCCTACGATCCATTGCAATGTGTAATTCCCATACAGTCTATCTAGCGATGTTACAAAGATTGTGCCTTGGGAGCAATGTTGGTTTGACGTCCACATTGCGAGTGTAATGTTGGTTGGATGTCCACATTACGACCCTCCATAGGGCCCATTACTAGGCCGTACTTGCTGTGTATAGGCCATCCAGGCCCATCTGCGTTGTAAGAATGGATCATCACTCATTTACATGTTTAGTGTAGTTTCATGACTCATGATCATACACATCATATGCATGCTTGAAATGAGGATTGACTGATCATAGCATATGCCTTCGGGCAGGTTGTTTATGGGCTCCTGGTTAGGCAGTGTTGCCCTACATCAGCGCACGATATGCGCAGGATTTGTTGCATGACTGGATAGCGTGAATCACGCATTTCGCATTTGTGTGACATGGGTATTGTACGCCCTAGCGACACTAGGGCCGTAGCCTCCACAAGCGCATCGTGGTTGGCAGGATTGGATACCGAAAATCTTATTCTACATGGGGTGCTATTGATATCCCTGGGTGAAAGTCCCTAAACCCCTATGGTACGAAGAGGTTGCTCCAACGTCTAGACCGAGTGAGTAGATGAGCACTGAGTGCCGAATACCAGTTGGCTGTGCTCTTCACTGTGTCATGGTCGGTTGGAAGGGGGTGCAGCCTTACCCGCCCGAGTGTAGGGGACAATCCTAGGCTGAGTCTGATCAGCTCGAGGAATGAGTCCTTTATCGACGAGTCGCGCCCGATATTGGCAGACGGATAGTGAGGTCTCTTCTACTTACCTTATTGTGCGCGATGTGGCAGCAATCTGGTTTAGAGTGTACTAGACCCCGGTGATATCCCATATTTGAGCTGTATTGATGTATGGACATAAATAAGGATCTGTATGCTTGAGTTGCATTGCACATCGCATGGCCTTGGGATGGCCGATACCATTCATGTCTTGCATTGCATAGCCTTGGTACGACTCATGATATCATGGTTCCATTTGCATGTTCCGCATTACTCTGACATTACATGTTCATATTATTACTTTGCGCACACACTTTCACCACCCTCTAAGCTTTCTGTAAGCTTATACACGACCGTTGCGTGCAGGTGACATTGGTTGACAGCAGCGCTAAGGCAGGAGCACGTTGCAGGGCGTTTTGGAGTTTTTGTTCTTTACCATTGTATTTCCCTTTATGCTCATTGTACTTGTAAAGTTTTTGATCATAGTGGAAATGTAATGGAGTACTTGGTTGTTGTTTGTGGGTTATGCTTATTACGAATCAAACTGACATTGAAAATCCTCCTCGTAGCATCCCAGGATCGGAACCTGGCGAATGGGAGCTAGGAGCAGATAATGGGGTTCTACGGAGGCTGTCGGCGCCAGATTCGACGATCGAGAATTTTGTGAGCCCAGTTTTCGAGTTTGAGGCGTGACAGTAAAGGCGGTCCCTTTCTTCCGCAAGCTCTGGTGACTGAAGGAAGGCGTATACGGCGCGCTCTTCTGCCTCCTTGGCTCAGCGGGTTTCTTCCTGCGCTTCATGGATGAGGGCCGCGGCGAGAGTGCCCTCGCAGGCTCTGTGAACTCGGAGAAGATGCTGATGCTTTTTCTCAGCCTCCTTCAGAAGCGAGGTCAAGTGGGCAATATCAGCTTTGGCTCCTTCGAGAACTATCCTGGCATCTTCTGCCGCCTTCCGAGCGATTGACAGATCGCCGATCATGATGCCGATGCGACCTTCGACAATCTCTCTGCGACCCTTTGCCTCGGTTGCAATCCTCCTTGTAGTCTCTGTCTCGGCCGTAAGTTTTTGAGTAACAGTTAGCTCCGAGCAGGCTTTGACGAGGCAAGGAGCCAGCTGCAGGCAGGAGACTGTGAGTTATGAAAAAGGACGTAGTCAAAAATAACGGAAAAGTAGAGAGAAAGAATTTTACCTTAAAGAGCAACCTCGCCGTATGCCCGAGAGTCTGCACAGCCGGGGCATTGTAGTAGCTGGCGAAGTCTTTCTCGCCCCCATGTGCGAGAGCCAAAGGAATCATCCCCGAGATGACTTTGGCTAAGGGAAACTCCTGTTGAGTTGTCTCTCCTCTCGAGGACTCCGCGCAAGGTACCTCTCTTGGCCTCGGGGTCTCTTCTACCATGGGTCCCGTCTCGGGAACCGATTGAGAGATCGGAAGGCTCGGCTTCGCTTCCTCCACCCTCTCATCGGAGTCAGAAAGCATGACCACTTGTGGGGCGACAGATACGGGAGCAGGCGAGGCAGTCAGCTCCTTGGCTTTTGCAGCAGTCTTTTACTGCTTCGAGCGCCGAGACCCCGACAAAAGAGCCGACATCGGAGGGGCCCTCACTTTGGAGATTGACTTTAGGGACGGACGAGATCCGGCCATGCTATCAGAAGCAGGAGCCGACTTGAGAAATGGACGAGCCTCGGGAAGGTCTGCAAAGAAGAATGAAGAGTTAGACAGGAAACCGAAAGGACGAAGCAGAGCAGGACGAGTTTCCTGAGACGAATGAGTCTAGACCAGCAAGACGGAGGCGTTCGAGTTGCAGCAGCAACTTCCAAGACCGTTTCTTTGCGCTTAGCTTCCTCAGCTCTCTTATCCGAGTTAGAGCCCCGGACTCGAGTTTCCCCCTCTTCTTCAAAATATCTACAAGACATTATGAGGTCAGATTGACTACAAAAAAAAAGGAGAGAGATTATCGGGACGGGTCACCGAATCACCTGCTTTCCGGAACGTGCGAGAGACTTGAGACTCGTACGGCCACGTATCGGCCGATTCCCACTGACGGCAAGCCCAAAATCACCTCTCCTTCCAATACTTGTTGGAAGTGGGTGGGTCAGTTATCAAAGACCCCCCTTTGCCTCTCCACGCACTCAGGAAGTAGAGGCTAGAGAAGTTTGGATTTGGTCTGACTTGGTAGAGGTAGAGAAACTCGTCAACTGTTAGCGGAGGCTGTTCTAACTCGGCCCACAGCACGACACACCCGAAAAAACTCCTGCACGTGTTCGGGACAATTTGACCGGGAGCTATTTTAACTCAGGACAAGAAATCACGAGCAATGGGCTGAAGTGGCAAGCGCAAGCCACATTGCATCGCGACCTGAAAAATTGTGACCATCCTCGCAGGAGGATGGTTGGGCAAATCTCCCGAACGAGGGAGACGGAGTGCGACCGAGTCAGGGACATGATATCCAGTCCTGATCCCGTTTAAGTCGGATTAGGTTAAAATTGAGCCGACGTGGCCACTCGGCTCGTCTTCACCTTCTTCCCCCTTCGAAGAGGATTTAGAGGCTTCTACAGTTTGGTTCACGGGGTCTGAAACAGCCACCCCTTCGCTTATAACAATGTCGTCTACTTCTTCTTCCTCCTGCTGATCCATCCCGAGGTTAGGTCTCCCTGGACGGGTTATCAGAGACACTTCATCACTGGACGGACCGGCCTGAGTGAGGCATTCAGCCGATGAGCCATCGACCTCCCTTACAAGCCGGAATGCGACATCAGCGCAGACGGCAAACTCCGTCAGTAGGGAGGGCGGTTCCGCAACGTCCCAAAGATGTTGGGATACACCCTCATCGTCGAAAATTCCCTCCCGGGAGCTGTGAGAGCCACGCGCAGCCATTAAAGTTCAAAGAGATGGGAGGAAAGAACTCACCGGGAAAAATGACAGCGAACACAAATGCAGTTGACGAAGCAAGAAACGACAGCGGAGGGAAAAAGGAAGAAGAGAAAGAAGACTCGGAAGCAGATACGAGCGGGAGGGAGGAACGCGAAAATAAAATTTGCACAGTCCTCCTGCATGGCTTTTTTATAGCAGTGCCAAGTGGCGGGGCTTTTAATGAAAAAGCGAATCGTCGTTAGTCTCGGCTCCCCCGCTCGACACGTGACGCACGTTGACTAACAGCGGTAACGTCTTCGCCACGCGTCCAAATCTCATAAGCGGACAGAACGACCCGACGGCTGGCCGCACGTGCAGCCTCGGGGAACGCAACGTCATACGTTAGAGACGACTCGAGGAGCATTAAACGCCTTATCATAACCTCGGACTCTAATACGAACCGACCTAAAAACTCGTTACCCCTTGATGCCGTGAACGACACAAGGAGTAAGGGGGCTTATTATTGGAGAAAAATATGTCAAGTCCGGAGACTCGGATTCTAAGTAGGTCGGCTCTGCTGACTTTGCCCGAAGAGTCCGAGACAACGGTTAGAGCCGAGAGAATAAGCGATAGGCCTAGAGGCATAAGCAGAAGACGATTAAAGTCGCTCTGTCGGAGTGATAACCTCGTCTGCATAAGCCTACTGAAGGCTGAGCATGTTATAAGCCACTCGACCGATAGAATAAAACCGACCTAACGAATCGGTTCTGTCGGCCACGGCGTAAGGAAGGATAACGGGTAAAAGCGAGACTATTCCATCCGTGGAAAGGCAGAAAACTTATGCTCGATAGCCGGCCGAGACTCTCCTTGAGTCGGTAGCGACTGAGCCGAGACAAGAGAAGACGGTATGAATGCAAATACCGCACTAAAAATCCAGGGATACGGGTATCCGATCCCGAGATTTTCGGGATCGGGAGCAATCAGTGAAATCTCCAGATAATCAGGAGAAGAATCCTCGTACGATGAGGATTCCTAAGATCTATAAATATCGAAGCTTTATACAGGGAAATGTACGAGATACAAAACTGAGAAAACCCTTTGCTATTGAGAAAATGACTGAGTTAAGCATCGGAGGCTCCTCGGCTCTAGCCAGGGTCCCCTTGATAGTGTTGATTGTGCAGGTGGAAGAAGATCCGATCCAGAGGAGCCGTTCCATAAAAATGCACCAACAGATACCATATGTGTTGAAAAAATAGATGTTTAATCAATGAAGGTGATAAAAAAAGAAAAGACCCATACACTGAGTTATCATTTAAGCAGTCGTTGCTTATAATCCGAATGAGTGGTTAGTTAATTCAGAGGCCACCAAATACCTTTATTATAATTATTGTACAGTAGAAAATGAGAGGGATATTTTTCCTCTTACTAAAATGTAGAAAATGAGAAGGATATTTTTATAAAAATTTGTAAATATAGTTGGCAAGGAAAAAAAGTGAGTCCGAGGCTTTCTTTTAAAAAGTGTTATTCCCTATTGACGGCTTGTGTATCCCAGACTCTCCGCTGACTATTATCTCTAATATACTCTTAATAAAATTGGGTTTAAATTACTTTTGAATATAAAAATATATATTATCACTAAGAATAATATTTTTATTAGGAAAAAAAAAAACGTAGCCAATTGACTATTCAATTCAAACAAAATATTATGCAGGATGATTATGTTAGTTCTTCTATTTATGCCACGTGTATAGATTTTCCATCGCATGATCATACAATACCATACTCGACCAAACATCTAAGATTCCACTCCTCATTGTTCAATGCCAGACGGACTCACGTCCAACCAGTGGATTATAATTTACGGTCTACCTAGATAAGGTGCCCCCTCACATTTCCTACAAATCAGTTATACCCTTAAGGCTCTCACATAGAAAAGAATTTCTAGTCACTCAAAGACAACAAAATATAGTGTGGTCCAATCCATTAGTGGATGTGACTAAATTTTTGTAAAATATAATTTAAATGATACATTAAATCTATTGGACGGATTGGATTTTTCAAGAACTTGAAATTTTGGAAATTATCAGCTCTGTAGACGGTAAGTTATAGTCCAACTAGTTGCACTGGAGACTTTCTCGTAAGTTATTTCCCGCGAGAGAGAAAGATGGATTGAGAGGGGGGCGATGGAGAAATCGCGTCAGCCTTCTTCGCCAGGAATCTCTCCAGTCTCAATCTCAGATTCCATAGAAGAGCTCTTGAAATTCCTCCTCTCAGCTTCCGCCAACGAAACCCTAGAAATAGATCTTGGGCTTTCCAATGCCTACTGCTCTCATCTCCTCACACCAGAACCAGACCACGGCAGTTATCTCGATGCAGTTGGTAAATCCATCCGATTTCAATCTCCCAATTCTTCGTTCTCCGTTCCTTTTTCTCCACTTTCTCTTTGCAAGATCTGTTCTGCATTCGGCTTTGATTGCGAAAATTCAAGTATTTTTTCTTCTTATTGCAATGGCTGTAGTGTTTGTTTCAGCAGAAAATCCCATATCGGTTACTTACTCGGGGAAGTGACATTTCCACCCTGTAAAATTGATATGTCAGCCCACATAGTGGTATTATGTAAAGTGACTAAATTACCATTTTAGGGTGCAAGCATCAATTTTTTTTGGGGTTGAAATGTTTTTAGTTCACTTGGAGAGATGACCGTCTTTTACATTATTATACATAGATTTTAATTGGATTCAGATGAATCAGAATACACTATTATGAAGCGCATTGCGGTATTCACTATTCCCATGGCAAATGTGTATGGTGATCAGGACCTTGATCTGGTGTGCCCTACCTATGGAGGGGCCGTGGTTAGAATCGTAGTGACTGACGATCCCAACCATCCAATTATCATTATTATTGGTTGTTGAGTATGGACTATTACTCATTTCCTGTTCACTTTTGAGGTAACCGTCCATTTGCAGCCATTGACCAGATGAATATTGTTGTCCACTTACCATGATTTTTGGGATAGGGTCCATTGACACGATGGCAGAAAATCGACACTCCTGGTTAGTGGTGCACTCGGGTGTGTTGGTTCAGATTGGGGGTTAACCCAAGCCCAACGAGCTGACTTAGCAAAATCGTGTATAATACATGTATTCACTGTTACAGAATGTCATTCAAAAGATTGGGTTTGCTTTTGATGCCATATGTATAAAACACATATGATATGCATTTTATGCTGATTTGAGTATAATATGCATAGTTATGATGCAAATTTTTTTTTTTTCCATTTTTAAATGCCTTTAAACTTCTGTATTAAACTTTATAAACCCTCCATTTTAAAGCTTTTTTTTTTTTTGATATATATATATATATATATATATATATATATATATATTGAAAAGGCGGCAACAACCAATAAAGAATACGTACAACAAACAAAAAGAACCCAAAGAAACAGTCCCCGACAAAATAACCCCAGCAAACCCAACCCCCAAAAGAACAACAATCTCAAAAAAGACCCCATGCAGCTGAAGAAGCATCAACCCCAATCCTTAGAATAGTTCCAAACTTTTGCAGCAGTCCAGTCGGCATTGTGTCTAGAATTATGGAAGCATCTTCGTTCCTTTCTTCCCAGATTGCCCGAAGAGTAGCCAGCAAGCAGGCCCTCTATTTTAAAGCTTTGCCTCTTCAATTTACATATAAAACCCCTTGCCACTACAAAATTCCTAAAATTTGCACAGATAGCTGAACTTTTGATCCTTAAATTTCAAGTAAAATAGTATAATACCCGAATGTATCCGTCTTCTATTTTTTTTCTTCATTTTAATGGATGGATAGCTAACCATATCTTTTCCATATGCTCAATTCTAAATCGACCTATATTAAGAGGAGATGAGCCAGTTAGAGTCCTAACCTAACTCGAGGCATCAAACGCTCAACCGTAATGCAACTCGGGTCGGGTTAGGTTAGGTTGGTTAGGGTAGCTTGTCCCATCTATCACGCCCGGAATCCGGGTACCCGAGTAGGGCTACTACCCAAATTCCAAGCACGTGAGCTAAAATTAATATATTGTCATTAATGCACAAGTAGATACTCAATTTCACAATGATATGTACATTCAAATTAAGAAGGATAACTATTAATTCCAAAGTTAATTAAAGAACATTGTACCATACCATTTACAACTTAAGCAGCTATTTAAACTAAATTAATTAACTTATTACATTAACATTTGAAATTTCAAACTAAACTTAATAACAATGTAAACTAATAATAAAGGCCCACCTACTTGAAATAATCCAACTTGGCACCTGTATAGTTTAAATTAACGTGAGTATAACAACTCAGTAGGATCGTCTCATATACAAATAAGAAGTTTTTACATTTCACATATGTCATTAAATAAATTGATAAATTTGAAACAAAAGTAAACACTATAATTTATGATAAAATCTATTACATGGAATACAAAGATGATATGCATGCGATACCATCCATGAATCCACATAAATAATCAAATAAACATCCATCATTAATTGCAACACCGTACTCAATGTATGGCCACGTTGTATTAACACCCACGCACTGGTACCTCGTGGTAAGGGACCCATTTATATGTTAGCTGATCAGAATACTACTCCACTTGTACTTCTGACGTATGTCCACGCATACGATTGTACTCATACATTATACACAAAGGATACTCTAAAGGATCCAATGGGTTGTCTTTCACCTAAGGGACACGATTACCCTACTTGCTGGCTTTAGGATCTTTCCTCCAAGGTACACGATTACCCTATTTGCTTTTACCATTCTCTTTTTCTGTTTCTTTTTTCTTTTTTCCCCATAATTCCATAATGAATAGAGATGGATGAATGTCATGAACGATTCAAAATCAACAACAAAACAGTTTAATAAATCATATTTCCATACTAAAATGCAGATTCTATACATAGATGCAAAAACTTGATGCTATTAAATTTCAATCCTTAAAATTCTTGTAAGTTCAATCGGTTCTCAACAACCTGAAAATTTTAGAATTTCTAGAGGTTCGAGCTGTATTCTATAATAGTCTGAAAATTTATGCCAAAACTGCTAGATTTTGCGGTAAATTTTATCTAAGTCATGAAATATATATATATATATATATATATATATATATATATATATATATATATATATATATATAGAACTAATTATTTTATAATAAATTTCAATTTCCCTTTTTTAATCCTTAAAGAGTGCTTAATTGACTTGATCATTAAATTATGTTAAAAATTTAAATTATAATCTAACCCATAGTTTTGAATACAAAAAATAATCATATCAAAATTTTAACTTAAATAATTTAATTAACCACATATACTAAAATTTAGATTAATTTCCAAACACTAAAATCCTTAATTTCTAAGTAATTCAAAATTCTTCTCAGATTTGATTTAACTAATTTTACATAGATTTAATTCTTAAGATGTTTGAATTAAATTTGAATTTCAACTTAGCATAATTACTATTAATCTTATAAATACTAACCTCATAATTAAATTACAATATAAACAAAAATTTAAGTAAAGCATCTTAAAATAAATCTAATTTATGTTAACAAATCATATAATCTTAAAGTTTGGATTTATATTCGATATATGCTTAGAATTATTAAATTAATTATTCTAAGATTTTAAATATCAGATCAATTAAAATTTTAAAAATTTAAAATTTATGCAGGAATTTATGTCACCAATTAATTTGTATACATCAAATCGAAATAAACAACCAAAAGTCTGCAATGGTGTGTATTAAACAGCAAAGACAGATAGGTTTGAGGTATTAGAACTGGCAAAGACTGATAAATCCCCATGTCGGCCTGTATCTGACCCCCTTATTGCATATTGGAGTGAACACGATATGGCAGTATTGCATCAGGCATGGGTCCACTTTACTGATCGAACACTCATGTGGGCGCATCAATTGATCAAACTATCAGGAGCCAACAGAAACATCCGTTTAGATTGTGGGCCCAAATCTCCAACTAGATATCATAGGATCCACTCCTGGGCTTTTCTGGGATCCACTTCTATTTTGCATCAGTGTGTCATTGACATTAATGGTATTGGTGCAAGATTTGACCTTGGAACCTTGGAATACTGTAGTCAGGCACCTATTTTTATTTATGTGTCTACAGTTCTGAAGGACTGTACCTACCTTCTATAATTGCTTCTTATCAGCTCTTGATTTTGATGGAGACATAAGTGCATTTCTATTTTTCTCTAAGTTGGGATTGAACTCGTGTCTCAATGCAGCCTTCTAAGAGGGGAAAAACCTTTCAAAAGCTGTTTTCATAGAAGGAAATGTCCATTCTCATGGTTGATCTAAACATTCCATGTTCTTTCTATTTATGAGTGCTTCAATTCTGTCATTTGCAGATGCTCTGCAGACTTCTGGAGGAGTCCCATTATACCCTCTGTACAAGCATCTGGCATCAACTTTGCACTCATGTATAACTTCTGGAACTTTTTGGAGAACATCTAACACAATTACCTCAATTCAGGAAGATGAATCCTTGAAGCAGAAAGAGAATGAGTGGAGTAAGCTAATTGCATCTGAGGGAACAGAATTGGTAAAGGTACAGTAATGTTCATGACATTATTTCATCCCTCTCTTTGATTAGTTTGATGGAAACAATTAGAATGATACTGTTATCTATCAGATGTTGAAGGTGGTAGATTTTGAGCTTCATGTCCAAGAACCATTTTTTACCCAGCTAAAAGGTAATGTGTTTGCTCTATATGTTATTCTCTATCTTAACAGGATTGTATTTTCATTTTCTCATTGTCATAGCGAGCTAAGCCTATATCTCAATAATCACTTAGATCTAGATGTTGTTCTTTCCTTTTCTCTATTGGCATTTTTATTTCCTTTGTGCTTGATATAAAATTACACATTTTGTTGAAACCATCCCCTTAGGCCAAGATGTTATGTCAATCAATCTTCTTTTGAATTGTAGTCGATGTTTACAACTTATGGCCTGTTTGGACGTAGAGTGTGAATCATATTGATTTAGGGTGGATAAAGTTGAAAGACCAACCAAATCCCTCTTAATGCAGTTTATACTTTCTCTCACACCTCAAATGAATAGCTGATGGACAATTCTGCGAAGATAACTGAGTCGCTTTTGAGTTGGGATACATCCAAATACTCACTCAGCATATATGTTTTCGTGTGTATCTATATGTTGTAACTGATCATTAAACATGTTGCCTTGGAACCCTTTATTGACTCCTGTACAATCAAGAATCTTTTAGAAAGAATACTCACTCAGCATATGTGCGCACGCTCGTGTATCTATATATTGTAACTGATCATTAAACATGTTGCCTCAAACCCTTTATTGACTCCCGTACAATCAAGAATCTTCTAGAAAGAATACTCTAGAACTTGCTTCCTATTGGTCCAATTATAGCTTTCTTAATTTAGCCGAATCTCTACTTGGAATAAAAAGGGAGAGAGAATCTAAAACAAGCAACAAACTATAGATTTCAAACTTATTGAAAGACTCTATATGCCAACAGTTGGATGACTATATGGACTGTGGAAGAGTAAAAAAGACACCAACTGGTTTAGTATATAATAACATAGTGGCAAATCTTGTTCTTGGGAATTTCTCGGCTTGGGATTTTAAAATTTCAAGGTTTTTCTTGGGATAATTGGAAAAAATCTTGCTAAAAAATTAAGAATGAAAAATAATATTTATTATAAATCGATAAATTAATGTAATTTTTTAAATATATAATTACATAATGATTTAATTAAAATTTTAAATTGTTTTTACATTATTTTGGGATAATTTCAAGGTGTTCCAAAATGGTTACGGTGGCCATAACAGCCACCACCGTTACTGTTATGATACGGGCCATTATGGCCTTTTTTTATTTTTTGAAAAAACTATTACAGGGCCATTACGGACCGTTGTTGTTTTTTCTATAACGGCCATTATGGCCATTTCAACCCCATAACACGTAATGGTTATGATTGTTACTGTTATGTAACGGCTATTATGTAACCAATTTTGAATACCTTGGATAATTTCTCAAAAAAATTATGATAAATTCAAAACTTCTGATATTTTGGAAATCTTGGAATAATATCGCACAATTTATTTTTATTGTGAAAATATCTCCGGATCTTCAAAATCTCAGCGATATTTGTCACACTAGAATATAGTGCCAAAAGTAATTGCTAGTTAGACTTGTGGGCCCTACAGTCCAACAGGTTGGCATACAGTGGCATTCTATTATATTTGCGGGCCTCTACTAGATTGGAGTCTAGATTTCCCATAAATGCCTATGCCAAGTGGTGGGATCTAGTTTTAACTTCACACTTGTGATGTGTAGCCTGGATGCATCATTCCATCATCTATTTGTTTAACTGATGAGGACATCGTGCACACGCCCGCTCGCACACCACCACCCCTACGCACATACGTATGCAGAAGGAGGACCCCACCATCGATCTGGCTCGATGATGACGTCCAGGGAGGGCCTCCTAGCTATAAGACAAGTTTTAGTTCAAAAAAAGTGAGCCCGATAGTCCAGAAAAGCCCATCATGGGATCTCATGATCGTGGCCCACTCGTCGGATTGATTTTATATTTTAAGTTTTGCTTATTGTTATTATTCAGAACATCGTGAATGCTTTAGATTTTTCTGTTTGGTTTTTATTTTAGTTTGTGAGTTTTTGGGGTATAGGGTTTTCCCTATAAATAGGCATCCCTTGTAGTTCTTTGGATTCATTCAAGTTTAATAAAAAAATTCCTGCTTTATTTTTCTGCTCTCTTCGTGAGTTATGAAAGAATTCAAAAGTGGATGCGAAGCCCTCTCTTTTTGAAGAGCTAACTACCGTGGTGCGAAGCCACATCAACCTCGATTCACCCCATCGTCCATCATATTTTTTTTTCCATCTTCTACCACCATCTGTACTTTGAATTCATCCTTTGTTGCATCAGTTTTCTTTATTATAATAGGTTTCTAGATTTCGGCCCGCAGGAGAGTTGAATCTTCGGCGGAGCACCACGCACAAGTCGTAGCTCGGATCGATCCGAAACTTCGGGGTTTTGGAGCATACCCCTGGCCGACCAGGGTCAAGGAGAGCTTTTCCGCCATCAACGCCCCCTCACACGTGCGGTCAGTTACTTGCGCATGTGTGAGCGCCCCAGGCCCGCTGTCCACACGCGGGATCATCTTTTACCTCAAGTTTTTATCCTCTTTTATCCTCTCATAGCCGTTTTTTATGAATCCTAGCCCTAGATTACGTTTTTCCTAAGTTATTTGCCTATTTTCTCACCCTAGGGTTCCTTGAATTGAGATTGGGGGAATCCCTTGGATTAGAGACTGATTCTCATGCATGTGTGGTTGATTTCTATTTCTCTTCGAGCATCGTTTGACTTATAAATTTTATTGGCCCAGTCCTAGCCTGTGTAGGCCTGGACCTGCATAGATTCCCCTTTAATTGAATGTTTGGATTTTCATGTGGGATGTGGAATTTGTGTGGTTGTTTCTGAATTGGTATGATCTAAACCTGAAATCTTGCATATCATATTTAAATTCATGTCCTGCATCATTAACGGATCAGCTTGTTAATAATCTTTCCATTCAATAGGAGCCCCCATACTTATATTTTCGATCGTTTGTGAACTGCAGTCTGATTGACCATTTTATGTTCCAGTTAGTCTAGATCTTTCGTGTTTCCTAATTTTGTTAGCAACTTATTAGTTAGTGGGCTTAATTAGTAAGTGATAGTCATAGTCTACCACAGTCGAGTTACTTGGAGCTTAAGTTATCTCCATCCTTAGCAGGGGTCTTTCATTTGTTGTTGAATGGACCTCTTGTATGGATGATCCTTAAGATTGTGTTGTGCCTTTTCAGGGAGTTTTTTTTTTTTGGTTCTGGTTTGGGTTCTAGTTTGGGCACTATCTTAGTGTTTCTCTAATGAAATCTGATGTTTTTCTAATGAAATTTGGGTTGGTTCGTGTTTTGCTCGATTACATCATACAATTGTTTGTGGCTCACAATCTAACCATTTTATGGGTCCATATGGTTCACACATTTTGGTTTTCTTAACTTACCTAGCTGTTTATTAGTAATAGGGTTAATTTATACCCCAATATAGTCACTTCGGGCTTAAGTATTTTCGTCACTATTTTCTTGGCCATTTTTCGGGAGCCCAAAGATGTCCGAATGACATTCAATTGGTCCTATCTGAAATACCATTTACCTGGCTCTCAAATCAGCCCAACATCATGCAATTATGGCATGATTCATTGAGTTATGGCCAACGTATGGAAGGGCTGTGTGGTTATGATGGGATTGAGGATATTTCAGGTTGTTTTTAAATTATATTAGCATATATGTTAGGATTAGACTTAGTGGATGATCAGGATTAGAGTTGGGTTTAGCTTTGGGAAATGTATATATTTGTGGGTAAAGTCTCTTTTATGAATAATTAAATTATGAATGGAATTTCAGTTTACTCTTTACTTATGATATCGTCGGATGACACTCCATGCAACCAATGGGTAGGCATGATTCCAAACCATCTATCCTTTTTCTCCTTCCATCCCTGTTCTTCAACATACAAATTGTCTTCATCTATTTCTACAGATTTTCCATGATCATGCTGCATCTCCCAACTTGCCTATCAACTATTTTGATTAGATGGATGCGGCCATATCTACTAATTGTGGGTGGGTGATATGACTTTTAACTTAATTTTCTTACTTATATCTGCTTTTTTCCTAATTGTTTACATCATTATACGCTATTATAGACCTGAATTTCTGTTTGATCAAAATTTGCTTTTTAATCATCTCTACTTACATATGTTTAGTGTCATTTTAAAAATTTGTAAACTTATGTTTTAAGAAACTGTCTACAGTTGGCCTGAAAACAATTGAAGGGAGGTGTGCTGTTGGTCATTATAATCGGTAAGAATTAAGTTCAACTTTATTTATATAAAATCAGTTGTCCTGGTCCATTTTTTGTTAACAATTTTGACCCAGCGTGGGTTTGGGCGAATGGCTAGTGTCGTGGGTGTGTTCCCCACAGATGTGGTTTTGATTCCCCTCCCGTGCACTTACCTAATGCACGTGGTTTATGGGTGCTTACATGCATCCGTAGTGAATAGTCTCGCATTCAAAATTAGCGGGGATACCCTGTTGGCATTAAAAATCTCATATCCTTTATGTTTTATAAATAAAATTAGTAGGCTCAATTTTCTTTTCAAGAGTAGACTCGTAACTTTGTTGCAGCTTGTGTTGTATAGAGTGGATGAGGGGTGATGGGATGGTGTCCGATATACCCATTATTAGAACTTTACTAATTGGGAGGCATACAATGGTCATCAGATTCATCACCTTTTCTTCATCTTAAGATAATCAATTAAATTTAGATATGCAAGTAGTCAAAAGGGGTTAATCATCACCATCATTGTAATAATTATTACAACAGATAGAAAACATCAATAAAGAAGAAAACAGGTATAAAACATTAATCTTTTGGGGAAGTTTGTGAATGATAGTGTTGACTGCTGATGAAGTGTCCACAGAATCTAGCTTTGGACCATGTGAAAATCATGAATACGTTCCATTTGATTGGCAGGTGGAATGATAGGCACCATAGAAGAATTCAATATCTAGAGTTCGACCAACGCATGTCAAACCTTGAGATATGAGGGAAAAAAACTGGTTTCTGTTACATTTTTCTTTTGATTACTATATATAGGAGGACAATTTGTTTTCCTTCAAATTCATCTGTGAGATGAGTTACACTATAAGTTTTGTTTTTTCTTTTGAGTTCTATCAGAGATTATTCCCTCTTCCTACTCATAATTTAATGAGAAAATGGGAATAGTTTTAATATGCTGTTTTACAGTTAATTTTGTTTTAAGAAGCTTGATTGGAAACCCATTAAATTTACTGTTATGTATGTGGTTTCTTTTCTTACAATCGTTATTTGGCCTTTCAGAATTGGCTCGGGTGCTTTTCTTCTCATCAACAAATGTCTGCTGCTTGAAGTTCAGGTGACTCCATATATCAGACATTGGATGGATATTGTATTTCAGACTTCTACCTACTTGTCTGGTTGCTCTCTTATTATTTGCTAACCTAAATTTACGAGATTGAAACATACAATGATAAACATAAACATGCTAATGGGATGAAGTCCTCTTGTACCCTGACAAATAAGAAATAATACATAAATGAAATTGCCCTGCTAATGCAGGTTTTCTTTCGGAATGTGTAACATAAATGTCCTAATGGGATGAAGTCCTCTTGTACCCCAGGCACGTAAGAAATAATGGTAATTGGCAGACTCACAGATGATAATGGCATCCTAAACATAAATGAAATTGCCCTGCTAATGCAGGTTTTCTTTTGGAATGTGCCTCGGTTGCGCACTAGATCTCACGAGTTCTCGCGAGAACTTTTTGAGAACTCGTCGTACATGATGTGAGCCCAAAATCTGAACGGTCCACATGATGCAGCACCCCAAGGCCCAACTTTTACCCTGATCCAAAACTTTGGACGGGCCATGGCAAAAGAAAATAGTTTCCTCCCTTGATTTGCATCTCTCTTTGCTATGTCCCATTTGAGTTTTGGATCAGGGTGAAAATTGGTCATCGGGGGTTTCATGGGTTGCCACATCAAATGGACTGTTTGGATTTTGGGCCCATGACACGTATGCAAAGGTGCGCACGTGCGCAGGTGAGCATGCCTATATATATATATATATATATATATATATATATATATATATTCTCACGGGAACTCATGGGAACTTTTTTGAGAACTCATCTCACGTGATATGAGCCCAAAATCTGAACGGTCCACGTGATGCAACACCCCATGAAACCCCCAAGGCCCAACTTTGACCCTAATCCAAAACTTTGGTGGGCCATGTTTAAAGGAAACAATTTTCTCCTTTGATTTACCTCTCTTTGCTACGGCCCACCAAAGTTTTTGTATTAGGTTGAAATTTGGGCCCTGGGGATTTCAATGGGTGCCACACCACATGGACCGTTCAGACTGGACTCATGACATGTGTGCATAGGTGCACAACACCCCCCCCCCCCCCCCACACACACACACGTATATGAGAAAGTGGTGCAGGACATGATTTAATGCTAACATGCAACGTGGAGATTATGAAAGAGTCTATAAAGTAATTCAATTAATAAAAGATGTTAACCCACCAAGTAATTAAGAGTAAACAATCGGAAATAAAATCTGATTTAACTTAAATGACATGCCCGCATGCTAAGAAATCACATAAATCAATTAAAACTAGGCTCGATGGAAGGATATAACTTCCAATTTAGCATAGGCACGTTATACACTCAAGAGACAGATTTGTAGGTTTTATGATTAGGGTTAGGTAGGAGAAAATTTGAAATTTGGAAAATCAGGGTTCATGGGAATTGAGAATTAGGGTTTTTTAGAATTTAGGGAAAAGATGAAATTATGAATAAATTGGGTGAATTGGTTAAATGGGATTGATTGATTTAGGTATTGGTAGAGGGGAATTAAGGTTTTGGATGAAGGGAAGTTAGGGATTTGGGGTCTTCAATGGTTAATTTCGGTTGGGGTTGAAGTTGGATGATGCAAAGTTGAAGAAAAAGATGAATTGGATGGTTTTAGATAGAAATGGAAGAATAGAGATGGAGTTTTTGGGAAAATACCTCATTTGGATAGAAATGAAGAAAGAAAGAAGATATATGGAAGCCTCGCACCTCCGTTCACACCACATACAAGCTCCAAATCACATGGAGTATTTTTCAAATCACATGAAGAAGAGAAAACACAGCTTTTTTTTTTTTTTTTCCCAAAATAATGGTATTAGGGCCCCACACGCCATTTTCTCTTTTATAGTCTCATAAAAGATCTCTTACAAAAAGGCGCTCTTAGATAAGATTTTCAACATAAAGACGCTAATAAATTAAAAGTTGTTCTTAACTCTCTAATCTCAACACAAATATAAGGTATACCAAAAATAACAAGCATGTAAACAATCTAAACGTCTAAACTATTTTGTTGCCCATGGGGTCCACGATCAAGATGTCCGATGTTGATGATCCAACGGTATGATCATTGTTTCCACCTAATCCAATGGTCCGATGTGTCCATCAAGCTCCTATCTACAACCCACATGCATCTTCCCAGTGTGGGGTCTTCAAAGATGCACGAACATCCACGTGGGGTCTTCAACGTTGCTAGGAATATGAATTGGGCCAAGTGGACCCCTTGTAATGGTCGTCTAGCCATAAGGAGATTGCTTCAGCCCTCCTATGATATGGTGCTCGGATGTCCTCATCAGAAGGCCTCAAGTCCAACTAGTTGGACCACCTAGCAGATAACTTCGAATCTGTTAAGTTCATGCGACATCCAACCCATCCAGTAGCTTGGCCTTATCACAAGGATCAGCTATTGCAAAAATCATCCAAATCCACTCATCTAATAGGTTACACTTGTATTTTTCTATTTATCAATGGCTAGACGTTGTTTTCTATGGTGTGACCCATATGTATATAAATATAAAACTAATGCAACCATAGATCAATATCAAATTAAAAAAGAAAGAAAGATTGGTTGGTAGTGTAGATCTCAAACCGTGGCTTCTGCTTTATGAAACCAGAATAACAATGCCAGAATATAAGCTATTTCAATCATTATGAAGGAGATGCCATGCGAGAGCCTCCTAGGGGGTTAATGGCAGTGTTCGAAATATCGGTATCGCGCAATGTATCGCATCCTTGGGATACAGATACATATTGGTTATCACATGGTATATATCGTTTGTATTGCGTAATTTATTGCACTTTTTGGGAAACACGGGGAAACATTGGGAAAATGGTTGAATTTTTCAATAAAACTTCTGGGATTATTAAAAAAGACTTTAATACACACTTTTAAATCATAAAGTTTCAAAAAAGAAGTGCAAATAATAGGTTTCCTTTGTATACGGTTCTAAGCTATGCGTTGTCCGATTGAACTAAGACAACTATATTCAGTATCCACCCAGTCCATCCATTTTTCCACATCATTTCAGGACATTATCCAAAAATAAAGAAGATCCAATAATCAGGTAGACCATGCCATAGGAAATAATGGTGATTGACCATTAGTGGGCCACAAAAGTTTTGGATCAAGATGATAATAGTTTTTTTCTCTTTATTCAGCATATTGGGGCCTATAGTGATGTTTATTTTTCATCTAACCTATTCATAAGATCACAAAGACATGGATGAAGCAAAAAAAAAACAAAGATCATCCTGATCCAAAACTTCTTTGGCCCCTAAGGATTTGTTAATGGTAGACGTTCAATTTGCAATGTTTTCCATGGTGTGGTCCAATTGAGATTTGGATATGCTTAATTTTTTAGGCTAAAACCATAAAATTATCTAGTAAAATGGATGGACGGAGTGGATAAAATACACGAACTATAGTGGGCCCACAAAGCTTACGGAGTACACTGCTGACTATGCATCCGCTTCCCACCACGTTGGAGCGCTGTCGGACGCGGATTCCTACTAAGTTCCTGCGCTCGAAACCTAGGTGGGGCGCACTGTAATGTTTGTAAGAAATCTACCCCGTCCATCCATATTTTAAGATCATTTTAGAACTTGAGAGCAAAAATGAGCAGGATCCAAGACTAAAGTGGGCCGCACTAAAGGAAAAGGTAGTTAGGAAAATTTCTACTATTGAAACCTCCTTCGGGTCAACAGTGATGTTAACATGCCATCTATACCGTTCATAACGCCATTCCTACTGGGATGAATTGAAAATACAAATATTAGTCTGGTTCAGAACTTATATGGCCCATGAATATTTCAAGTGTGGATGTTCAATCCTCACGTTTTTGGCACACTTGAGTATCAGATCCTACTCATTTTTTACCCCATGTCCTAAAATGATCTCACAAAGCTGATGGACGGAGTGGATTCCTCAAAAACATCATAGTAGGCCCCACTAAGGTTTCGAGCACAGGAACTTCCTACGGAAGGCTTTGGCAGGAAATCCGTGTCCAGCGCTGACACTACTGGAGCTCAAGTTGTACGAACGTTTCAAAGTTACGTGGCCCCACGATAATGTATTTATTATATCTACACCGTTCATGCATTTGGAGAGATCATTTTAGATCATGAACCCAAAAATGAGTCCTATCCAAAGCTCAAGTGGACCACACCACAAATAGCAATGGGGGACCGATTCTCACCGTTAAAACATTTGTAGGGCCCACCATAACGTTTATTTTCCATCAAATCTGTTAATTAGGTCACACAGACCTGGATGAAGAGGAAAAATAAATATCATATTGATCCAAAACTTCTGTGACCCCCAAAAGGGTTTCAATAGTAGACGTTCAATCTACCACTGCTGTTTGCAGTGTGGTCCACTTGATCTTTTGATCTACCTTATTTTTCAGCTCGAGTCTTACGAAGAGCTCGCCAAATGGACAAACGGTCTGGATATAACACATACGTCATGATGGGCCCCACAGAACTTGGTGACGTCAGCTCGGTGGTGTGCGGTACTCAAAGGCTCGAATGCTATGCTCGAAGCCCATTTTATTTTTGGGAAAGTAGCCGAGCAAGGAGAGGGTTTCGGGATTCCAAAACCCTAAATTTCCACAAATCCTGCAAAGAAAATTGACATTTGAATGCGGAAAGCTTGGGATTCCATTTTCTAGAAGGAGATTCAAACGACGTGAAGCTCTGATTCGAATCACCCACCAAGTGAAGCTTCCGATTGGATCCAGCCCCTTTTCAGGTACTAAATCCTCTTGAAAATTTTTTACTCCTTTTTTCTTTGATTTTGTCGAATTTTTACTATGGTAGGTGGCTACAGTAGCTATCGGCGAAAAAACCGTGATAAAAGTTATAATATCGCACGATTTTTAGTGATATCATGCGATATGTAGGAATATCGGCCGATATTTAGCGATATATTGATCGATAACAGCTATTTCTTGATTTTTTTTCTCTAAATATCTTTCGGAAGGTTTCGTATCGCAAGAGTGCGATGCCGATAATATCTGCTGATAGTATCGATATTGCGAACACTGGTTAATGGGTGGAAGAAATGGGCCCGTACTGTTGCGCATGATTATTCCTATATCCACCTGGTTTATGTTGCCCATTTGTGGCCCGTATGTTTCGTTATTGTAATTTATTATGTTGGGAAATCTGAGTCCATGGCGCCGTGCTTTTGTGTGAATGGTGATGTTGATGCCATTAATGATGGGGTGGAAATTTTTTCTTTGAACAGAGTGGAGCTTTACTGAACAAGGGAAAAAAAGGAAGCTATGAGATCGATAGGACGAGATGATGACAGATAATCTGCCCAAAACTCAAAAATCAGAATACATAATTCATAAACAAAAAAAAAAAAAAAAACAAAAAAAAACAAAAACAAAATACATACCCCAATCCCCTGACAGCCCTCTTTTGGTAATCTCTAAACCTTAAACGCATCTCCCATTCAGTGACTATTTTTCTTGCCCTCAAACAAAGCAAACGGTAATTTATTATGATCATCAGTCTATTCACTCTCCAAATGAGGTAAAGTATTTCACGAGAAACATGAATAAAGTATTCCATTCTTTGTTTTCCCTGACTCACCAACTACAAAGTATTCAGAAGTACATTTTTGCATATTATTTTCCTACATCATTTCAGTGCATAAACTCTTGTAATTTGCAGAATGTCAAATGGTATGCTTCCTTTTCTGAGATGATGGAAGCAGCGAGTCTCGCTAGAGTTCTTCCTGGAGTTGAAACAATTGAAGAAGGTAACATCGTGTGTGTGTCCACGCGTGTGTTATTTCATATGGTTTTAGCAATACTCTATTCAACTTGTCTCTTCAAAGTATCTCATCACAACATGGGATATATTTAAATATGGAGGATATTATTTACCTATTGATAATATGAAAGGTTATGTAAAATTGATTCTTTTTGCATAGGAATACTAGAGGAAGTTGCTAGATGAATAAGAAGTAATTGTGTTGCCTTCTTTTTTGGGATTATAGTTTTTGGTCACTGACCCAAAATAGCTAGGATAAGGCTAAGATGATAATAGCAATAACGACAACAAAGTTGCTAGATGAATAAGAAGTAATTGTGTTGCCTTCTTTTTTGGGATTATAGTTTTTGGTCACTGACCCAATATAGCTAGGATAAGGCTAAGATGATAATAGCAATAACGACAACAAATTTTTTGGTGGCAACTTTGCTGAATTTAGAGTACAACCCTCTTAAGGGGCCATTTAGATGCGTGTAAATGGTTGTAAATGGGGGGAAATTGGGAGTAAATGGCATTTAAGGTGTATTTGGATGAGAGTAAACTCATGGAAATGAAATGAAATGGGAGTAAATGGGTCTGTAAATGAAATCCTCCCTCTAAGAGAGGATTTGGAAGTAAATGGGGTGAAATGCCTTTTTGAGCTCCCTTGGAGAGCGCATGAGTAAACAAACGTGCCGCTATGCACATGCCCGCCATATATGTGGCGCACTAACGATACTCTGAAACAATCCAATTATCTGCTACATCATGAAAATCAAACCAATAGAATGATCCAAACCGTCCAAAGGTTGGCCATATAAACGGATGGTTAAAAAACATTGGCAAGTTGCTTGTTTGTGATCCTTACGTTAAAAGTATATATTTCAGTGGGCATATTACAATCATTTCTTAAATATCACATATGTATACGAATTTGGGATATAAAATTTTTTTTTAACACGCACTCACAACCCACACAAACCCACGCACTCACACCACAATGGTTTTTCACCACAATGGGTACTCAAACCCTTGACATCATGTTGAAACTCTTGTGAGTTTACCACGGTGGGATCAATAAGGATCCATTTGGGATATAACATATGTTCCTATGAATATATTGAAAAATTCCAACGCATTCTAATTCCTCCCATTTACTCCCATCCAAATAGAATATTTGGATTTCAAATGCATTTTATTTACTCCTAGCCAAACACAATTGTGTAAGCCATTTACTACCAATTCATTCACCTTCAATTCCATTTCCCATTACCTCCATTTACAAGCTCTCAAACGAGCCATAATGTGATTAAGTCTGAATGGGTTATTGTATTGACGTGTGAAGACGGTCATGAAAGTGTAGCGGTAGTACCGATAATCAACAGACGTGTGATCTTGTGTGAGACTTGAGCAATGGATCAATGACAATATGTGAAAATGTTGGATTCTGTGAGCAACTCAATGAAATTTGGGTAATTTCCTTCGATAATCACTAGAATATGACAAAACCTTAGTGTTGAAAAATAAAATTCAATATTAATTCATTGATTTGCAAAGCCTCTATATTACATATATTTATACAGTTTGGAGAGGAGATAATTTCTAATTTTAAAAATCCTAGTAAATTTCTAATTTGAAATCGTAATTTATTTGACAACTAATATTTAAGGAAAGAAAATGTAGATGAAGTTGAAAGTCAATCTTCATATGGGATCCATAATGATGGCCTACGCACAATGTATTTTTAGCCCTTGATCATGCCCGTATCAGGCTTCCCGGGTTGGAAGAAACTCAATTTCGAGTTTGAATCAATGTAGGTTTTTTTGAAATTGGAGAAAGCTAATGATGCAATCCTTCTCGTTCAATTGGTTATATTAAATTAAGTTGTTGGGTTTTTGGCATTTTCACAACATGAAGTGCATGATCTTGTTTTCGTCGAATAAGTTTTGACCAACTTAACTATGGTTGTGATTGTTCCTTACCGGATTCCAAAAATCTGACCGTTGATTGGTTTTTCTAGTCAACATTTGTTATAGTCACAGTGTTGGTTGATCTAATCGTTGATTCATTATAAAATGTATATTTTGATTTATTAACTGTGGATAATCTAGGATCAGAATATCTTTGAGCACTGTGTCTTCATCGACATCCAATTCATCATATATCAAATTTCCTATGATTTCAACATACTCAATGGACTCATGTTTGTTGAAGATGTGCGTTCTATTGTGGGTCACCATTATTGGTCCTACATGAAGAATGAATTTCCAACCTTTTCTTTCTTTAATTGTTAGTTGTTAGATAGGTCACGATTTCAAATTAGAGCTTTGTTTATGATTTTTAGGATTGTGAGATTATCCCCTTGCCTAATTATGTACATATATGCAATGCATGCCTCTGGAAATCAACGAATCTATAAAATTTTATTTTTCAAAACTAAGGTTTTGCGAAATTTTAGCGATTGTTGAAGGCAACCGCTCGGTTCTTACCGAATCATTTACGGAATTCGACATTCTTATGGGTTGCCAATATGCCATTGTTCTGTTACTTGAGTCTCTTAGAGGATCACATGTGTGCTGATTATTTATGCCACCTTTGTCGGCATCTTCCGTCACTTTCATGGCCGTTTGCACATGTCGCCTCATTATTGGAGGGATTAGTTAGGAGAATTTGAGTCCATGTTGATGAGTGGATGTAGTGAGATCTAAGATTTGTGTTCTCCTTGAGATATGTTTCTACGGGGTTCATGAGAAGCTAGAGGTTTGGGGACTCATTACCAAGGATGGAGTTATGAGACAGTCAATGTCCGTCCATCATCATCATCATCATCTAAGCCTTATCCTAATTACCTGGGGTCAGCTATATGAATCCTGTTTTGCCATTCCACTCCATCAAGGGCCATACCTTTAGTTAGACCATAGGTCATCAAGTCTTTTCGACCTCCATCCACATCCTTTTGGGCCTACCCCTTGCTCTTTTAGAGTCTTCGACTTGTACCAACTCACTCCTAACCAGAGTGGTTCTTAGTCTCCATTGCACATGGCGAACCATAAGTCTACTTTCCCCTTACCTATTGGTGCTACTCCTAAGTTCCTTTGAATGCATTCATTTCTAATTGTATCTTTGTCTTGCCACTCATCCATCTCAACATCCTCATTTCAGGTACACTTATCCTATGAACATTGTTCCTTAACTGCCCAACATTCTGTCCAATAAAGCATGGCTGGTCTTATAGTTATCCTATAAAAATTTCCTTTCAGTTTGAGTGGTACACGAAGATCACATAAAACTCCACAGGCACATCTCCATTTCTTCCACGCAGCTTCAATTCAATGGGAAACATCCTTCTTTATTTCTCCACTCTCATTAGTTATTGACCCAATGTCACGCCCCAAATCCGGAACCCAGGCCTTACTACTTCCCAAGTCTTGAACTCGGGTCGCGACAACTTCCTCGCCATTCGCTGAACTTGGTGAATGGTTAGCGAACTACCTGAATGCCAAACCCATCTTATGGCGGGAGATTTATTATTATTATTATTATTATTATTTTTGAAATGGTTAATTTGATTAGGCGGTTACACAATTTTATACATGGTATCAACGCATATCCAAGAAAACGAACCTGTTTGACACGCCACACATATGATTGTGCACCAGCTCAACAATAAGGGAGAAGAGATAACAAATCCCCTATAGCTCCTGCACGCACCATGCTACTAAACATATTCTGAAAAAGTGTAAATAATCTGTATGAGCAAACCACAGCTCGTGAGTCTACTGCGTGCCGGGAGCAAAATATGGCTTATCAGGGCACTCCCGGAAAGACATCTAAACCAACCACGGGCATATTATCAACCAAGCATGTTATCATAGGCGAGCATGTTATCAACCAAGCATATTCTTATAGTTCGTCAGGTTATCATAAATCATGTGATTAATTTTTGGCATACTATTTGGACGAACGATCATGAATCAGGAGAATAGCCAATCATCATGTACAAGATAATCAAATTCCATATTCTACTATATAACATACGATGGAAAAGGAATGACAAAGCTGGTATGTGTAGTCGAGATGATAGTACGTGGTATCGTAGACTGTGGGGTTCATCACAAGGGACTTCTATCCAAACCAGTTCCACACCTGATTTGGATAGCTAGACTCAATGTTGTAAACTCCTAATCTCAAGTTAGTCGCGTACCTAACCGAAATCATGGCTATTGCAAAGGTGCACATAATGATTTAGTTGCGCACCACCAGCCCGAGTGGATAGTGGATGAATGAATGCATGAGTGAAATGATGAACATCCTTCATCTCTGCTAGTACATCTCTAACCCGTATGATACGTCTACACCAAGAATCACAACATACCATATGTGTGCAACCCATGTGTAAACTAGTGAAATGTTGAACATCCCTCATCTCTACTAGTACATCTCCAAACCATATGATACGTCTCCACCAAGAATCACAACATATCACACATGTGCAACCCAAGTGTAAACCAGTGAAATGCTGAATGTATGTAGGCATGTAAGTCCTACTCAGTAAGTCAACATCTCAGTACAGTTCATATTTGGAAACATCATCGGGGTCTAGTACACTCCATATTGGCTGCCGCCTCATCGTGTGCATGCCCAGGTGAGTGGAAGAGACCTCACTATCCACCTGGCCAGTGGTATGCCAATGCCCACCTAGCTCGTTGATAGCGGACGCATTCATGAGCTGGTCAAACTCAACCTAGCTTATAACCCCCTGCCATTGGGCGGATAAGGTCACACCCCTTTCCAATCGACCACGACATAGTGGGAGACGCGGCCTACTGGTATTGGGCACACAGACGCTCATGTTATCTACTCAGTTTCGATGTTGAAGCATCATGTTGACCCACAGGGTTTATGGACTTTCACCCAAGGACATCCTTAGCGCCCTAATGCTAGAATCCAATCCGGCCATCCACGATATACGTATGGAGGGCACGACCCCAATGTCGCTAGGGTGTAAAGTGATCATGACATACAAGATGCGGAATCATGAATCATACCATGCAAGTCATGCATCAAAACTGCACGTACCGTGCGATCATAATGGGCGGCCTTATCCCATATAGAGTCCCCTAAGTGTCTCAAGCCGAAAGGCATACATTGTGAATAATCGCCATCCACATCAAGCATACAAATGATGCGTATGAGATATGATAACATACAATCATAAGCATTATGCATGAGATGTGTAATACTGCATTAAGCATAAGGTAGGGTTAAATCAATAGAAAGCAATGCCAACTTAAATGTAAAAGCAATGCTACCTTTAATATAAAATAAGTGTTGCGTCAACATAAAGAAAGTATATGTCAACATAAAGAAAATGCTATTAGCAAACATCAGTGTAACCCTCGCACCAATCAATAATGTAATGCTACAAACATCGTCAGGTGTCATACTAACGTTTTATGCCAAATTATCCAAGTCATGCTGTAACACCCTAGATTTTTGCCAACCTGGAGTTAGACATCCTTAGGCAATGAGTCGATCATAACATTTTAATTGACTTCTCAGAACTCAATCCTAGAGCCTCAAATTCCCTTTTAACTCATTCCCTTCAAAATCTCACCTTTCACCACCTTATTCTTCAAAATTTTCCAAGTACTTTCATATTAAACACTAATTCTAAAGTTTAAATGATGAAGAATAATAATGAAATTAAAATTTACTATAAATGGTGAATATATAAATAAATTGGGTTTTTCGACCATTAGTCTTATGGAATATGACAAAATAAATAAGTGATTTGGATAGAGCAGCTTCCCCTACCCCAAAATCATATATTGTACGTTAAATAATTCATTCTGATTTGCAAAATACTAACCCTAATCTGTTTTAGGGATTCTAAAGGAGTATGTGATGAAATAGCTAACCTATTTCATGATATAGGTTGTCGTTGTACCGTAGACAACGAGTTAGAGAATGAACTGAGTTCGTTGCGTGTCTACCGGCGTAAGGTGCGGACTATAAATGTTTAGGTTATGGTTTTCAAGGCTTTCAATATCAGTAATGATTTATGGCTGACTTGATTGCTTTCACATGTGCCTAGATACGAGGTTTACTGTATATTATGCATATATGTAAACTATGTTGATTTTACATGCATTCCATGTGTTTCTTGAAATGTTTGAATGAGTATGGAATTATGATTTATGCTTGCTATGTTTATTGATTGATAATGCATGATTGTTGTACGTATGGTAAATCCTTTTGTAAAGGGATTTGATATAATACCTGTTATAACTACTATATTACATGTGTAGGATATGTGTAGTCTAATTGTTTGATAAAATGCCTGAATGTGAAAATGCCTGTTTGAATGCATGTAATGAGGGTGTTGAGATGAGATTCTCAATCCCTTATCTATGGGTATAGAATCCCTTATATAACCTAATTTACTACTATGTGAATTAAGGATGAAATGCTATTTTACGATACATGTGTAGTATGTGTTTTGTTGAATTGCTTAGAGTAAGATCTATATTTGATTTTAGCTTTCACATGTTGTCCTTGGTTAATACATGCGTATATTGTTATTTGGATTGTGCTTGGGGTTACGATGTAGTCCAGACAATCGGTAATGGTAAGCGATCAGTGGCCGAACTGTTTAGCCATGACGAACATGCCCGATGAATCCGAGTCGTAGGTTGTTTGTCGGCAGTGGTTAGGCAACACGAAGTGCTCACGTCCTCCATGTCGATCAGGTCGACGTACGTTTGTACCAGTCGATCTTTTCAAGTAACCCGATTGGTCCAATGTATGTTCACCATGTATGGATGCCATTGCTTGAATCTAAGTTACCAAACTCACCAGTGAAAACCCGTTCAAAATTGGTACCTCAATCCGTTAAGACTCATGAGCTGGACATGGTGGTATGGGACACCGTTGTTGAGCTGTCGGCCTACGCTGGAGTGACGAGCCTCCTCGTAGTGACCAATGAGAAACCCAAACTCGTGAGCCGAATACGGTGGTATGAGACACTGTATTCGAGCTGTCGGCCTACACTGATCAGGTGACAAGCTCTTTGTAGTGCCCTCGAGCATAATCTGAGACTGCGTTGAGGCGACGAGCCTTTCCGTAGCAACTAGAGTATAAACTAGGCCTACACTGATTAGGTGACAAACTCTTTGTAGTAACCTAGAACCGCAACATCGTATGAGATTTGCTAGGATTGATGACCCTAGAATGGATCATTGTTTGGGAATTGATATAAGGGAGGTACCTTAGCTTCTCAATCCTGCTGTATGAATAAACCTAAGTAAACAACCTTACTAATTACGTGCATGCACCGCATTACGTGTGCCTTTGGCGTAGCAGGTCAAGCACTGAGGAAGTGTTTCATGCCGCGATCGTGAGATGAAGTCGTTGAGGGAGCGTAGGCGAGGGCATGCATCAATCATCATTATTTCATATCATTCTTGCATTAACAATAGTACTTAGAACTTGATTGTTGTATTGCGTTATCATTACTGCTTGACTGAATTGATAACATGTTAACCTTTGCTTTATTGTTCTACTGAGTTGATCACTCTCCCATGTCACGGGACGGTGTTTTAAACACCCACCAGACCTTGTTTTAGTTTCAGATGATGGCGATGCGTATGAGGCAGAGCCAGACTTTTATGATGATGAGGAGGGTTTCTCCTATATGTAGCTATTAGGCGGGTCCATGTAGACCATGTTTTGTTCGACGGGGTTACAGGGATGCTGATTAGATGCCATTACACTTGTTATTTTGCACTTTTGGAACACCCATGTATATTCATTTTGTCCATTTTTGGAGTATACATGTATATATTTAACTTGGTAACATGTTCACACTCTGGAGACTTACGACAGTTTATATATTTTATATATCTATCACAGTCTTCCGCTTGCGAAATTTAATTGTCTCTGGAGTATGATATGCTGATTTGGTATAATCTCATTCATGTTTAATGCACTAATATGAATAACATTTAATAATCATTATCTATGTTGCATAAGTGATGCGTTGGAACTCGGGAGCCGAGCTTCTGCTTGACCCCCGATTTTCAGGGCGTTACACATGCAAGTTTGTGCATGGAGTACATAGCATACAAGTATTCATACGCACCATCAATATCATGGCCATCATTCAACACTAGCATCATACTGCCCTAGGCATTAGGCATCTTTCATTCATGATGTTATTTTTACGTTCACAAGCATCATTTATTTATCATCATTCAGGCATAAAGTAAAACATAGTTATCTTATATGCATGAGATCATCATGACCATCAACGTGTGCATTATTGTCACTTGGATATCAATATCATCTCCAATGTAACCAATATCAAGCAAGGCATAATGCTTATTCACATGTCATCGTCATGAGCATCAACACGTACATGATTATCAACTAAAATATCAACCTTATCATCCAATGTAACGATCGTTAAGTAAAGCATGGTGATCAACTAACAGATTTTGTCATCATATACATGTAAATACTATCATCATCATTAGCATGAAGGTCACTTCCACTTCATGATTAACATAGGCAATGTCACAACTACCACAAACAACTACTCATTCATCATCAATGCATATGCCATCAATTCACCATTTATTAAATCATCACCATAATTGATATTAACCCTACGATAATCACCACCAATTAGATCATATTTATCATTTCAACCAACAATAGGCACGTCCCACCTAAGTGTGGTACCCTCATCAACCTTGGGCTATGCGCAAGGCATGCGGTCCCATAGGTCGTGCGTCAGTCTCACTTGATGAACTAATAGGCCAACTCAAAGGCATAAACTTCCAACTACAAGACTTTCAATGATGTGGATCCAACTCCACAACTAAGTGGAACCCACGCATTTCACCATCAACTAGAAACAATGCACAATCTCAAACATAAGGACAATATGGTAACATCTTTCATGTCATACATTATATTAGGCCTGCTAACCACATATACAAGCAAACCAAGAAAAAACCCAATTATCCAGTTTATACATTCTAAAATAGGCCTCGTTAGGTGTGGTCTACTTGACTAGAGGTAGCGTGCAAGGCACACTGACTACTAAGCAATAGGCCTGCCTAACAGGCTCAAGGAAGGTTACCATGGTAGGCTTCTAACTCCCCAATGATTTCTTTGTATTGGGCCCACTTGGGCCTTAGGGTTTTGCTTCATTTGGATTGGTCCAAGGATGCATATGACCTAGGAGAAAAAATTGGGCCGCAAGGCTGTCCACCACATGCTCCACAAGGTAAAAGAACAAATTTACACAATATATGAAGTGGGCCTTATTTGGCAAGGGTGTGGCTCATACAAGATAGTCCACTTGGGCCTTAATGTTACTTCATTTGGGTTAGCCCATGGACACTCATAACCCAAGAGATGATATGTGGGCAGCAAGGGTTGTCTATCACCCAATCACAAGGTTTAGCAACAATCACTTTATGACATGCACAAGGTGAGCCTTACCATACAAAGATACAACCCGCAAGCAAAAGACCCACTTAAGATTTCAGACATCACCTAAGGGTTCAAGTCTAGGGTTTAGATAATTCATTTTCATGGTTTAGATACTCTATTAGATTATTTGAGAAGGTGGTGGACCCCATGGATGTGGCCCCACATAAATTTTATGTCAAACAGATCTTTGGCACAAGGTTGGTCTCTGGCCATCTTTGATTCAGATTTATGATCATGTGGGGCCCACATCTGGCGAAAGGAAGGATTCATCTGGTATCTCTATATATGGTCTTCACAAATTATAATGCGGGCCTCATTAGTTGGCTGTATACAATTTGCGGTGATGGCCCAAACATGGGTACTTGGAGAAAATGTGCAGGAAACATAGTGCAAAATTAGTTTTGGCCCAAGTTTGAGTACGTCCCATGATCACGAGGGACCACCTTTCAGTCTGCCGTCAGGTGCCCTTGGTATTCCTATATATGGACTTCAAAAAATATAAGATGGGACTAATTGTTTATGTACACATAATATTCGGTGTAGGGCCAAACATAGGTATTTTAATTTTCTGCACAGTTTTCTGCACACCCATGCCTTGCCTCATTTTGAGATCCACTCCCCGATCATGTGGGATCCTCTTTAGCCCAAGTAAAATATTATTTCTCTATTCATTGATATAGGTTAAAGGTTTCAAGTGGTGTCCTACTCATATCTTCTGTGTGTGGTCCACTATAGAGGCCCAGAGTGGGTACAAAACACAAAAATAATCAGACAGTTTACAGCAATGGGGTCTGTCACAACTTAGGGACCACTTTCCAAACACTTGGGAATCATTCTTGAAAAAAGGTGGGACATCGCAGCTCATTTATATAAGGATTAAACATCTCCCATAGTGGGACCCTTAAGTACAGAGCGTGGGGCCCACCACAAGGTGTCAAAGAGGCCTACATGGAATACAGTTAAGTACTTCAGAATAATTTCGGTAAACAGAAAAAGTTCCTAGGAATTTCAACACGAGGTGTAGGGTTCGATACCCATAGGTAGTGAAATCCCACTAGAGTGTAGGTGGGCGCGCGCGTGAGGGAGGGTGCGTGTGTAAAAAAAAAAAAAAGTACTTCAGAATAATTTCAGTAAACAGAAAAAGTGCAAATGAAAAGAAATAGATAGAATGGCAAGTGGGGCCTAGACGCTGGCAAATCATAAATAAGACACATCAGCACACATAACTGTTCAGATTGAATGAACTAATAAAATACATAAATCAAAAGTGGTCCCACTACCCAAGTGGATTAATAAGAGGATGAATGTTATGTACAACATATATCCAACATACACATCAAGTAGCACATGAAATGTATTGATTAAATCTCTATGATCAAATTCTATGTTGGAAAATCCCATCCAATGGATGGTTTGGGAATAAGTCATTTATACTGTATATAGGTTTCCAACCATACAAAGCCTTGGATTCATCTAAACCATACAAAACAATTTAAGGTTTATCCTTACGGAAGTATCTATCGGTCCAGAATTTTCTAAATTTTATCATGAAAGAATCTGACCATAGGGACCATATATATGATTATTAAGTATCTAAGTTAAGAAAAAATATCAAATACATCTGACTACTGGAATCAGGGATATGACTCACAAAAGAATGGTGATAACAAGCTCCCAGATACATTTTCGTATAAGGCCATGATCTCAGCCGTCCGAACTCCGATCAAGGCTTGTTATATACTGTTGGAAAGCTAGTTCGATTTTCTACGAATTCAACGGAACATACTTTTCTACTATATTCATTAAAGGAATTAAAAATGGGTCCATTTTTGGTAAATCGGAATCCTGCATGTGCTGCTGGACAACAACCTAGTAAAGTTAATGCCACGGATGATTGGACCGTCGGATGGCTGCGAAATTTGGCCTAGAGTTAGCTCATATTGTGGTTCATATTATTTCCTAGTTTCAACTCCGATCTTAGCATGATTGATTTTATATGAATTTTAGAAGTTGCTGTCCAGATACAAAAACGGGATTACATGTGAAGGGTGTGGATATAGTGTTCATCATGCTGGACCATACTGACATGGGCCACCTTGCTGACCACCATAGCCATAAATACTTGCATGTAAGAAATCCACACCAGTGGGGCCCACGCATATCAAGAAAATAAAAAGAGGAAGAAAGAGGAGAATGAGGAAGATGAAAGGAGGGGTGTAGACTCGCCTCAAATGGATGGATGGCTTTATGATGATGTGTGGTCCACTCCTTCTAGGTCTGATGGTGGGCCACACCTTGGCCCCCTACTCTTTCTCACACTCTCTTAAAATCTCAGAATTTTCTAAGTATAACAAAATGATGAGGGTAAGAGAGCTCCTACTCTTATATTAGGAATTAGATGTTAAGGTGGCAAGATGATGTGGCAAGTTTATGGGGTCTTATTGGTGCTAAAAATGAGGTGGAAGGTGGTATATGCCATAGGTAGTGGATGGTGCTAAGTATGCATTGGGTAAGGTGGAAGAAATCTTGGCATGCATTGGCTAATAGATGGATAAGGTTTATGGGTTGTAGGTTGTAGGTGATGCATGGTGGATGATGAAGTGGAGTGTTGCAATTGGTTGTTTGAAGTGATGTGACACAAAACAAGACATGCATTGGATGCATGTGTAGGATGAGGTGGACATGGGCCATGATTAGTTTCTAAGGCATGGGGAGAGGGCTAATGATACATTTTGGGGTTGAACCCATTGTTTCTCATAGTGCATTGTCTTATATGTGGTAGCTCATTTTTTTGTCATGTAGTAATTGTCCTATTTGATGAAAATTTCAATGTTATAGAAAGTGGGCTTTAGGCTCACATGGGCTCAAGTCCAATGGGCCTAGCGCAATAAATATTGCTCATGTTGCAGGATATGCAATTTTGGCCGTGGATTCAATGGGTCGTATCTTACTAACGGAGTATTAGATTGACACACGGATTTCGCCGTGGCAACGGCAGCAACGACGCGGTCCACATGACAGAGGTTTGAAGGTTATTTGGAAAAAATCACTCGGGTGGGGTTTCTAGTTGAGCTGGGGTGCAGTGTCTATCAATGGTGTGAGTTGGGACGCGTGTGTGCACGAGCGGTGTTACCAAGGACATGGATCTTACACCCAAGGTATTGAAAGTTGTCATCAGGACTTCCATCCCTTGTAATTTTCTTACCATGTGCAATTCTGATATTTATAGTTTGTACCTTTCCCTTACATGTGCCAAATTGATTTCTAGTTGTTTGGATGAACATCCAGTGAGGCAGTTTCCCGCCTTTATTGTGATAGAAACCATTTCTACCTGGAACAGCTGATATATATATATATATATATATATATATATATATATATATATGTGAGTTTTTCCTTGCCGCATGCGTATTGTAGTTTCTGTATGCTTTAGTCCTCCACAAAGAAGAAGAATAAGAAGCAAAAAAGTGGGATTAGGTTTGCAGATTTATGCCAACAAGGATTCACTCAATACATTTGAAAATGCTCTCAAAAACTATAGTAGATGATAGCATTTCATACTCGAAAAGAATTGGTTGAAAATATAAATCTTTACATTCTGATTTTGATTAGCATGTGGAAAATATAAATCTTTACATCCTGATTTTGAGCAAAATGTGGATAAAAAATTGAGTGACCCTTAAACATTGACCATATTGCATTTTCAGGTGTACAAATCTACCGGAAGTTTTACACAGAAGAGAAGGAAAAATTGAATGGTGTTCTTGCAATTTGTGTTTCAAGATCAGCTGTTCAGCCATACATTTCAATGGCCAACATAGTTCATGTAAGCTGCTGGCTGCTTGCTCTCATTTGAGTTTGTATTCCTACCAAATGAATTTTAGGCAAATTTATGCTCTCTGATGCTGCTCTTCTTCTTCTTGAGCCTTATCCCAACAACAATAATGATTGCTTCTTCTAAGCCTTATCTTAACAATAGGAATTATCTCCTCTCATTCTTCTAAGCCCTGTCCCAACCAGTGTTCGAGTTGTCGGTATCGCTACAAGTTTCACTGACTAGAGATAAAGATATATTATCTTTATCGCCGATAACCGGAAATGTGAAAAAAAATGACGAATAATGGGGAAAATGATGAAATTTTTCAGTAAAACTTCAGGGCATGCCTAAATACATATATTTGCATATTTAGGAATAAAAAAATTACAAAAAAAATACATTAAATAATAAGCTTTCATTTAATGGGACCCAAAAAGCATATGCTGCCATAAGAAATCGCTCCAATTGTAATCAAAATGAGTGCATATAATACAAATGCAGTTAACATATACTAATTAGGACATGTAAAAGTTAATGAACTAAAAAAGTACACCTTTTTTGGGACATGGAATCTATATATTGGTGTAATTGGTGATTGATGGCTTGGATATGACACTTGTTTGACATATTGACGCATCATTTTTTGGGCTTATACCATAAAATGAACCACATCACAGGATAGTGTTGATTAAATGCACACCATTAAAAACTTCTCAAGGGCCACAAATTTTGTATCAAACTAGTTTGTATAACCTAATTAATAGGTTGGATGTCAAATAAACATTACATTGAACCCTGGGAGGTTTTTAATGGTGGACATTCAATTGCTACTATTTCTTTTGATGTGGTCCACCTGAGAGTTATATATGCCTGATGTTTTGGCTCAAGATCTAAAATGATCTGAAAAAATAGATGGACAACATGGATCAAATAATTACATCATGATTAGGCCCACATAGCACCAACCACTAGCCATCTTGACAATGGTAACGTCACTAGCCAAGTCAAGTCCTCCAGGTGGTGTAAGGACTTTTTGGTACCCACCGTATCGCATGTGTTTTATGATGCTGTGAATAACGAGGTGGCTACTGGAGTGTTCCGTGGGCACACCATGATATATGCGAGAAATCAACTCCATTAATCCATTTCAGCATATCATCTTAGTACCTGGTCCAAAAAATGAGGTAGTTCCAAATCTCAAGTGGACCACATCAAAGGGAACAACAGCTATTGAATCCCACCATTAAATTGGAAGCGCATTCCATTCCCTTAAAACTGGAAGCGGATTGGTTGGTGTACCACACACCAACTATATAGCTGCTCCAGGTTCGTGTAGTGCGAAGACATGCACTGATGCTGCTCGAGCTCCGAGTTGTACGAACGGTTCAAAGGAGATCAAAGTTACATGTGCCCCACAGTGATGTATTTATTATATCTACATCGTTCATGTATTTTTAGAGATCATTTTAGAGCATTATCCAAAAAATGAATCATGTCCAAAGATCATTTGGACCACACCACAAATAGTAGCGTAGATAATATTTTCACCGTTAAAAAATTCGTAGGGCCCACCATAACGTTTATTTTCCATCCAATCTGTTCATAAGGTCACAAAGACCTGAATGAAGAATAAAAACAAATTTCATATTGATCTAAAACTTCTGTGACCCTAAAAAGGGTTTCAATGGTAGATGTTCAATCTCCCACTGCTTTTTGCAATGTGGTCCACTTGATAGTTAGATCTGTTTTATTTTTCGTCTCAAGCCTTAAGAGAGCTTGCCAAATTGATGGACGGTTTTGATATAACAAATACCTTGTGATCAGACCCACAGAACTTGCTTACGTATACAGCAGCTATATAGCGGATGTGAGAGGACGCGGATTAGATGCATAATAAGAAGTTGAGTAGCCAGTCGGCTACTGAAGTGACGTCACCAAGTTATGTGGCCCCACTATGATGTATATGTTATATCCGCACCGTCCATCTATTTTTAGATATCATTTTAGGGTATGAACCAAAGAATGAATCAAATAAAAATCTGTTGTGGACCCCACCAAAGAAAATAGCGGGGAGAGTGATTCCCACCGCTGAAACTATCCCAAGGCCCATCATAACTTTTATTTGAAATCCAACCTGTTCAAAAGTTAAAAAAGGCATTAAATAAGGGAAAACACAAATATCACTCGATCCAAAACTTTTGTGGCCTTTAGAAGTTTTTTAACAGTGGGTGTCACTGTCCCACTGTTTTCTGTGTTGGGGTCCACTGGAGCTTTGGATTTAACTCGTTCTTTGGATATTGCCCTAAAATGATCTCTCCAAATGGATAGAAGGTGTGGATGCAAAACATACATCATGGTGGGGCCCACAGAACTTGCCGATGTCACTTCAGTAGCTAGTCTCGCGACTCAACCTGTGAGTATACTTAACCCGTTAGTAGCTAATCCCCTCCCGGACGCGAGAGAGATTTTGTTTTTACAAAATTCTCTCCTCTTCTCCGGAAAAATGCAATCAATCTCATCTTTCGTAAAAAATCTTTCTAGAAATTTATCTTTTTCCTTTTCAAATCCGATCCGAAATCTCTGTAAATCTTGGTGAAATCAAGTTCTCTTTCAAATCTCTTTCTTTGAAGAAAACAAAAGGGTTTTCTTATCTCGGATAATTTAGAGCTATCAACAGCGATTTGCCCACTAAATCTAGCCGAAATCCACTTCCGCGGGTAGATGAGGAGAAAAAGAAGGTAAGAGATCTTTTTTGTATGTATTTTTTATATTTATTTCAATTTTTTTCAATAATAAGGAGAACGATAGCTATTTTTTCGATAAAATCGAAAATATCGCCAATATTTCGTCGATATTTGGAAGAGAAACGAAAACTTGGGGTTTCGGTATCGCTGGTTCAGTGACACCGATAATATTGCCGATATTATCTATTTCTCGTCGACAATTCAAACACTGATCCCACCTAATGCAGCTGGCCAAACAGGCCCTTAAGAGTTATCTCAAAACATAACGGATAATTAAAAGGGGGTGTTGTGGTTTGGAATGTCATGCTTCGAAGCCTACGTGAGGAAATTGACTCATTTTCTTGAGCTTCTAACTTACATGAGGCTAGTATTGACCCTATGCTTGAGGACAAGAAAATGTGGAAATGTTTGGCAAATGACTAGTGGCCAGCTAACTCGTTCTGTCATGCAAATAGATCAACTTATCATTGCCTTGGCCGGCAAAACTTTTCAATCAATCGTCTTTGAAAGAGGGGGCTTGCCTTATGCAACAGGTGCATCATGTGTGGGGAGAGTGAAGAATGGGGCAATCATCTTTTTCTTTCATCGCAAGGTGGCTCGAGCTGTATGGGATAATTGTCTTTCTTTTAGGGGTGTTTTAGGATGCCTAAATGGTGCCATTTTTGTCTCTTCATGGGCTTGGGAGATAAGCATTTTCACTCCTCGAGGTAATATATTTGGAAGTTGGTGCCATCTATAGGGATGTGGAAGGAAAGAAACCAAAGAACCTTTGATGGGAAATTACATCTACCAAAAAATTACGCTTTATAATTATCTCTATGGTGATTTTGATGAGGACATCCCAGCACCAGTCAGAGTATACTAGAGGAGAGCTCCCGTTTCTTTATGGCTAGGTATGCATACGTGGGGCCCTGTGGGCCCAATTCGAGTGCCTAGCCCGTTGAAGACTCCACATGCGTGATTATGCATCTTTGAAGGCCCCACATTGGGAAGATGCATGTGGGCTACTCAGTTGGATCATTCCGACCGTTGGATCATCGTCATTGGACATCTTAATCGTGGACCATTCTGATTGTTGGATCATCATCATTAAACATCTTGATCGTAGACTACGAAGTAGTTTAGTTTATTTAGTTGTTTATATGTTTGTTATTTCTTTCGTTTAGCTTATATTTTTGTTGAGTTTATGTGAAACTTTTTATCTGAGAGTGTCTTTTTGTAAAATGTCTTTCCTGAGACTATATAAGGCTTGGACGTCCACGCCCTAGCCCATTATTGCATATGAAAAAATATATATATCTTTTGCTTTGCTTTGTGATGAAGTAAAACCTCCTATGATTAGAACAATTTGGTGTGATGTTATGGAGTTATTCCTAGTTATCATTGTCTTTCATTCTCTTCCATTAAAAGGTATTTCTTCTCTTCTTCCCCATCAACAAACAATCCCAACATATATCCTTGTTTTTTTTTTTTTCCAACTCTCACCTTAAAAACCCCATATCTAAACCCTCAAAAACCCTAATCCTAATCCCCCCCAACAAAAAAATCCTAATTTCACAAAACCCTAATTTTTTTTTTTCTTCCAAAATCCCCAAATCCCAAAACCCCAGTTCTTAAACTCTTTAACAAACCAAAAAATTCCCTCTAGAATTAGATCAATTCCTATGCTAGATGGAAATCGTACCTTCCATAGGTCCTATCTAATCATATTTTATAAGATCTAACTGACGGGTTGTGATTTAATCTTAAATATGAGCATAGTTTAATACTTGAATTCATTAAGCTTATGAATAATTAGCATTATTTTGTGCTTTTAATTGTTCTAGTTAATCTGTTGATGATCTTATGCATCATTCTAGGTAAGATCATCTGTCCTCCATCAGATTTCTTGGGCTTTGCGCCCCTCGAGTTCAGGGTGATTTCCTTCTCTGATGTTGTGATGGATTGGAATCCATTTATTCCATTGCAAATTAGGTTTTCATGTTATGATGCATTGGAATACATGCACGTGCACACACACACACATACCTACTCTGATTAGCAATTGGATCTCTATTAGCAGGACTGGGATAGATAAGGTTTAGCTACATGCATAGAGATAATATATCAGGCAGACCATCCCATAAATTAATGGAATGTATAGGCACCATTGATGCGTAAAAGAGGGATGTTATTAAAGACTCGCTGTCTAATACAGTTTCTCTTTTTTCTGTGCTAGTTATGTATAGATTTAAAAATCTACTAGCAATTACAGTGGTATGCGGTTGTCATCCATTTGGTTTTCTGTTGGTCTTCAAGGGCCATCTCATCTGTGAAAGAAGTCTTTGACTTTAAATAATGACAGTCTGCTTCCTAAACCCCATCTGCATTTTCTCCAGGGTTTGAGTTATAATGGCATCTGGAGTCTTATGGGTTTGATGCATACGGCGGGAACAGTTTTAGATTCACTTCCTCCATCACGATCGACTCTCCTGTCATCATTTATGATGCCTAATCAGCCAAATGTAAGATAGAAATCCATTAAGCATATCCCCAGTTCCGATGATAATATCGTAAGCAACTACTTAAAACTTTGCCAAGGGTACGTTCAAACACACCCTCAAAAGGGGCATTTGATGCCTAAGTGCTGTTTTGATCCAAACATCAGTTGTGTTGTGCGCTTGGATGCACTTCCGCAAGAGCTGTTTTGATCCCCACTCATTGAAATAGTCGCTAAAAATCCCACTCGCCAAAAACCCCTTTTGCAAAGACGCCGTTTGGTTTTCGGCAACTCGACCAACAAAATTATGGAGAGAACTACTTTTGAGGAAACCTCCTTTTGTGGAGGTTGCATCCAAACGGGCCCTAACTGGTGTTCATGACCACGACTCTGTCCTGTCGGGTAATTTATCCTATTTTGGCAGGAACTGAGTTGTTTTGTATGCGTTACTGATTAGAAACAAATTGAAGAGCTCTCATCTTACATAGTGGCATCCATTTGTAGGGTCCATGACTATGTTGACTAAAAAATTCTTTGGATCTTCTTAAACAATGTCTCTTGAATGATTCTGCATTATTTCCTTGTTTGGATGGAGGTTAAAGGTAGCACCTTTAACTGATGGAGCAAGGGCCTTAGCTAAGCATGTTAACAGGAGCAGCGATGGCTGGTGGGGTAATTTTGGTGGAAATGGTAAGCATGTTTTCAAACATTCCCTCTAATTCCACAATAAACTGTTTTTCTACTGGTAGCTGGACAGTGAACTGTGTGTGAATGACCATTGATGTGAGTCTTTTCCTACCTTTAGAAATATTGTAAATCATTTTCTTTTAACTTGTGTTATCAATGGCATTGATGCGAAATTTCTGCTTCTTCAGATTCTGATAAGAATAGACTTGCCCTAAATGTAATCAGACGCTTAATTACTCATTGTTGCTGGATGAATACGTATGTAATTCAACCCCACGACTGTGTCTTTGAGATAAGGGTCGTTGAAGGTTACGGTGCACGGTGGTCTAAAGATGGTTCAAAGGTACATATCATCCTATAGCAGAACTTATTTTCTGAATAAACAGCAGCTAGTCTTCTTGTTGAGGCATGTATGTGGGCATGTGAGCATGAATGATATGGATACACATGTTCTTTACTGGAAACAATGACTTCAAGACACCCAATCATCAATGAGTATATACGGAGTGCATGATTATGTCTTGGGCATGTGCCACAAACATTAGAAGTGAAGTGTCGGGCATATGTATGACGCCATTTTCTGGAATGTACAAGTAAAAATGTAAATTAGTTGTCGGGCCTCATTGGAGTTTCTGGTTCCAATGGGGTGCAGGTACATGCCCTATGTCGTACATGCCCTATGTGATGGGGACATCGGAGGATTTACTCGGGTGTACTAGAGATGGAGACGACCACCCACATCGGCGCAACTTTCTTTGTGGATGGGAGACGAGTTCGAGATGGGGCTTGCCAGACCATTTTGAAGACCCAACATATATTGGACGTGCATCAGGAAGACCCCACTTTGGGATGATGCATGTGGGCTGCTTGGGAGACCATTTTAGTCATAGGATTTTTATTCGGTGTCGATCCAATCGTTAGATCTTGTTGATTAGGTCATTGGGCCACCGGATTTTCTAGATTTGATCCCCTTGGACTCTGATCTTGCTTTATTTATGTTTTATTATTATTATTATTATTATTTTAGGATTTATTTGATAGTTGAGATTAATAATAAATGTTTTAATTTTCTTATTTTGGATGATGGACCATTTCACTTAAATGAGTGACATAGTTGTAATTATTTCGAATTTTTAATTATAAAAGCACAGGGGGGGTGAAGGTCCAACCCTAGTGATGTTATTGAAAAAAAAAGAAAAGAAGAAGAAGAGAGAGAAGCTCTCTTGTGTAAAGGAATTTTCCTCATTGTGTTTTAGGGTTTGCGAAAAACCCTCACTTCCAATTGAATTGTTGAAGGGTAGAAGCTTGTTTGGTGGTGGATTCCTCAAGGTACATCGTTCTTCTTTCTCTTCTTCAAAAGGTATTTTTCTTCTTCTCTTGTCTTCTTCTTTCCCATTCTATTACAACCTTCTAAACCCATCAAAATCCCACTCAATCCTCCATCTCTTTCTTCTCCTTTACCTAGACACATATGGGCCTCTGTTTGGAGTTTTCCCTCTTTGGATTTTCATCCAAAACTCCCTAATCCCTAGATCCTTTGAATCCCTAAAAAACCCCATTCCTAAATCTCTACCCATGAATACAAAACCCTAATGAAAATCTGAATTTTTGTGAAACTTTCTCCAAACCAGAATTTTGCTTGCATCTTTGTGTATTCACGTGGTTGTTGCACTACCCACGCTAGATTGGAAGTCCCTACTACAAGGATCTCCTGCTCCGGTGGTACACTCGTAGGAGTTTCAACACTCAGTCAAGGGTTCGAGTATCCATATGTGGTGAAATCCCACTACGGTGTGAGTGTGTGGGGGTGTGTGTGTCCGTGTGTAAAAAAAAAAGTCCCTACTTACAAGTGGGCCACTCTTGAATTATTTTATATTTTTGTGTACTGCATATGTGATAACCTAGGATCTTCGTGTTATAAATCTGAATTTTCAAATTTATTATGTGGATATGCTTGATTTTACATGTTGATTGCTGAAATTAATGTGTAATTGATCTCTCATCTTGTATCCTGGGATAATTTCCATTATCCTACATCACTATGCCAAGGGATTAGAGAACTAAAAAAATTGTTCCTACCCCCTTCTATCCTTGAAGGTGACTCAAAAGAATCTTATCTATTTGGCTAGCTTGTTTGTCGCTTACCCTTGGTACTTTCACTGTTGGATAGAGGAGATCAGGGAGGATTAAGGGGACCATCTCGGTCTCCCTTTCTCACATTTTCAGAGAAAGGAATGATGTGGCAGATTATTCAGCAAAGAAAGAGACTCCCTATCCATTTCGTAATCTTTTTCGGTGCAATGAAAATATGTTTATCTTCCCAAAAAAAAAGAAAAAAGAAAAAGAAACGAAAAGAAAACATAGTTGTTTGTAACCACATGAATGCAGAAATAAACATCAACTCTAAGTAGAAATCCATTGTTTGGCATTAATCAATCTTGACCAGGTTCATTTGTTGTATGATCAATGGGGAAGTGTAGAGTTGATTATTGAACGAGATGAGAATAATCCCAGGTACACCCATTTTTTAAATGTACGTAACATGGTTCTTTAAATCCACATGACTATAGAAATAAGCATCACTTCTAAATAGATAATCCATTGCTTGCCATTAATCAATCCTGACCATGTTCATTTGCTGTATGATCAATGGTGAAGGGTAGATTCCATTGTCGGATGAGATTAAAATAATCCAAAATACACCCATTTTTGAAATGTATGAGTAACAGAGTTAGAACCAGATGACTGCAGGAAAAAACATCATCTCTAGAAGCAAATTCATTGCTTGCCAATGCCGACCAGGTTGGTTTGTTGTATGATCAATAGGGTAATGCAGAGTCCATTTTAGAATGAGATACAAATGCCCCAAAATATGGGAAAACAGGTAAGAGAACTAAAAAGACTAAAGAAGAATTCTGAAAAAACCTATGGCTATATCCAACCTAGAATACATGCATTTTGCATGTTCTGTGTGGATATATATTGACGTTGACCTTTGTTCCATTGATCAATAGTAATAAATTATTCAGGAATGAATGTTTTCTTCTTCTTTTTCTTGTTCTCCTTGTTCTTGTTCTTCTTCTTTCACCAGACAACTAGTTCTGTTACTGGTATGACCTATAACCTGCTCTATATGGTCCTAAAAGGCCTAAAGCCCAAGCAATCAATGGTAGTCTTGGTCATGCCTTTCTGTTACATTTAATATAGAAGGACCTGGAGCCTTTGGCCAAGAGTTTTGAATACAAGAGGGACTGAAACACCTCTTAATCCATCTCTACTCGTGAATTTGTTGGGATGTCTTTATCTTATCTTGAGAGGGCCACCTTTCCATCCACAAACAAGGTGCCACCGTGTGGATGGCATTCGGGTAGCATGTCCTTTGTAGTATTCGTATCTGAGTATCATGGCCTGATAGTGCTGGTGCTTCTTAGCTCCTCTTTGATGGGGACATCACATGCGCACGCACACGCACGCCCCCCTACGCATGTACGCGAGAGGAGGGCCCCACCGTCGATCTGGATTGATGATGACATCCAAGGAGGGCCTCCTAGTTAGAAGACGGAGTTTTGGTTCATGGGAGTGAGCCCGGTAATCAAGTAAAGCCCATCATGGGATCTTATGATCGAGGCCCACTAGTCGGATTAAGTTCATACTTTAGGTTTTGCTTATTTATATTATTTAGAACATCATGAACGCTTTAGATTTCTTTGATTAGTTTTTATTTTAGTTTACTTTATCGCCAAGTAATAGGTTGCGCACAAATTCTCCGAGGCGTCGCAAGAAAAAATCGACAACCTCTTAACTACTCTTCGTTGCTTTGAAGCAGTTTTGGGTCTTCGGATTAATATGAAAAAATCGAAGCTTCTTGGTATTAATACCCCTCCCCTTGATTCAAAAGTTCGCCGATTCTTTGGGTTGCCGGGTTGACTCGTTCCCAACTGTTTTTGTTGGTCTTCCCCTTTCTGTGGGTGCCCCGCCAACGCAGATGTGGGAAAAGGTTGTATCTAAATTTCACAAATTCCTAGCCCCTTGGAAATGCAGGTATCTTTCCTTGGGCGGCCGCCTGATGTTGATCAAATCTGTCTTGTCTTGCCTCCCCCTATATTTCATGACGTTGTTCAGATGTCCCGGCTCGGTCCTCAAGCGTATGGAGAAAATCAGAAGAGACATCCTTTGGTTTGGGAAGGAAAACCAGCATAAATTTGACTTGCTGGATTGGAAAGAGGTGTGCAAAGTTTTCAGGGAGGGGGGGCCTAATGTCAAGAATCTCCATCTCATGAATTCGGCTCTCTTGGGGAAATGGGTTTGGAGATTTGGAACTACTAAGGATGCGCTATGGGCCATGATTATCACAGGGAAATATGGTGCTTCTCAGTGCGGTTGGTGGCCGAGGAAGTCCTCGTACTATAAGGCTTCTCACATCTGGCGTGGCATCCTCAAGATCAATCCTTCGGTCATTAATTCTGTTTCCTATGTGCTGGGCAATGGCTCGTCCATTCGTTTTTGGAAGGATATCTGGCTCGGGGATTCCCCACTCAGAATTCTCTTTCCCCTGATATACCGTATCTCCCCTGACAAGGATATTTTCATAAATAGCTGCTGCTTTGTTTTGTCCGGAATCTCGGTCTGGGATATCAGATGCGTTCGTAGTCTTTCTGAAAATGAAGCTATTGAGTATGTGACTCTCTTGGAGTATGTCTAGCACTCTGCCATCTATCCTGACATGTCCGATAGCATTACTTGGCCCCTCGAGAAATCTGGTGCTTTCTCTGTTAAATCTTTATATAGGAAGATTTATCCTCCAAACCAGGATCAATATGTCGCCACGCCGTGTATTTGGAAGGTTCAAGTTCCGCCTAAGGTTATTTGTTTCGGGTGGTTTGTGGGGCGCAATAGAATTCTTACCATCGATAACTTGGCCAACAGAGGAATGCCGATCACCAATATTTGTATAAATTGTATGTGCCAGGCGGAGTCGGTAAATCATCTGTTGGTTCACTGCCAGTTTATATCATCCATTATTGAAGACTTCTGCCATGCTTTTTCGGTCAGCTAGTGTTCTCCTCTCACAGCCGCGGAGTTGATAATTGCTTGGAATGGTCTTAAGTTAGGGAAGTTGAAGTCCTTTATTTGGCGAATGGCCATTCTTGCCATCTGGTGGGCCGTGTGGGAAGTAAGGAACAACAGATGCTTCAACAACTCTTCTTCTTCTTCTAAGTGTGTTGGGTCTAGGGCTAACCGTTTGTCAATTGAATGGGCTGCTAATGTTAATATTATGAAAGTAGTGGATTTTAGCTTTTTGGGTCCTTAGGTTCTTCTGCTACCTCAACAGTCGGTCCTTAGGTCTTTGGTTTGCTTTTGTTGTCTTTTTTTCTTTCCCTTCTTTTGTATCTTCTTTTCATTTAATACATTTTCATCTATTGCCTTTTTTTAAAAAAAGTAATAGGTTGTGCACATGGCGCGAGTTTTGGGGTATAGGGTTTTCCTATAAATAGGCACCCCTTGTAGTTCTTTTAATTCAATGAAGATTAATAAAAATTATTGTGTTTTCCTGCTCCTTCCCGAGTCATGAAAACCTAATTGGGTGCGAAGCCCTCCTTTCTTCGAAAGGCTAACTACCGTGGTGTGAAGGCACATCTATCCCAATTCGCCCCCACCTTCTTCCATTTATATTTCTCCTCCTACAAGCATTCCATCTGCAAATCCATCAATAGTTGCACCCGTTTCTCTCTACAGCAGATTTTCAAAATCTGGCTCTGCAGGAAGGTTGAAACTTCGGCGGAGCACCATGCATAAACCGTGCATCGGATCGAACTGAGATTTGGGAGTTTTGGAGTCCATCCCTTTTTCTGAATAGTGGGCCTCACACACATGCGGCTGTGATCACACGCACGTGCGTCTGGGCCATTGTTGCTATCCGCGCACGGGAACTGTCTTTTGGTTCAGGTTTTCTTCTTATTTTACCATCTCGTACCAGTTTTTCATAAACCCTAACCCTAGATTGCATTATTCTTAATTTATTTGCCTATTTTCTCCCCCTAGGGCTCCTTGAATTGAAATTGGTGAATCCCTTAGATTAGAGACTAATAGCTGTACATGTGTGGATGATTACTGTTTATCTTTGAGCATCGTTTGGTTTATAATTTTAACAGATCCAGCCCTAACATGTGTAGGCCTAGACCCGCATAGATTCCCCTTAATTGAATGGTTTGGACTTTCATGTGAGATATGGAATTTGTGTAATTGTTTCTAAACTAACGTGATCTTAAGCCTGAAATCTCGCACATTATATTTGAATTTCATGCCCTGCATCACTCTTCTTCTTGCCCCCAACTATTGTTAGTATGTGTCGTTGTGTCCATGAAGACAACCTTGGGCAATTTCAGTTGTCAATTAGTTTATTTGCTAGATTTCAATTATAACAAGCTTCTAGAAGAGGGAGGTGTGGGCATAAGAGATTTAGAATTCATGAACCTTACTCTTCTTGGGAAGTGGTGGTGGATATTTGAAATTGAAGAGGGTGCTTTCTAGAGGGAAATTGTAAAGCCCTGTTCCTTTCTGTACTCTTCTGGGCGCTTGTGCGCAATGTCCAGCGACCCTAGCAGGCCCTGGATTGCCTATGCTCAGTGCGCACTCGAGTGACCTGAACCTCGAGATGCCAAAACCTACGCTGTAGTGACCGCCCCGTCACCTCGATCGCAAAGGTACCAATTGTGTGTTTGTGTGGCGCTTTGTTAGGCTAGTACGACACAGACTATTGCGTGTGCATGTGCACAATTACCCCTCATTCATAGCAATTTTTTCTCATCTTTTCCATCATGCTTATATCACCTAGATAATGTCACCCACTCACCTTTTTCTAGAAACCACTAAACAAGGCTTACTAGCCCCTAACTTATGCTTAAGTACATTAATCATCCACATTTTTCAAAAGTCAAAAGAGCCCATACCTCATTTTCCTTATATGAAGGAGAAAGAAACATGTTACCTTTATCAGGTATCCTAACCCCAAGCTTACCTAAATTAATGAAGGTTCGAGATAATTAATCCCAACGCATTTTTCTGAAAGTTAAAGAAACCCATACCCCTTTGTCCCCCTTTAACCATGGTGTAGGAACTAACCTTGATTTGTTCTCTACAACTAACCCTAGTTAGTTTCATTAATTAGGGTAAGCTTGGGGTTAGGATACCTAATAAAGGTAACATGTTGCTTTCTCCTTAATTCAAGGAAAATGAGATGTGGGCTCTTTTGACTTTTGAAAAACATGGATGGTTAGGGTACTTAACCATGAGTTATGGGCTAATGAGCCTTGTTTAGCTCTTTAATGGTTTTTAGAAAAAGGTGGGTGGTCGATATCATTTAGGCGACATAAGCATGATGGAAAAGATGGGGAAAAAGGCCAGGAATGAGGGGTATTTGTGCACATGCACACACGATACTCTTTGTGTTGCACAAACTCACGGGTGGTACCTTCGTGATTAGGGTGACTAGGTGGTCGCTACGGTGTAGGTTTCAAGGTCTTGTGGTTTGGGTCACTCGGGTGTGCACTGAGCACATGCAATCTAAGGTCCGCCAGGGGTGCCAGACATAGCGCACACGCACTTAAAAGGGTACGGAAAGGAATGGGGCTTTATAGAAATCGTTGCTAGTAAGTATGGTGGTCAAGATGAGGGTCGGGGCACAAGGGATTCTTCCCTATACAAAGCCTCATCTATTTAGAAAGGGGTCTATGGCATGAAGTCTAAGGTTCTGGATGGTATGGGCTTCTCCCTTGGTAGTAGGGAGAGGATTATCTTTTGGAAGGATGTGCGGCCTGAAGATAGTAACCGTGCAAGAGGCTTTTCTAAGGATTGCCAACCCATCTAAGGATAGTGATATTAGGGTTGCTAATTGCTTCAGATTTCTTGGTGACATTGTTGTCTAGTCTTCCCCTTGCTGCAGGTTCCTTCTTGATGATGAAGTGGAGGAATTTATTCAACTTTTAGATTAAATCTAGCCATGTCGGCCAGTGGGTGGGGAATAGGATAGGTTGGTGTGGAGGTGATGCCGGACATGAAATTCAAATATGATTTGCAAGATATTCAGGCTTTAGATCACGTTAGTTCAGAAACAATTACACAAAATTCCACATCCCACACAAAGTCAAGCACTTAATCAAGTAGAATCTATGCGGGTCCAGGTCTACACATGTTAGGGCTGGATCAATAAAAATTATAAACCAAACAATACTCAAAGGAGAGTAAATTCATCCACACATGCACAAAAATATTTTCCCAATCCAAGGATTCACGGATTTCAATTCGGGGAACCTTAGGGTTTAACAAGGGCATGAAAATAATGATTTAGGACAATCTAGGATTAGGGTTAGGGAAATCAAGTGAGAGGAGTGAAAGAGAGAACCTGGAACCGATTTAGCACGTGTGGACAGTTAACCCGCTTGACGCACGTGCGCTAGTGGTGGCCCGCACGTGTGTGGGGTCCACAAATAAGAAAAAGGTTAGCTTGGCCTTGGTCGGCCAGGGGTGGGCCACCTTCCCTCCCAGTTTCAGGCCAAACGGATGATCGGTTTGATCACGGTGCTCCGCCGAAGTTTCAGCTCTCCTGCAGGGCTAGATTCTGAAATGCTGTTGTAGGCTGAGAATCGTTGCGAAAGGATGATGGATTTGATGATTGGTTGGTCGTATGTAATGGTGGATATTGATGGTAGGAGATGGGGATGGTTTCGCACCACAGTAGTTAGCCCTTCGAAGAAGGGAAGGTTTCGCACATAATTGGATTTCCACAACTCAGAGAATTAGAGAAGCAGGAAAACGCAGAATTTTATTTATAATATTCAATGAGAAAAAAAGCATACAAGGGGTGTCTATTTATAATAAAACTCTATACCCCAACTCGCGCCATGTACGCAACCTATTACTTAGAGATGAAGTAACCACAAATAACAACTAATCAAATCAATCTAAACCATCCATGATGTTCCTAATAACAAAAAAAACCAAAACTTAAAGTACTAGATCGTTTAGAATAGTGGGCCACGATCGTGAGAACCCATGGTGGGATTCACATGACAATCGGGTCCACTTCAAGGGACCAAAACGCAGTCCTCTAACTAGGAGGTCCTCCTTGGCTGTCGTCATCGATCCAAATCGACGGTGGGGTCCTACTCCTTGCGTACGTGAGTAGGGGCGTGTGTGCGCGCGTGATTTCCCCATCAGGAACAAGGATATAGCTCTGATCATTTCTTGGTTTGATCCCTCTACTATTCCCTCATCCCTCAAAGGGGGAATGACGAGTTTGAGAAGAAACATCATGTGTGGTCCTGCACGGCCCCTCCCAAGGTAATGATGTTTGCTTGGCTTGCTGGTAATGAAAGGGTCTTGATTGTGGATAATCTTTAAAAACTATCCTTGGTTTTCTCTAACATTTGGACATTGTGTATGGTGAATTCGGGGTCAGTTAACCACCTCTTCATCCATTGCCAACTAGCATGATTTGTGTGGTGTGGATTTCTTACAAGCCTCAAAGTTACGTGCAATGTTTTAAATATTGACGATATCTGCCGATATATCCCACGATATATCTTGTATCCCACCTGTGCAATACGAAACGTACAAGTAGTGCCGATATATCCCACATGTTTGATCAGGTGAGCATTTTCAATTTCCGATCCTTTTTTTTTTTTTTTTGAAATTATGTTAAATCAGTGTCAAATAGTTATAAATCCATTGGTTCTTCATGATTTGCATGAAAAATCATGGATTTGGAGCTTTGATTTCGATATCCATTAGTTCTTCATTTTTTTTTTTTTAATTATTATTATTTTAAAGATGGTGGCACAAACTCCTCGAACCTTTGACATAAAGGTTAAGAATCCATCCCGTCAACCAACCAACCAACCAACATTGGTCCTTCATGTTCTCCATGTTTTTTTTGAAGTTTCCTTCAACCGGCTGTCAATTGAGCCTAATTTCAAAGTATTTAGGAGTATTTGATGAAATGATCATCACTTACACTCTAATTTCAAATTTTGAATGTCGGTGGTCCAATTTAGGAAAAAAATTGAAAATTTCCCAATTTCTCCCAAATTGCTTGCAATGTTGCAATCAAGCATGTCTGATGGCTGATCTATTGATTTGTTAAGTCCTTGTCAATTTTTGGAAAATAGAAATTATTTTTTAATTAAAATAATATTTTTTTTTTTTTCAAAATTTTCCTTCAACCAGTTGTTAATTGAGACTAATTTCAAAATATTTAGGAGTCTTAGATGAAATGATCATCACATACACTCTAAATATTATGCATTCAATTTGAATATAATTGCATTAGTTCAATTAGATAACTCATAGCTTTGGACCCTATACAAAAGAAACCTATTATGTGAACTTTTCTTTTGAGATTTTATAATTTCAAAGTGTGTATCAAGATCTTTTTTAACGATCCCTGAAGTTTCATTGAAAAATTCAACCATTTCCTCAATGTTTCCCCATGTTTCCCAAAAGTGCGATAAATTAACTGATACAAACAATATATCCCATGCGATAAGTGATACGTATCTTTCGAACACTGGTTACGTGGACTTGCCAAACTCAATGGGGGATTTTCTTATGGCCTGGCATGGGATCGGTCTTCCAAAGCAAGTTAGGGCTCTTTGGAGACCGTTTGCTTGTTGGTCTTTGGGCTATTTTTGAAGAGACTAATGGGAGATCCTTCCATAATAAGAGCCATAGTGTGGAGCATGTATTAAGTAGGGCGATGTTTTCTATCATGGATTGGGCTTCTTGTATAGATGTTTTAAAATGATGTTCCTTTTCTTTTTAGGGCTGTAAGTTTTTCGCTATCTCGGTGCTTCTTAATAAAATTTCTGTTATCTTTCAAAAAAAAAAAAAAACTTCTAGAATGGAAGAACTTATTTTGGCCATTTTTTAGTTATCAAGCATGTTTACATGGCACACATGTATGAGATGGGCCATATACTGGTTATCACATCTGTTGAGCCTTATCGTGGAGGGGTCGTACCCCCAAAATCACAACGGTCAGACGATCCTTCTTACTGACTAGAGGACTTGCTCATTCAAATGCACGACAATAAGAAGTCCAAACAGTCAATAGCAACAGATGATCAGATTGCTGAGAATTATTGGGTATGGTCCATCCATGGTGGAGCCCAACAGTTGTGGTGCTTAGTACACTTGTATTGATATAAAACTAGAGAATGCTAGATAACTAACATGCATGCATTTAACACTATGGTCTTATCTCTTCTATAAATCTGGTCAGTATATAGTTCATTACTATATTTTGTTAAATAAAATACATTTTAAAGTACCTAAGATTATCTGGAGATGCTTGCTAGGGCAGCTTTGTTTCTTGACTTTCCCTGGAAGGAGGACTTTCCCGCTCATTTTGTTGCTCTGTTTTGCTATTCCAGTAACTGAAATGGGGTGGTAGCAGTTTAAATTTACACAGTTGACAGTGTGATTTGAATTGCATAGAATATTCAGTTGGAGAAAATAATTTTTCGATTAGGCCAATCATAGTTGTGGGCACTGTTTTAAATATCGACGATATCAGCCGATATATGCCACGATATATCTTGTATACCACCTGTGCGATACGAAACGCACAGGTAGTGCTGATATATCCCACCTATTGGATCCAATGAGAGTATTCAATTTTCGATCCATGCTCTTTGTAAATCATGTTAAACCAATGTCAGATGTTACAAATCTATGATCCTTCAGGTTTTCCATGAAAAATCATGTATTTGGAACTTCAATTTTGAGATTTGGGAGAGATGGGTCAAGTTGTGAAAATTTGAGAAAAATAAAAAATTCCCAATTTCTCACAAATCAGTTGCAATCTTTGTATCCAAACACAAAATTAAACATGTAACTTGATCTAGTGATTCTTCTTTTTGCTTTTGAATGTATTTCTTGCGTTTCCATACATGTATTCTCATGTTTATAAATTATATGAATAGACCTTGAATATACTTGCATCAGTTCAGTTGGAAAACACATATATTAGGACCCTATACAAAGTAAACCCTTATTATGTGGTACTTTTTTTTTTTTTTTTTTGTAATGTTTTGATTTCTAAGTGTAAATTGATGTCGTTTTCAACAATCCTTGAAGTTTCATTGAAAAATTCGACCAATTTCCCAATGTTCTCATGTTTCCCAACAACAACGATATATTACGCGATACAACCGATATATCCCATGCTATAACCGATATTTATTTAAATCCCAAGGGTGCGATACTTTACGCGATAACGATATTTAAAACATTGGTTGTGGGGCCTGCTTTTCTGTGATCCATTCCGTTCGTTGGGTGGGACCTGCATTTAAAAAATAAAATTTTTTTAAAAAAATCTAAAAGATAATAAAATTTTCACTAAAAGAGTGCCACAAGCGCTGAAGATGCACGGATTATTTCTCTCCCAAATGGACCACAAAATGACCAACAAGGAAGAAGTTTGTTGGGTGTTTTCAAGATGTCTTGGGTGACGCCGGGAAACGTTGAAGATTTATTTCTAGCTTGTTACGGCGACTGGTCTGGAAGAGAAGGGAAGAAGCTTTGGGTAGGATCCGTCATGAAAGGTCCATGCCCCAAATATATCTCCTGACAGAAAAATCTTGTATAAAATACCAGTGGCTTTGTTTCTCTCAATGGAGGTAGACTGCTAGTTAAAACATGTCCATTGGCAAGCCTCTGGTCCAGCTAAGACCATCTGATGGAGAAGATTTTTTGGGACTGGCTTATCTATAATCACTAATGAACGCAGATTTAGGATTCTGTGACTTGGCCTCCTCGCCAGAATCCAGTTAAGGGGTGAATACGCCCAACTCATCCTAGTTTTGGGGGGTGTCTTGACTGTGGACTTGTGGTGTTGAGCAGTATTAGGTCTAGCCGAGTCTGAGTCAACTCAGGCGACTTGCATCTGACTCATCCAAATCGTCAATCCAAGATGACGATGGCCAGCATGTGAATGGTCAAGAATCAAGTCCCCAGAAAGGTGGCCCCCAATGTACAATTGTTGGGCCAATCCTAAAATGTTTTGATGGTTTTAAAAGCATCAACTCTGGTTTTATATGCTGAAAGGAGATGAATGGAATTGTGTAAAAAATAATAATGTCTGGTAAGTCTGGATACTCAACAGTCTGTTTACTGGATGAAAATGTCATTGAAATAGATGTTTTGTTTAATTCGACTAGGTCTTTCTTTCTTCATTTTTGAAGTATTTAGTTACATTTTGATATTTTTCTCCCAATTACAAGCAATCTCACTATCTAATTTTATTCTAATCTGGTCAACATATGATATGAAGATTTTGATCCTTGTAGCCTTGAGCAGCAGTTATAAATTGTTGGAATGACCACATACAGCCATAGGATGAGAAATTTATCATGATGCACCTTTTTAACCCCTGCCCATGCAAAATGTGGGCCCATGATGAAGATCATCTGATCCTGGAAACAGAACAATCTACATGTTGGGTGGGCCAAACCGTTGGAATCAATAGATGGCCGTTTATCGGAACCAGCATAGAGTTGTGACCCACCTGATGAGTGGATCGGCCTGATTTTCATGCTAGATGATTGTCACTATGCGTCCTGCCTTCCATGGCAGAAAAATGGTGTAGCATGGTAAATTCAGCATGCTGTGGTTGCATGTGGCGAAATACAAATATTTAAATTGAAAGATACGCAACTGCCCATTGATTGATGTTTTCTTGTGTTGTTGTTGTTTCAGTTCATTGGGTTTCTGGAGCCATACACGAAGGATGGCCATTTAAAGGGATGGAAGCATTAGGCATCTGTTGTACTATTTTCATATGTGAAAAGCATCTAATGTCAAGGAAAGACTTTCTTTCTAAATTATACTGTGTGGAAGAAGGTGATGGCCCTCCAGTGGGCCCCACCATGGCTTGGAAATGAATGGTTAAAATAAATGACCGACATATCATGGTCAGTGACCAGAATTTCAGTATTTGAACGGTTAGATGGTTTTACTGATGTGGTCCGCCAGATGAAAGGTTGCGCCTCTGATGGTGGGTAGAGCTGTATATGAATTGAGTTAGCTCGGTTAACTCGCTTGACTCGACTCAAAAAAGCTTGACTTGGCTCAGCTTGGCCGAGTCAAGAAAAATTTTGAGCCGAGTCCAAGCTAGATTGAACTCGACTCGACTCAGCCCGGAGCTTGACTCGAACTTGACTCGGTTCGAATAAATATTTAAACATCATGGTGGGCCCTAGGGAGGTTGACTCTAATCACTTAATATAAATATTTTGTAAATATTTAAATAAATTATATATTATATTATATTGTACAAAGAACATATCAGGCTAACGTTTTTGTGTTTTGAGTTCATGCCAGTAGGAATGACCTTATGAACGGTTTGGATGGCACACAAACATCATGGTTGGCCCTAGGGAGGTTTCAACGGTAGGCATTTCCCTATCCAATTTTTCCCGTCGGAGCAGCCTGCCTGAGTTTTGGATCTGCCTCATTTTTGGGTCGACCTAACATGCGATGACAAAACGGATGGATGGTGGTGGTGGTTTCTCACAAGTATCGCGGTGGACCTCACCTACTGAGCGGGGGAGGTTCTGAGGCAGTGTCGCAGGCTATCCGCGTTCCTGTAGTGCAGGTGGCTGCAAGGTTGGCTTATCCTCACAATGCTATAACCTGGAAAGCTTTAATCTTCTTTTTTGGGATCTTTTATCCACCGTCCATTTAATTAGTAATCTATTTGAAAATAATCTAATTATCAATCTGGACTGTCCGTGTACCTTTGATTTCCCATGATCTTATAAATATTATTCACTTTTGACAAACCACAAACCATAACGTACATGGGTAGAAAATGTACGAATTCCTGATTGATTGGAAATGATTTGATCATCAATCTGGACCATTTGTCGTGTGGGCCCTCCCTTCAATGCCCATCCCTTTAAAAATTCACTTTGGATGATCGTAACCGTTGACTAGTCCCAAAAAATGGATGGTCCAGATTGGTTATTCTAGAGGAGGTATGCTCACTGATCTGGACCATCCAGCATGTGAGGCCAACCTCTGGTTGTCCATCCCTCTCAAAAATCACTTTGGTTAGATGCTCGTCAATGGTCGTACTGTTGATGTTACAAAAGTGAGATCATTGATCCAAACCGTCCATCATTTAAGTCCACCTTTGATTAGCCATCCATCCATCTTGAAATCACTTTATAAGCGGATGATCTATCCATCTGATCCATGTATAAGGAAAAAAATAATAAAAATCAATACTGATAGTAGTATAAAAGGTTGGATCATTCATCTAGGCCATCCATCATGTGGTGGAAAGGTCTGATAATCAACTTTACCTTCCATCATGTGAACCCACTTTTGATTGGCCGTGGATAATAATCCTTACTAGTCCACAACATGATGGAATTTTTGTGTGTGGTTGTAATTGTATAACCGAGGTTTGTTCCAATACATGATGAGGTAGGGAATTAAGCCTTTGAATCTGGGCCATCTTCCAATGATCTAAACCGTTTATAAGACAAATCTCACTTTGTACGTTGGAAAGACAACAAACAAAAGGTCTCCATTGAATTATTTCAAACCCATTTATAATGCTAAGGTTACGGTGACCGTTCACGTTGAAAGCAAAAGAGCTTAAATTATCCAAGGGTTTAAATATTCAATCTGACAGCACAGCTTTTTCTGTGCATCGCCCATCCAAGGTAAACCGTTTGATTCATTCAAAAAGGTTCAAATCCAACGGCTAGAGTTAGGTCTGGAAGTATTCCTCCAAAGTCATATTAAGCCAGTTTGAGAGAGTGAAACCCAGTCGCAGTTTTGAGTTTCTGTAGCCTTGCAAAGCCCAGCCGCGTGTACTAGTTCTAACGCACCCGCCACCACACATGCCAATCAATTCATCAGGTGGGCCCCATTATAGATGCTACTGCCCAAAAATAAGGGTGTTGTGGTCCACCTGATGAGTGGACAGGCCTTTTTCTTGGGATAGGGGAATCTACGTTGGGGATGGTGAACATATCATCGACGGTTACAAAACTGACACGTGGCATGTTCTGATATGTATGACTTTGTGCATGTATGTCCATGTCAGAAAGAGAGAGCCAAAAGGCTAAGGGTTCTAATCCATGTTTCAACTCTCTTAATGGTCCCAACACCTGTTGATATGGTTGTCGTTGTAGTACCCAAAGGTTTGCTAATTCCACACGCGTGTGGAGCCATGCCCATCCACACGCAGGTACACGTGCCAACATGGAACATGTGTAAGATATCTGACTTTTCCATCTGGTTGGAAATAATGCTTTAGATCTTCTTATGCAGTCTCCCTATTAAGTTAGCCTACAATTTACAAATAAATTGGTGACCGAAACAATTTCTTCTAGCCGTCCATTTATGTCATGTTCCTTGGAACACTCTGAGGCATGAAATGGCCTGATTTTTAGACCACAAGATCTAAATAGTGTGGCCCACCTGATGGAAAGATCTGATCTTGCACCCGCTCACGCATGGATGGGAAGGGGTTCATGTATTTTACATTGCAAAACACTCACATAGAGCAAGAACCGTTGCATAAGACACCCAACTAGCAAAAAAATGTTTTTATCTTGCATTTGAAAACATTCAGGATGGATTATAGTGCCTGTATTTTACTATGGTTTTCAATGCGTAACTTTATAATTCCAGATTCCTCACAGACATATTACAAACATAAGCTAAAAGACATTTCGATTGAAGGAATGAATTCATGCATTTGAACTTTTCTTTGATGTGTGCCTGAGAGTTAGGGCTGCAACTTGGGTTTGGGTCAACCTGAATCCGACTGGGCTAACCTGAGTTCGGGATGGGATGGGTTGGGTTGGGTTGCTAGGTTCTTCCAATTGAGTTATGGTTGAAAAACTCTAACCCAATGTGAAATTTGGTTGGGGTTTTGGTTGAGCAATTCAGGTCAAGCTAGGTTGGTAGTAGACCCATGTATTTGGGTCGGGTTGGTTTGGTTAAGTACCGAGGTATTCAAGTCGGGGTCAGGTTGGACATATTGGGTTAAAATTAAGGTTAGGTCATCTTGAAGTCAGGTTAGGGTTGGAAGATTCCAACCCAATGTGAAATCAGATTAAGTTTGAGTTGAGCAATTCGGATGTAGAATAGTCAGATTAGGGTTGGGTTGGTTTGGATTAGGGTCAAACGTAGAGGTATTCAAATTGGGGTCACTTTTAACATTAACACAGGGAAGGGCATGAAGTAATGAGAAGAAGATCATCATCTTCATCAAATAGGCAAAACATTGAATTCATAGGATATTTCTTAATAGACAAGACTATAAAAAAAAATGAAATTGTATTGAGATATGATTCCTAGACTTTCCAATTACATCACTAATAAAGGATAAAATAAGAATAAAAAACCCTTACGTGTTTAGAAATTATTTGAAATAACAAAACCCTTCTAAAGTCTAATTTGTCCAAAATAGAAACATCTAGATAAACTTTGTCAGCGTATTTCCAACTTTATTGCAAGCAATTTTTTTTGAAAAAGATGAAAATTTGCAAAAATAAAAAAATACGATGAAAATAAGAATTTTTAAAAATAATTAGATTTTCTTAAAATCATAGTGTTGAAACGGAGGGTTACCTTTTCTGGCGAAATGGACAAATTTAGCTGGTATTGCGACTAATAGACTGTGAAAGCATCGTTTCATGAAGAACAATAGGTCATGTGTTTCATGATGATGCTCGGATCAAAAGTTACTAATAATTTATAGTTCACACTTCATACACTAATTTTTCCCTATTCGAAATGATTTTTTTTCAAGTTGGACGCTCTTAGGGCCCAATTACATCATGCCCTACATAAGAATTGGCCTGATTCCGGCAGACTACTTTCATTTCCATTCGGGCTTCTTTTGGTTCAATTGTGCTATGAATACCTGCTCTACTTCAAAAAATCTTTGAGTTGGAATTAAGGTCAGGTGCTATCGAGGTTGGGTTGGGCTTGAGTTGACCCTCAACATGACCGAACCTACTCGAGTTGCACTCCTAGCGACCAAACCTGGTGGAGGGCACTGCTAGCGAGAGTGTTCACACTAACTTGTATGATTCAATGTTCTCTTTTGTGTGTTTGTACATGAAATCCACCCTCCCAAGGAGAAATTCTCTAACTAAAAAAAATGAAAGATTCAAATCCATCACACTAAAGCCATTGTCTCTCACTATCAAATGGTGGCTCTTAATCAATTGTAGACTAGGGTTTTAATAATGAGAAAGTGATTGATGGTCCTTGGGTGCTCTGCCTTACATGGCCCACATTCTCTCTAATCAGAACCCTTAGTTGTGTTCATCCCACTTTCGATGGCCCATGGTGCAAAAATCCTAAATGAGTGGTTCCAATCACTGAGTATTGGTCCACGCAAGTGCCGGGGACTTGTGGAGTCTATTTTGAGTGGTCCCGCAAGCTACAAAAATGGTCTTCTTCGTCGAGATGGTTCGGTTGTCCACCGGAAGTTATATAAAATTCAAAAAAAGTAAATAAATAATGGCGCCCTTGACGTGTATGCTATTAATTTTCGAATGGAAAGTACAAAAAGGCTCAATATTCTATCATTAAAAAAAAAAAAAATCAATTTCATAAGGATAAGCTGACCCCAGATAATTTGGATGATGATGATCTTAACTACAAACCAATTTATATGATTGGATTAGAATTAAAAAAAAATCTCTTAAAACCCTGAGATATCTGAGGATTGATCATGACTGATGAAGTTATTGGGCAACAGATTATATGGCTTGATATGTTTATGCACTATCATTCCTTTTCTCTTAGCCTAAGGTGGGTCTTTGTCTGATTGCAGACCATTTTTAGTTTTAATCTTCGCAGTGGGGCCTACCTTTTGCATGGTTTGGACGTCATGCACAAGTTGCAGCTTGTGATAAAGATTAGCCTGCACGACAAGTTAGCTTACCTACATTGGTAGGTAGTTTTGTTTCTCATATAGCCAGATATTCAATTACCCATTATACAAGAGTGCCTAATATTTCATGTACTGTTTGAATTTCATTATTTTAGCAACATTTATTAAATTCATGTGTTTTATAAACACAATATAAATAATTATATACAAAGCAACTGGGTTTTGAATTTTATTTTTCCATGAAAATATGAAATAGGGATTATCAAGCATTTTAGTATGCACTTCCAATTGAAAATGGGTTGCAAGTATATTCTGTACGGATGTATATATCTTAATTTCAATGAACATATAACTTTTTTTTATTATTTTTTTTAAAGGGCTTGTTTGAAATTGCATTTTCTGATAAACTCATTTTTCAAAAACTATGGGAAAGGAAACACTATTTCTCATGTTTATTTGTCAACAATATATTCTTAAGATAGGAGCTGTTATTGTAACTAGAGTTGGGCATGGTACGACTCAACTTGTCCGACTCATTCAGATTTGAGTTGGTCTGATCCGATTGGGGTGAGTTGATTCGAATCGAGTTGACTTCGTCCAATCCAAACTCAAATCGAGTCGAGTTCGAGTCACCTAGTAGCTCAACTCGACTCGACCCAAAATCCAACTTATTATTGACTCAATTCATATATATATTAAAAAACTCAGATCCGATGTTTCAGATATGAGATACTGTGTAGCTGATGAAGAGGCAGCAATTCTAGCAAGTGAATCTAGGTTTTGAGTTGTGATTTTAACCTGTGGATGCTTGTTGTAGCCGACTCGACTCAACTCAGTACTTGTGACTAGGTCAGACTTGATCCCGATTAGTCCAGGCTAGTCCCGGACTTAGATCGGGTCAAGCATGCTTAACTTAGTACCAAGTCGAGTCAAGTTTGTTGAGGCCTATTTCAAAACCGGATCGAGTCGAGTCAACCCTAACTTGGTCCAACTTGACTCGATGCCCAACTCTAATTATAACTATGGACTTAGTTACATGTGAGGTCCCATATCACCAAGGGCACACGTGTGCTACTTGATATGTGGAGGCTGCACCAGGACCCACACATGTGGTTGGACCCTTACAAATTCCGAACGAAGAGATTTCTCACCAGTCACATGGGTACAGACAGTAGGAGCCAACATTTCGAGCTGATACCATTAGGATTCGTCACTTGAATGTGTCATGGTCTCGCCCACCTGATCCATTGCTTCCAGTGGGCCACAACATATGATTGAGAGGCTACTAACTACTATCACAAAAGCAGACCCCTTAGAGCTCGTATTCAGCTCTCGACTCTATCTAGAGATGTGTAAGCACTATGTAGAGAAGTGTTACGAATGCCTGTTCAAGATCTAAGTTGTCCATCTGGTGAATTTGTTGTGTAAATGTTCTACGTCCAATTAAAATCATGCTGGATCATCGAATCAGTTGCAGGTTTGAAACAAATGGTGGAATTGTCCAAGTTCTGTTTACCATACTTGTGGCCCACACTAAGCAGACCAAATTGGTTTATGGAACATGGCATTTACTTGATGAGACCCAGCTAATGGATGGCTTAGATCTGTCACACGTGTGGACCATTGGCGTGATCAGTCCCATAACGATTATCCTCAACGGATCTGGAACCTGACAAATTAGATCTCGGTCGATTATCCAGACGCTCTAGGAACCCTGATTAACACCTTAAAATTATCTTTATCTGACTTGTAAAACATCGTAAATCCAAATGGGTTGCACATTTAAGGTTTTTAAGGTTTCTAACACCTTATGGACACAACTAACGGACTAGATTGACAAAATAAAACCACGGGCTGGTGGGTAGCTGGTAGAGCTGCGCACGGGATGACTCGATTCGTCTGACTCGTTTAGACCCGACTTGATCCGAACCAAATGGGTGAGTCGGTCCAAACCGAGTAGGCTTCGCCGAATCCGAACTCAAACCAAGTCGAGTTCGAGTTACCCAGTAACTTGACTTAAAACTCAATCCGGTCATACTTAACTTAATCTGAAACTCGACTCGACTCAAATTCAAGTGTGTGTATATATATATATATAATAAAAAATTCTAATTTCTAAGTATCTCTAACCCTAACTGCCACCGTCAACCCCGACCCCAAACCCAACCCAAACTCTCTCTCCCTCCCTTATCCTTCTCCTCTTCTAAGCTCGACAGCCACCCACCACCATCACCACCCTCCTCCTCCTCCTCCTCCTCCTCCTCCTCTCTCTCCTCTCCTCTCCACTCCTTACCTCCTCTTTTAAGCCCGGCAGCTAGCCACCCTCCTCCTCCTCCTCCTCCTCCTCCTCTCTCTTCTCTAGTTCCTCTCTCCCTCATTTCTCGATCCAATTTGATGCCAACTTGACCGAACTCAGTACTTTTGACTGGGTTACACTCGATTCGGATTCGTCCAAGCCAGACTTGGACTTAGATTGGATTAGGTATGCTGAACTCGGTATCGAGTAAGATCGAGTTCGGGTCAAGTCTATTTCAAAATCGGATTGAGTTGGGTTAGCCCTAACTCGGTCTAACTCGAATCGATGCGCAGTTCTAGTAGCCAGTGTCATCATCATCCCTGCTTTCATTTTTTGCCCCTACAGGTGTCAAGGGACCCATTTTATGGTGCCAAGTGGATTGGCCGCTAGCCAACGGATACGTAGCAACCCTTTTTACCCGATCAAAGATTTAGATACCTTTTGACCAATCTTACATGGTGAGTTTTTATGAAGTGTCTATCATTGGCTAAGGAAAGTCAAGGAGAGAATGAGAGAGATACGTTCAGGTGAGCCCTCTTCTCCAAGACTTTGAAGATTCATAATCGACACTAAGGCCCTGCTTAACTCAAAAGGTCAACCACAAAAAAAGTCAACTTGTCAGAAGAAGATAACAAAGTCAAGAGTAAAGTTAGGATTAGGCATATCTGGTCATCCCTTTTATACAAAAAGGGTGTCGGGTTTTCTCTTTCCTTCTCACATCTCAAATAAATTTGCACTCCAATTTACACATCTCCAAATACATCAAAAGCATACACTCACTTTCTTTTGTTTTTATTCTGCAACTCTCTCTCTCTCTCTCTCTCTCTCTCTTATACATTTTTTTTTAATTTTTTTTTCTTATCTGGTTCTTAAACCTTATGCAGTGAGGCTAGGTGTTATTTATTTTCTCTTTTTATTTACCCGAGAGTCTTAAACTCCGCTTAGCATGATTACATGAAATAATGTCAAAACTCTGCTGAATCCTCTAGAAAACTGCAAAAATCTTGTAAACTAGAGACTACACTTTGAACGGGTGAAATAATGGTGCCTAACCCCTTTCTTTTCTGTAACTGAGGCCCCTACTTAAAATCTACGGTCACAGACCAACTGCATGAGTCATGTAAGTTGGGGAATCTTATGATTCCCCAACCATTAAGTGATGTTATGATTTTGGCCGGCCGTAGATTCTAAGCTTTATTTGGCTAGTGGTGACTCCAAGTTAAATACACTTTTACCTATAAGTCAACTTCACATTCAAATCAAACCAAACTAAAAACAAAAGAAAATGAGATAGCTGAGTAAGTGAGGGCATCTTCCACGTTCACAGAATGACGACTCTATAAGGGAGATGTGCTAGTCACTAGCCAAGACCTGACTTAAAACATAGGATTTATGATTTTTTTCAAGGATTCCATAATTTTGGTACGTTTACTTTCCCTCACTTTAGTGAATACTAGCCCATTTACTTTTCAGCTCTCCAATTCTCACTAGTTTATTTACTTTCTTAGCCACATCCTAGATTATAGTATACACTGGTCCATTTACTTTCTTACATTTAGATTATGCAATTCCAGTGCATACTAATCCCATTTACATTCTTGTCTATACATGTCATTATTCTAATTTACACTGGTCCTCTTTATCTTTATGCTTACACATTCTGCACTTAACGTTTTATTATAATTATCAAAAGGAAAAAAAAAAACGGAAGAAAAATGCAAGAAAAAGGAAGAGAAAGAGAAGGGGCAAGCATGATCCAACAAAAAGAAAACATATGGCCCTTTTAAGACAATCATACCTGAAAATCATCTATGGGTTTGTTGCTTTCTGAAGTTTGCTTTTGCTCACCATAACGTCATGCCAACATACGCTATCATTTTCATCCATGGTGAGTCATCCGCTTCCCCAGTATCACTCAGACACCCAATCATAGAACTTGCAACTTCTCTCTCCATATTTGAAGTAGCCCTCTGTTGGCAAAGTTAGAAGAACTCGTGACCTGTTTTCTTCGAAGCAGGGCCACCATGTCAATCCAAAGTGAACTGGTACAATTACTGATCGTTCCATTGGTCTACCGGTTTAAAACCTGGCTTTACATGCAACCAATCAATTCCAACCAACTCCCCCAAATGAAAGCCGGTCTCATTTCCAACATTTACATTCTAATCAATTCCAGCCAACTCCCCCTAACGGGAGCCAGTTTCATTTCTAGCGTTTACATTTTAGTCAATTTTAACATCCTCCCTATAATGGGATCCAATCTCAATTCCAACCTTCGCATTCTAACTAGTTACATTCCAGTCAATCACAACATGTACATTCTAGTAAACAACATCCTCCTGTAATCAGGAATTCTTTCCATTCATAACCTCCCCTCCTGATTCCATTCCAATAGACTCCCCTTAATAGGAGCTGCAACAAAATCCACCCTCCTCCTAGTAGAGGTCATAGTAGAAACCTAAAGGTTGACCACAATGAAGAGGGGGCAAACCACGCACCGCAAGGGCAAACTCCCTCCAGTCAGGTCCCTTTGAAATTGATCGGCTCAGGAAATATTTCAAGGAACAACTCAGGGTCATGAAAAGAAAACTCCAGAAGTAGCATGGGGTGAATCTTCCATCTGCAAAATTTAGAGATCTTTGCTAATTTTCGAATGCCAGGGTGCTTGAAAGCTTTGAGGTAATGAAATTCAAATGATATGATGGTGTGGGATGCCCTATAGCCCACCTCAAAGCATTCTGCAGGGAACTTGATGTGTGGGTGGATCTTGATGCCTTAAGATAAAAAGATGGTGAGTTCTTATTAGCTTACGTTAGATGGTGGCGGGTTATGGCTGCCAAAATGAAAACGCCTATCGATGATGAAGAACAAATCTTCATGATTGTCCACACGACAAACCCAACTATATTTGGATATTTCGTCTCATATCCATATGTTAACTTCACGTAACTTATCTGCATTGGGGAACAAGTGGAAGCTAGAATAAGGGCTGAGACAATCTCTCATTGGCCGTATCAGGCCACCCTAAGAAAGTGGAATCAAGTGGATGGAGAACCTACCGAATACAAGAGCGATGATGATGATGTCCCCATCCCATATCCAATAGAAAATGACAATCTTGTTGCCTTTTCTCAAGGTGCATTATTCGCTCATCAACATGGACAACAACGGCAATAATAACAATCACATAGATGGAACCTACAATACTCCAATTAGTAAATGGGCATGATTTAAGAACCTAGGCATTTCACTCCATTCTAGGAGGTATGAGATGGATCGTTTTTTTACATTAAAATATGTGATCCAAAATCTGATGAAGCAAAGAAAAATTTTGGTCGCAACCCCGGACATAGCTGGCTACAACATACTCAAGAATCCCCTGCTACAACATCAAGTGAACCCCCGATGCATCGGGAAACCCCTACCATCAATCTTACCCTTAAAGGTCTCCTCCCTATGCAACCCATTCCATCCATACCATCAACTCCCTCCTGAAGCTCACACTGCTTATCTTGTAGGGGACACCATCCTGCTTAATATCCCCTCCAATTTTAGCTTTCTAAGGAAGGGCCTTAAAGCTACCATACTCTCCCACTGCCAGCTAGTCATGGACTCATGCACCATTGGTCCTCTAGGGGAAGGTCCTAGAGCCGTCATGTTCCTCATCCTCCATTTCCTACCATACATGAGCCAATCAACCATGGGTTCTTCAGGGAAAGACCCTCGAGCCAACATTCAGTCTAGCTCCCAGCCACAATCCAAAATGGTCCGGTCAACCCCTCATCCTCTGAGGAAAGGCATCTACGTTGAATCTCATGCCACATACTTGATAAAGTTAAAATGCCCCGCCAACCGGTCAACTTTCTTCTAGGCTTAGAGTTCAGCACCTTCATCGGGTCCCTCAACATTCAATGACCTATTAGTTTGCAAGGGATGAGTCTAGTAAGTGACTTCAATTCGTCAGCCTCCACCTCTTATGGCCCTCATCCCTTAGCTTCTCAATCTCCAATCATATACATACAACAATCTAAAGAGGATACTCCACACAACAATTTCAAACCTAAGATTGTAAATTCCATTCCATCTGCGTGTCTTATCGGATCAAACTATGTCTTTTTTTTTGCCAAGCTTCAAATTTTCTATTATCAGCTCAAATACCATGACTCAACCCAAGTCGTCAATGTTTGAGAAAATCTAGGCAAGACCAAAACAAGATATCAACCTGCTTTAAATGCATGGCAAGGGTGATTAGGTCCCAGAGAGAAAAAAAATAAAAAGATGCCACAAAGAGGAAGATGATCCCTTCATCTACCCACCAATCAAGTTCATCAATACAGGGCTCATCCATCCAAGCGACTGGTTGGAATCTACCCTAAAGGACTAAATGTAAGGGTTGACATTAACTGAGTTGATCAATGAGGACCCGGGCAAGGGGTAAAAGTTACCCTTCATTGATTAGACCGCAGTCCAAATCTTATACGAGCTGCAGAACCCTAGGAATTTCAATGCCTTGAGGACGACCCCCAAACCACCACATCTGGCCCCACCTCAGAGCCCAATCCTCGCTTCATCATGATACTTGGGCTCAACGATGAAGATTGACCTACCGCATTCTCTAGCCCTGCTTCCTGAGGGGAAGGAACACAGGGCATCAATCATCAATTCATTTTCCCCATGATGGGAGAATAAGTCAACCAACCTTTTGATCAGAGTTGTACACGAGCTGAATTGAGTTGAGTTCGACTTGGCTTGGCTTGGCCAGCAGGATACCCTAGCTTGAACTCGGTTCGACTCAGCTCGATCCTCGAGCCTGACTGGCCAGTTCGGCTCAGCTCGGTCCTCAAGCCTGACTGGTCCGCTTGGCTAAGCTCGGTTAGCAGCTCGGGCCATCTTAAGCCCAGTTCAAGTTTGAGTCTACTAGCTGAGTTTGACTTTAAGTTTTAGGGTTTTTAATATATATATATATATATATATATATATATATATATATATATATATATATATATATATATAGTTTATTTAAATATATAAATATTTACAAAATATTTATATTAAGTAAACTCAGTTTGAGTTGAATCAATTCCAACCGAGTCAAGTTTGAGTCAAGTTCCGAGCTGATGGAGTTGAGTTGAGCTTGGTCTAGCTTAGAATTCAAAAAATTAGCTCGGCTAGGCTTGAACTCAATATTGAGCTAAGTTGAGTCAATGAGTTAACCAAGCTAACTCAGTTCGTGTACCGCTCTACTTTCGAGAATGTGTTGCAACTCCGTGTTAGTAGTGTCATCCTACTCAAGGTCAATAAAAATCCAAAAGCTATAAAAATTAGAAAAATATCCAAAATATTTATTTTAATCAAAATAAAAAATGATAGAAATTTTGCAAAATCTCCTAAAAAATAAAAAATTTTAAAATCCAAAACACTAGATATTTTTCTTGTTTATTTGTGACCAGGAAATGGATGGTCCGCCAATCCAAAAGGAAACTTCTGAATCAGATATAGTATCATTTGGCTAAAGTAGTTTATGTACGATGGGCTATTCATAGCAGGGCACACCATTTGAATGCTCTAGATTCATCAAAGGAGCAGCCACGTGTACTGTGTAGATGCGACGAATCATGACTAGTACTTGATCAATCTAAGTCAAAACACCCTTTTCTAAACCGAGTCATTTTGCTTGAAGGACACATCACGCCATCATGCATAGCTGGTTTACCATTAGTAGGCCACAGTTAAAAATTCACACAGAATGTGATGTAGAATATGTCACAATACGCTATTAGCATGGTTGGGCCAAAAGGTGGATTGTAAATTAATCGTAACTTTTGATCCAGGTATTGTTACAGGGTGCGCAACCTATTAATATTTATTGAAACGGGTCATCCGAGGTGAAGCGACCCACGAGTGAGTTGTATCTGTTCATTTCGTTAAAAAATGCATACTTTCAGTTCAAAAATGATTTTTTAAATTTTTTTTACTATTTTTAGTAATTTTGATTTTTTTAATATTTTTCTTTTCTATTTTTAGTGTTTTAGATTTTCTTTCCATTTAGAAATAACTTGTAATTATATATGCTACGACTCTTCTAGCAAAAGTTTATTTAGAATTTTTATTTTTTGAAATTATGCTTTAGAAGAGTTTTATTAGAATTACAATTTTTATTATAACTAGAATTTTATTATTTTTGGTAATTACGAATTTTAGTTTATTTTTTTCTTTATAGTTTTATTAGAATTAGAATTTTATTATTTTTGATAATTACAAATTTTGGTTTATTTTTTTCTTTATTAATTGTGTAAGGAGACACATTAGTCATCAATTAATCAATATCAAATTTTATAGAATTTATTTTTTATTTTACTTGTTTTCTTTCTTATGGATTCGAGAAGTCTCTGTGAAGAGTCTAGAGAAGTTCCGTAGATTCAGGACAGTTATCCTCTTGAGGAAGACGGTTGTGTTGACTTCAATTCAGTCGTGCCGCACCTAATGTTTGGCGGAGATTCAATTGCGCCATGTTATGTGTATGTATGTGCCAGGCCTATAAAGCTGAGTACTACTCAAATCAAACTAAATGGCTTGTGATCTAATGAGTCAAAATAAATAGACTAAGACCGGATATGAGAAGATTGGTCATCTATTCAAGCATCATTTACAAGGAATCAAATGATTTGTGAAGGAAAGGATTAGTCCTCTAAATGAGTTTCTTTTACTTTCTGTTATGCCGATGATAGCTTGTATCATTTAACAACAATGTAATATATCAAAAAATAAAAAATAAAATCAAATATTAATTTTATTGAATTTATGAAGAATGGTATGATTGACAAGTAAATAAAAAGGGAAGAGAAGAAAATTTACCAATGACAGTCCAAGTAATTGAAGTGGCCATTGATGATTGTCTGTTGCATGAACCTTGGTCATGGTTTGGCCAACTGAACGTGGGCTGATGAAATCGTTAAGTAAGAACTTATGGATTTGTTATCTGACATTAAGGTCGTGGATGAAGAGTTAAATTAATCCAAACTTGTTGGAATGATATAGTGGATAGAAGTAGATAGAAACTAAATTAGACTAAAATTATACTAACCGATATGACCTTGTTGTAGTATTATATTAGATAGAAATCGAGAGGCTAAACTAGGATAAACATCCATGAAAACAAAAAAATAAAATAAATAGACATCATTGTACTAAATAAAAAATGTGTGTATTTGGATTGGCGAGGGCCTAAGTTCTTTGTTTTTATAGATGTAAAAGTCGTTTGCTGAAGAATGAATTTTGGCATGATAAGAGTTTAAGTTAGTTGGCCATGCGATGTTATATAAATCTTTTAAGCCTTCACATAAGTGTAACATTTGCATATGGCTACATGTGTAAGAAGATATCTTCTCAAGCGAGTAACGTAATTATGCATACTATCAGAATATAATTTTTCTGCTTTAAAAAAATAAAAATAAAAATTATGCATACTATTAAAAGCCGTAGATAATATATTCTTTAGTAAATTCCTTTGATTGTGTATACTTTCTTACACCATTAATTTAACTACAGTCACTCACAACTGGGCACGTATAGGTACAGTCATTTTGCCTTTATTTGCTTTACCTAGTAATTTATTTTTATTAAACTCTTGAATTTATTACTTAACAATTTCTTTCTAAAACAAACCATCGCTTGGAGACTTTTAAGCCATTCGATTTAGTTACGTTAGATTGGATGTATACCATGGATCTAAATGTGAACCATCAGTCATTTCAGATTCATCTGTCCATTTGATGGGAACCAATCGATGACAAGGTTCGTACCCTCGGCTTTATATTTTCAGCCGGTCTCCCACCTAGCGTATCTCTCATATAGTGGATGTACGGCCCCAACACCTGATCATCTTCCAAAGTGGGCCCGTAGGAAATGCCTATGAGTGGACTGCAAGTCGTGAATAGTGTAAAATGAACTTTTTAAGAACAAAGAAAAGCTAAATCTGATACTCTGGCGAAGTGTTATAGATGATACGCGATCACTTGAAATTACTCAAAAATTGCATTCGTAGCCTATAAAAAAAGTTCAAATTAAGCGGTCTAAATTGTGGGTCCATTTAGATATATCATGAACGAAATTTTATGATTATTTGATTATCTGATAATCGGATTGATGGGTGTTTTAATGGATGGGTCAAAATAAAAAAAATACCCAATGGTCCTATTTCATGTCATCCGTTAATGCATGCCACGTGCATTATATCTGACATCTGCGTATCAAGTGACACACTCGGCCAGAGTCTCAAATAACCCCCTTAAGAATATCAAACATCAAAGAGGTGTTGCGTACTGGCTCCACTTCTACAGTTGCATCTAACGTCCCTATCTACAACACTATTGGGTCACTGTTAGATTGGTCACATCTCTCTCTCACCACCCAATGGGTTAACCCAGTGTCTATATAAGACATCCGAGCCGTTCACAAGGTGGGCACCACCATGGGAATGAACAGGTACAAAAATCGGGCCACTCCACCATTCATTCCATGTTAAATGTGGACCATTTAAATCATTCTTTGTTTAGAAACTAATATAGGACGTGGCACCTATACATTCCTAGCTAGCATGGTTGGACCAAAAAAAGATGGGCTGTAAATTGATAATAACTTTTGATTTGGGCAACGTCATGGAACACATAACCTATCAATCTTTATTGTAACGGGCTATCTGAGATGAACTAACCCATAAAGTGGGTCACACCTATCTGTTTTGCCAGAAAACGTATGATTTCAGCTCAAAAATGAAAATTTAAGAAAAAAAATATTATTTTTAGTAATTTCGATTTTTATAATATTTTTTTTATTTTTATTTTTAGAATTTTAAATTTTCTTTTTTTTTAGAAATAACTTTTAATTATAATAGAATTCTTCTAGCAAAAGTTTATTTGAAATTTTTAGTTTTAAAAATTAAGCTTTAGAAGAACTTTATTAAAATTAGAATTTTTATTAGAGTTAGAATTTTACTATTTTTGGTAATTATAAATTTTAATTTTTTAATATTAATGGTGTAACATACATAAACTAATTAGACAATTATCTATCAATCAATTTATTTCAATTTTTTCAAAAATTATTTCAATTTTTTTTATCTCGTGAATTCAATGTATCTTTGTGAGGAGTCCACAAAAGCTCCTTAGATTTGAAATAGTTATTGCCATAAGGAAAGTGGTGCTCGACCTCAACACATCCTTCTGTGCATCAGAAACAAAGGTGGCCAGCCTGATGAGTAGACTTGGCTAATTTTTGCACATGATCATCTTTAGTAGGAGAGACCCACCTTATGAACACATCACAATTAAAATAAAATACTCAATAAAACTCAACCAGCCCTAGTCAACTCAATCAGATTTCACTGAGGAATTAGATTTGATCGTGACTCAGTTAAAACTCAAGCAAACCCCAACTCGAATCTAAAAACTCAGTGAAACTCAAGAAAAAGTCTAAAAAATATAAAAATCAGGACTTGATTGACTTGGCACAACTTGAAATTATTTATAATTTTTTTAAAAAATATTCGATAATACTAAAAATAATTAGAAAAACTAACGTACCGAGAAACTCGGTTTTTGAGTCGACTTGACTCAGCTAGATTTCGAGTCAAGTTCTCTTGTTTACAAACCATGAAACACGTGACATTGGCACGTGAGATGCGTGTGGACGTGGTGCACGTGGGGCTAGCAAGCCTCCCTGCATAGATTATGCCCCTAAGTATTATAATCAATGGAATATTATTGTTTTTTTATTTGCATAGGTTTGGCAGTTTATTGCATTATCAATGCCAAACAAGAATGCTATTATCCATAAGAGTATAGATTGATAAGAGGAACCGCAGCACACGTGCCAATCTAGCACAAGCGTGCAAGATCCAACACATTCATTAGGTGGGGCAGCATGACCTGTCCCATTGATAAGGTCAATTTATTCATCATATGGGGCCACACTTATAGGAGGAAAATCTATGGTTTGAAAGAAAGTCACCAACGGCTTATATTCAACGTCCATATTCTGACCACTTGATAAGTTGGCCAATCTGGGTTTTTGGGACATGGCCCATCTAGAGCCACAATGGCCTCTATCTCACACACGTTTGCCATCATTCACCACTTTAATCTCTCCTCCCGCGGGTTGCTTTATTATTTCTCATATCACACTACTTTTATCTGCTTAGGTCTAGACACACCATTATCTCTAGGTTTCTCCTATGACCGTAGATGCGAGTGGAGGCATGTAACATCACAAACAAAGCTCATACTATTCTACTTTTGTTGAGACATGTGATGTGGGCCATGCTCCATCATCGAAGCAAATTGCAATGTGGTGCAACTTTATAGTTCCATCGATTTAAGGGTGAGGATTAAGTGCTATCAATACCTTCTAAGTTGGTTACAAACCATTCTAGATCCAGGTCTTTCATCTACTGGGGCCCACTCAAAATGATCGTGCAATCATAACCACTGATTGGAAGAATCATGCTGGTTATGAGAGTGGGTGTAAATCAAAATAACCATCCAATAAAAATTACACAATCGATGGCTAGGATAATCTGAATGGTGCGATTTTCCACATTGATAAGCATATCTATGGTAGGATAGAATTGATGGACAGTTCAGATCGCATACTTTAGTGCCACGTGTTGGGAAACTAGATTAGTAATTTACATAGTAGGGTATAGCACTGGATGGTTTCATTCAGTATAATACATTAGAAGAAAGGTGGTGCATGGGAACATGTGCTGAAAAGATGTACATGCAATTTCATGGACCACATGAATGGAATCGCTAAAAGAAGACTCGATTCCCTCTTTTTCCTTACAAGGTGGGTTCGACCAGGAAATGACATATCACCAATGATTGGGAGGAGTTTTAGATCTAGCCCCTTGTCATCTTCCTCCAATCATCACCAACGAATATGTTGGATCTAGATGCCCTTGTTTTTGGGTTTTTGCACACCGTTAATCATTTTTCTAATGTGGGTATTAGCCTACTCAAAGCTTTTTCTAAAGTGGGCCACACTACTTAAATATTTCTTTTAGACCATCTATTTGTTTTGTGCACATTTGGGCTAACTTATGGGAGGGTGGGTCTGTTTTTTGGGCTTGGATTACTAAATGGTGGGTTGCACTTGATGAGCGGCTTGGATCTCGCACACGTGAGCCGTGTGTGTCTTGAAATGGGCTCATGTGTGTCCATTTTTGCAGTGGTCTTATATGTTTTATTGGCATGATGGATGTCTTGGGAAGTCTGATGATAGTAAGCTTTAGTGCTACTAGTTGCATTGATATGCTTGGATGCATGGTCCACTTGATTGATCCTGACTGTCCATTCTGTGGTCGAGCACATTTGATGGTATACCATCTGATAATAATGAGATCCATGCATCTACAACTTATCCTTCTCTTTTATAGCCATTAGTTCTCTAAGCAATGACTTATGGATAATTGGAAAGTTAGCATTATCTGATGAAATATATGCTTTAAACCACAAGAGATCTATGATGAGACCCAACAAATATATTGCACAAATTTCTGATTAGGCCTAATTTCTCAAACAATCCTAACCATCCATCTTATATGCTATTGATCAGAGACGGCCAGGATCATCCAATCAATTTGGTTATTGTATGGCAAGCCATAAAATAAGTTCCAGACCTTATGGACGCTCTAGATCGATCGCGCAGACTTTCTGAATGTCCCAATGCTTCTCAGACTTTTAAAATCAGATTAAAAACTCAAGGTGAGAGTTTTAAATTATTAGATGGATTAAAATGGCATGTAATTACATGTGATTTGCACATAAAAAAAATGCATAGCGACAATCTTTATGTAGAGAAAAGTGATGAGAGTGTACTTAAAACTAATAAAGGTGGTTTAAAATGTGATTAGAATAATCTGATGCCTTGGACGCTCCTCAAAGTTGCCATGCGCCGATGGGACGCCTGTCTTTGTTTGAGCTGCATGACTAAAACAATGTATTACTTTCGTCTCCGTCTTAAGACATTCTTTTAATTGGATCACATTCACTATAGTCACAGTTTACTTAAAGGTTTTCCAGCTTCTAAAAGCAAGAATTAGTGGGTTTTGAATGCTAATGGCTCTTTTAATTCCCTCCAACTTTCCCACACCACACAAGTTAAATAAGCTATAACCTTCTAAAACTAGAGGTATGTTAATCCCATGTGGTCCACACATGATGTTTGAGAGATATGAACTTTCCGTCTTGTTGGACACAATGCTTAGGTCTTCTACCTCAAAAATCAGGTCGTTTCGCCACTCAGGTGGGCCACAAGATGGCTGAAACCATTTTCTTCTGGCCGTCCGTTTGTTTGCTATGCTGTGTCCCACCTGCGGTATGAAATTATATGATTTTGAGGCCAGAATATCTAAACAATGTAAATCTTGCACATGTTTCATATTGTCACGTGTGATGATTGTGAATGGGTAGGGCAACAATCAGCAAACCTCCTAATCCATGTTTTTCTTTCCTGAATAAACATTTTTTTTTTTTTTTTTAGGTTAGCTTGTTAGTACACAGTCCATGTTAGCCACCCCCACTAGGGATCGATACTAAGACCTCAAGTGTTGAAACAAGGTATCTCTACTCAATCTGCCAGTTGAGCTATGGTTCTAGGTGTCTTTCCTGAATAAACCCTAAAGAAACTATAACTAAGGCACATCTGCATTAGTGAAAGTTTGATTTCAATAACAGTTACATTTCTAATGTGTCCGTTTGTGCATCTGTGCAGGTACGGTATGTGTCTGTGTACACACGTGTGCATGTACCATATGTTTCTGTGTGACACGTGTGCTCCTGAAAATTGCAATTGTATACTAATTTAAGGGTAAAAAAATGAGGTTATATTATTCCTTGCCAATCTTTGATGTTTATAATAATATTGACATTAATGTGTGAATATTCATGATGATATTAAATTAGATGATGATAATAATAATATTGCTACAGTAAAAATAATATTCATACTCACTTTAATTGATGGATACACCTTTTCTTTTCACTTTTTGATATAATAGTATAACTTTATACTATTGTATTGTCAACTTTTCTAAATAGATCTAAATATATAGTTGTTCTTATTATAGTATTATTATTATGGTTCGAAAACCCAAAACTTGAGTTGACTCGTTGTTCAACTTGGTTCGGTTGACTCGATAACTCTACCCGGCTTGATTCGATATTTAATAATTATAAATTTTAAATACATAAAATTGTAGTTGATACCAAAATTAGTTAGATCTAGCATAAGTGGTCGTTTGATTGTATATTTGGGGGGATTTCATATCTCCCAGTTGTTTGGCACCATAAAGTAAATGGGGGGTTTTAAATTTATGGGGTTTCAAATCCACTCAAAGGGATTTCAAATTGAAGATGAAAGCTTAGATTGCATGTAAAATTCTTGCAAGAGTTGCATATGTCACTAGACTATTAAACTATAAGATATATGACCAACTAATGATATCCCAAAATAATTAGATTATCAATTGCATCACTATAAAGCAATGATCAGAGCCGTTCAAACAATATTGTCCATGTAAATCAATGGTTAAAAATTGTTGGTTAGTCACTCGGACGTGATCTTGTGCTCTTGGCCAATCCCAGATTTAGAATTTCATCATTTTCAGGAAAAGTATATATTTCAACCGGCTAATTACAACAATTGTGTCAAACACTACATACGTTTACCGATTAAAGATATTAAAGTTGATTTAGTAATTAAATTTAAACCCCTTTAAATATACTATACATAGCTACTTTTGGATTGAAGTTAATTATAAATCCAGGGTGATCCAAGGGTTCCAAATCCAGGCTCCCAAATAGGCCCTAAGAAATTCCAAAAAAAAAAAAAAAAACTGGGAGGTCCCTAGGAATTGACAAATCTTCCTGAGTCAGGGACGAGTCACGGCCACAACTGAGTTTCTGATGACTAGGTTCAAATTCTAACCGAGTCAATTTAGATTGGTCGAGTTTCGAGTCTAAGTCAGTTTTAGAACTATTATTATTATTATCATCGTCGTCATCATCATCATCAAATAATAAAAATTAGATTAGCATGCCCAAGTCATCATCAAGTTGATGTCTTAATGTCTCATAAGTAGATCTCTCTCTCTCTCTCTCTCTCTCTCTCTCTCTCTCTCTCTCTCTCTCTCTCTCCCTCTCTCTAATAGTATGGAGGTGGCCATGTCAGTATCCAAGAACATGACAGCCCCTTAACATGGATGCTACCTTCTACCAGCCAAAGGTGTCAAACTTCTTCTACTCCAACCAAAAAGGCAATGCTCTAGTAAACATGCACAACTCAGACCAGCCGCGATCCAGCCAAACATCAACCAGCAGATCGTCTGAGTCCAGCGACCCCGGCGGGACTGGCAAATGGGCCGCGAAGCTTCTCCGAGAGTGCGCCAAGGCCATCTCCGAAAAGGACTCTGCTAGGATCCACCACCTCCTATGGATGTTGAACGAGCTCGCCTCCCCCTACGGTGACTGCGAGCAGAAGCTCGCTGCCCACTTCTTGCAAGCCCTCTTCTGTAAGGCGACAGAATCCGGCAACCGCTGCTACAAGACACTAACATCAGTCGCCGAGAAGGGCCACTCATTTGATTCAGCTAGGAAGGTGACACTCAAATTCCAAGAAGTGAGTCCATGGACAACCTTTGGTCATGTTGCCTCAAATGGGGCCATTTTGGAAGCCTTAGAAGGTGAAACCAAATTACATATAATTGATATCAGCCACACATTTTGCACTCAGTGGCCCACCTTGCTAGAAGCCCTGGCCACTAGAAATGATGAGACGCCACGCCTAAGGCTGACGGTGGTGGTGACGGCATCCATGTCCAATTCGGTCATGAAGGAGGTAGGCCAAAGGATGGAGAAGTTTGCTAGATTGATGGGGGTACCGTTTGAGTTCCGCGTAGTGGCTGGGCTAGCACGGCTGGCAGACCTCACACATGAGGAATTGGGTCTCCGTGAGGATGAGGCGGTCGCAGTGAACTGCATCGGCGCCTTGCGGCATGTCAGTGTCGAAGAACGGCCATCCGTCGTTCGCATGCTCCGGTCATTCCGCCCGAAGGTGGTGACCATAGTTGAGGAGGAAGCTGATTTCACGAGCACTAGGGGTGACTTTGTGGAGTGCTTTGAGGAGTGCTTGAGGTTTTATAGTGTGTTCTTTGAAATGCTGGAAGAAAGCTTTGTGCCCACCAGCAATGAAAGGCTGATGTTGGAGAGGGAGAGTTCTAGGAGTATAGTGAGTCTATTAGCTTGTGGTGGTGATGGTGGTGGAGAGTGTGAGAGAAGAGAGAGAGGGAGCCAATGGTATGGGAGGCTTAGGGAGGCCTTTTCGCCTGCTGGATTCAGCGACGATGTTGTCGATGACGTCAAGGCGCTCCTAAAGAGGTACAGAGCAGGATGGTCATTTGTGCCAGCCAAAGGCGATGAATCAGGTCTTTATTTGATGTGGAAGGAGGAAGCTGTTGTATGGGTTTCAGCTTGGAAACCCTAGATTTAGGTTCCGTTTGGACGTAACATCATCCGTCGGCTCTTGACTGAGAAACGGCACCGGCAACGTTGATTTACAAGGCGACATGAAGATTTATCACCTAAAACATCCATTGGGTCCCAAAACTGATTTGCAGGTGCGATCCAAACATGCTGTAAGAAGATGGTTTCAGATCGAAACAAGAGTTTTGTCTCCTAACTCTGGTTTTGTTGGTGCATCCAAACAGGCCCTTGGTGTTTTTTACAATGTTTTTTGCACAAACCCAAATAGGTCCAAGGATTGACCATGTCATTGGACACATTCATGCAGTAGGTTTGGTTTGTCCTCCCTTTCCTCTATACATACATATATGGGTCTCATTCATATCTAGTTTTCTTATGCTTGGAGTGTGTATTGCTTTTACATCTATTTTACCTGTTTCTTTGAGAGTGTTAATTTGTTCTTGTTTGCCTAAAAATCTCTCCGTTATTCATGCAGAGTGGATGTATATTTATTTTTTAAATTCTTTCTTTGCTTCTTCCCTATATATATATATATATATATATATATATATATATATATATATATATATATATATATAAGTGATCATAAATATATAAACATTCACACACACATACATATATATCTTCCAACCTATCATGTGCTTATAACATCCAAGGCTTTCAATAGGTTCGCCCCACCATGATGTCATATTGTGCAAAAATCAGCCATTTGTATTTATCTCAGGAGGGCTGGAACATAAAAAAAAACAATGTCTAGCCGTTGATAAATAAGAAATTAATGCAAGTTATGGTCCATAAATAGGTTCACCCACCGTGATGTCCTCTTGATTAGTGAGTGGATGTGGATCATTTTTCATTTGGGGATCCTAATCATGTGGACAACCTATTAGGCGGGTTGGATGTCACTCGCACATGGAAGGTTGGAAGTTATCGTTTAGGTGGTCTGTAAGTAATGGTCCAACTAGTTGGACTTTAACCTCTCATCCATTCATGCTTTTTACTTAATAAATGAACCAGTGCTGTTAGAGAACTATAAGTTATGGTGCTCCTAGTTACAGTGGGACACTTGGAGAATCCAATCAATTGATCTAGAAGGTACGCTAGCTCTGTCGGAGCATGTTCATGGTGTCCCATGTAAAAATCACATCGATTGGATAATTTGACTTTGTCCTATCATTGCTTAAACCGACGGTAGAGATCATATATTTAAAATTAGGTCTAATCAACAATTTGTCCCTTTAATTGTTGGTTCATGGATTTCTTATTCTTCCAGAGAAACACTTTTAACATCAAACCCTGACCATCCAATCCATGGCTCGGAAAATGGACGGCCATGTAAAAGAAGGCCAATTTGGAAGGATAGGATCATCCAATCGGTGCAATTCAGTGTGTCCTATGAACTGTCATGCTGAACGTAATAGATGATCAGGATCAATCAATAGGACCATGCAATACTTTGATGCAGCTGGAAGCATCATAGCTTATTGTGCTCTCAAAGTGTTGGATTACCTCTCTTTGTTGAGAAATAATCTAGTGCCGCCCCTGTATCACTATAAACTGGTTGGCTGTAATAATCCTGTAATATACTATCAGATAGCATCTGATTGTAATCAACGTATCTAATAGTCTATTACACAGCTTGTGCGACTATTGTAAGTTTGTTGCGGATCCTAAGCTTGGATAAAGGAGGGTTATCTCTGGCCGAGGGCAATGATTTGGATACTGCGCCAACTAGGACCTGGCTAGAGATGGACATCCCTATTAGAGGGCTTTGTGGGACCACCATGATATATGTGTTTAATGTTAGAGAACTATAGAAGCACATAGAGATAAATCAAGCAAAGTACTACCAATTATACAACCAAGTACAAACACAGATCATCCAAATTTTATGTGGAAAACCTTTTCGAAAAGAAAATATATATCATGATACAAAAGAATGATTAATGCACTATAAAAGTAAAAATTACAAGAGATAGAAATTACTGATTTGAACAAGCCTCAAATCTACTTCACAAGCCCAAGGTATGCCCCTTGAAATCTTTAAGAACGAGCCCGATTACATTCACTATATATAGCATAATATAGTATCACAATTGAAATAGGAAATAAATCATGCACTTACGCAATTTTGTGTATGCGCTCGATGGGACTTTAATGGCATCGATGATTTGTTAATAGAATCGAACATATTTGATAACATCAAGTAAAAAATCAAAATGTTCTAGTAACAAAATACGGATTTTTCAAAAATTTCCGATAGCATCGTGCACTGCTCGAAGTAACCAAGAGGTCCGTCGATGGCATCAACAAATCCTATTGTTTACAGATTTAAGACATCAATAACATTTTATTCAAACAATTTATCTATTTTAAAAGATCATTATAAGGCATGAGCCTAAAAAAAGAGCTAGATTGAAGGCACGACGCCACAAAAAAAGTGGTAACAATGACCCCCATAGTTGAAATCTTTCTACGGCCTACTATGATGTTTATTTGTCATCGAACCTGTTCATAAGGTAACATGTGCTTTGATGAAGTGCAAACATAAATATCAGCTTCATCCAAAATCTTTGTGGCTGACAAGAGGTTTTCAGCTATAGGCATTCAATCCTTATTGTTTCCTCCGGTTTCATCCACTTGAACATTCAATCTCTCTCATTTTTGGGATCATCGCCGAAAATGATTTGTCAAAATAGCTGAATGGCATAGAAAAAACACATACATCTTGGTGGGCCCCACAGAGGCCCTAATAGGACTGTCCATCTTTAGCTAAGTCCTAGTGGGAGTAATACTTAATCCCCTCGCCTTCTAATTGACAGCTGGCATTAGACTTACACCATAACTTTCATCATGAAAGAAATGGCACAAGAGGATTAATGTTGCTACTCCAGTTAGTTGGGAGAAGGTTTAGATGACGATGATGCTCTTAGAACACTCTTAATATTATAGTACTAATATATAATTGCATTGGAAGGTTGTGTTTGAGGCCCTCATGGCCATCATGCAAAAATATAGTTATTGGATGATCCAATCCATTCGAAAGTTGAGTTTCTTTTACATAGCTATCCGTCTTTGGATGGTTAGGTTTGTGTGATCAAAGTTATTCTTCAAACCATAAGCGGTCCATAATAATCCTCAGAAAATAAATGGCTTAAATCATTCATTGGACTTATTTTTCCATAGATGATCTTGACCATCAATCCATTTTTGTTGGTTATTGATAAGATGGCTAGAATCATATTATTGTATTGAGTTTTGGATGGTGTCATATAAGACTGCGTCCGGACCTGGTTGAAAAACCTGATTGATGGATTGGATTGAGTTAGTGTCCCGATGCAAATTCGAGTAATCTAGAGTACATCTTTATTTAAGTGAACTAAAAGACAAATTGTCATATACGACCTTGAATGTTAACGTTTTTACATCTTATCCATATGTAAGGTTTAATTATCATATGGGACGAAAACGAAGATGGTACATTCATCAAGTTGGCTACAACGTTGGTGTGGCCCACCTAATGAGTATATTGTTCCAACATTCTATCCATGTGATGTTCATGGTAGGGCCTACCCTGTGCATGGTGCGGATGTCACTGAAGTGACATGTAAGCATGAATTTCTCAGAGCCAGTGCATTTACCTGTCTTTTTAATCTAGACATGATAGTCTCCCAATTTAGATTTTAACAATAATGCCCGGAGGTCCAAAATAGAATTTTGTATTCATGGCACAGTCACATTCTCATGTAAGATAGGGTTGAGGCATACATATCTACTTGAAGCTAATGTCAAATGGTAGAAACTTTTCATCTAGACTCGCAGTCATCTTCCTTATACAAAATGACCAATATAAGAATATCATATTCTTGTTTTAGACATCCATGGTCTACAACTCTCCTTTGGCCAATAACTATTGCATCTAATCTCAAATATCTAAGGAATCTTCTCTAAAACCTATATGAATATTAACATTCCATGCATATCAGTAAAGCTAATGTATAAATGTATCATGTACAAACAAAGGGAAGAGAGTGTATTATTGGTTTTTCAGGGCCCAAACCCCAACATGGACAACATTGTTCATCGCGAAAGAAGAATGTACTGTACCCAAATGGGCGGTCTAGAGTCTGGATGCTAATGGATTTGAATGCAATTGAGTGCAGAGGAATGTAGGAGAATGTTTCCATATGCTTAGCCCACGAGATTATTTCTCCATTTTAAATATAGAACTTTGCTAGCGTGGCACACGATAGTTCAAGATCCAAACCATCCATCAAACTAGCATCACTATGTTGATGCTTTAGACAGAGAATTAGGTTGATCCAACGGTCAAGTCAGCCATAGTTTGCAAAACAAATGTATGGCTATAAAAAACTTAGCTGAAAATTTCTAATCCATCCACTTATTTCCGATATTGCACCCACCTGTTGAGTGGACCAGAATTATTTTGAGAAAACATATGCAAGGCTTGTAATGTCCCCGAATTTTGAGCCGTGAAAAACCTGGATTAATCGGATGAAAAAAATTAAAATTTTTATTAATAACAAAGATAAAACATTTAGTTCAATGGTAAAGGCACTCTCAATGGGAGATAAGGTTTGAAAATAAATTTTTACCACTGCAATATATAACTTGTTTTTGCGTAAGATTACAAAACTCTAGAGTAACCTTTTAGATCAAGTGCTGTCTTTATATAAAAGAAGGAACCATAGGGATTTCTCCTGCCAAAACCCTAAGGAAAATGGGTGAGAGAGAGAGAGAGAGAGAGAGAGAGAGAGAGAGAGAGAGGCATGTAGAGAAAGTGCTTTCACCGATAAGTTCCTAATTCGACTTTTTTTTTTGAAATTTTCTGTATTTCGATTAAAAACCCCTAGATATAGACATTAATGAACAGTGTGGATTGACCTTATGTCCATTGTTTCAATCTATGGGAATGTTTGAAGAAGAAAAAAAAGGCTTTGCGTGAGAACCTGTGTCATAGAGATCGATTTTCGACAATCCATTGGTATAAATCTAGATTAATTCAAATAAGAGGTTTCTTAAGGCCCGAAACATACCATGGCCCCAAAATTTTGAGTGATTCGACTGTTGGGTTGTCCACAACGATCTATGAATGGTATCAATTATAAAACATGCTGTAGAACGATTATATATAACCATTGTAGATCTTGAATAATTCAGATCCGAATAATCCTCTGGTTTTTTTTTTTTTTTTTTCCAAACTTAGCATTGGGGAAACATCATTGGATGGTTTGGACTTAATCCATGTATATGATTAATCCTTAAAAGTTAAGGAGATAGAGCAAAAAACCTTAAAAGTTTCGAAAAATCAAATTGTGTAGCTGAACGTAATCGACTTTGATCGATCGATCGAAGTTAGGATTTCGATTGATCGAATATGTTGATTTTTGTCTAGCAAGCAAAAGTTAAAATTTGAATTTATTCGATTGATCGAGAGCATCCTCGAGCAATCTTGATCGATTGAAGGTATCAATCGACGACGACAAAATTAGTCCATTGATCGAATTGAATTAAATCTGATTTTTCTTGATCAATCGACAATGGGTTTCAATCTATCAAAAGTGACTAAAAGTGTTCAGATACTTAATCTGTAGAATTCAAATTTCCTCAATCTATAATCGATTGATTGAAGGGGATCGATCGAGGGCTTTTTAGATGTCTCGATTGATCGACTAAATTGATCGATCATTCCTTGAGTTGATTTTCAGATTTTCTTGGCTTAATTACTAATTCACAAATAAAAAATAGTGGGTCATCTAAAATTGATCAAAAGTAGGCCTTACTTATGAAATAATTGAATTAAATTCATGATTGTTTAAACTATGTTAACAAGGATTTGAATTTTAGATTCAAAACCATATGATTCTTGGTGGATTTAACTCTATGCAATGAATATAGATGTTATGATTTCTATTTTGTTATGTTACCCTATTAAGATATTCATTGATGTACGATTCATGCTTTGAACAATTATTATTGTGAGTTGAATATGTGGATATGTAAATTATTACAATCATGAATTCATTGTTTACTCTCCTATGGAGAAATGTATATGACAATTGCGTATGTTGATGTATTGTGCATTGAGTATGCATTACATGTATCCATAGTGCTCATGTTGATTCCTAGAGGCACGCTTTATATGACCTCATGTACACTTCGTGCTTGGGTTCTTGGGAGATCGATCTCTCTAGATAGTTTTTCGGTAGATTTGTTATTGGATGCCGATGATTAGTGGAAGCCTACTCAATGAGTAGATGTAGGCATTGTCCATGCCTACCTATATATGGTAAAAGCCCACCAGATGCAGATGCGAGTTAACAAATAACTAATCTAAACAGGTTGATGATTATCTCACTTTATATATATATATACACACACACACATGCATCCACACTGCCACACACTCACGCTGTAGTGGGATTTCACCACCTATGGGTACTCGAACCCTTGACTCGGTGTTGAAACTCCAGGGAGTCTACCACTGGAGCAAGAGCAAGGACCCGTGATTATCCCACTTAACATGCATTTCATGACATCCCTGCATGCATGCTTATATCTACACATATATTTTTTTATGTTGGTTGCACTATCTTACTTGTTTTGTGTATGAGCCATGATGGATTCACTCACTAGCCTGGCTAGCTAACATTATGGAATGACAACCCTATAGAAGTGATTTAGATGGAGAAAACAAATCAAATGTTGGAGACTGAAGCCTAGTTGATAGATGAATCTCAAGATTAATGGTCATATTTATTAGAAGATGAACTAGTTGCATTGGATTAATTGGTTGTCATATGATTTATTGTTTAAAAGATTTGATTTCTTCTTTATAGCCTATGAAAGTTAGATTGAATTCAACATTATTTATAAACATGTTATGTTGAACGGTTTTGGATATTATAATTGAATAAAGTCTCATATAGGTGGATTCAATTAATTATTAAATAAAATGATTTGAATGTGATAGCGGTAGTGATGAAATGTGTTAGAATGTATGATATGGGTGTATGCTGGAATGTAAATTGGGTGTGAACGTATGAAAAATTAAACTATGCCTCCAAGTAACAGTATGATAAGTTAGTTTATGTACGCTTGGTGTACTAGTCTTAAACTGTAATTCGAGTTTGAGGTGCACATTCGGTATCCGAATTGTGGGGCGCGAAAAGGTTGGTCCAAACTATGGATGGATTGGGTCTCGTACTTATGTGTCATGCTACGACGTGTGGCATGTACATGAGTTGTATTGCATGTGCATGTACAAAGCTTTTACATGTACTAGAGGGAGAGTGGGGGAGAGAAAAGAGAGGAGGAGGATATGAAAGGAAAAGTTGTATCTATATGCGCACACAAAGAAAGAGAGACTTAGAATGGTTTTAATAGTGGATGACCTATTCCCACTTTTACTAGTATTGTGGCTCATTTGAGTTTTAGATCTAACTCATATTTGAATTGATGTTGTGCATGATGTGGTACAATAGATGTGTGGAGTAAATGTCATAAAATCATCACAATAAACTTGATGCGGACATCAATGGTGTGCCCTTTAGAGTATACTAGAGGAGGCATCGTCCTGATAGAGCATCGGAGCGAAAGAGTTGTTGTGGATGGACGTTGGGTCCATCAAATCCATTTTTTGATGTGCTACGAGTATAAGAACGGCATGACCACACCCTGACTAAAGGCCTATGGGTTGGATTTCACACCATAGGTCAGATTTTACACCTTGTCACACGGGTGTTAAGAGTTCATATGTTTTGTTTGTTCCTTCTTTTATCAAGAGATTAGGGTTTCAGGATTGACCCTTGGGTTTGAGAATTCCGTCCTGGTTTCAAGTTTTCTTCTTACTAGATCTTCTAGGAAAATGTAAGAATCATTCACCTTCTTTTCCTTTTGATGACAAAGGATCCGTACTTTTTTCATGAACCATCCATTCTTCATTTGTTTCGTTCCTATTTGGATATCCTCTTTTGGTTTAAACGGAAAAGAGAGATGGGTAGTCAGGAGAATTAGATACAAACTTGACCATGGACTGACTTATGCTAGATATGAGATATCTTCATATCCTTAGGTCCTCACTTTTTTACTGTTTACGTGGTTTTATGCTAAGGGGCATGATTCTAACGGAATGATATCATCTTTATGTTGAGATTTGCTTAATCTATTTATTTAAAAATGGTTAGTTGATTAACTTATTTATTTGAATATCTTCAACCTGATTACACAAGCATCTAGGATTAGGTCATCATATGTCTCTGCATCAATTTTGGTATCAAAGCCTAGATTTTAGCATATGTCAGTTTATTAACAATTCCTCTTTTGATGAAAATTTTATAAAGAACCCCGCACCTCGACCCACGTATCAACTCTGCAAATGGGACATATTTTGTTAAATTTAGTTTGCCCTTTTTCCTAAGTTTTATTAAGTCCCCATATAGATTTAGGCCATATAGGGTAGTTTTATTGCATTAGTATCATTATTTTTATCCTTTCTCACACATAGATTTAGTTCCATTCACCTCTCATTCCTGGTATATGCCCACGTGCACTAGTCGTAGATTTGGTCTCTATTACACCATGGACTCTCATCAATTTGTCAAAGCTATGGAAGGCCTAATTAAGATAACGGATCAACAGTTTTGAACCTTGAGGGATGATATCGTGCAGTAGTTTGCACATCACAATGGCAGGTTCACACATCTAGAGGAGAGAGTTACGTGTGTAGAGGCTGGTATTCCAACCGCCACTGTAAGTGGTGCCTAAGGAACCCTAGACACCGGGGCTGTCGATCAACAAAAATTGAAGTAACAAAATGGTCGGGGCAAGTGTTAGGCTCGCAATGCTACATCAGTACTACCACTGTGGTGGCATGGATCACATTATTGCCGAGTGTTCAAATAATGGTGGGCGCATTGCCTTTGTTTCTAAACACCCCACAGAAGAAAAAGTGGCAAATAAAGTTGATGGTGACTAGGATGATGAGGAGATCATTATCCCCTCCCTTGAACTGGCTAGTGATGCTGATGATGATACTGTGGAGACCATCCCACTTGCAGTGGTGAGGTGTACCTTGACCCAGATGAAGGAAAGCGAAGATTGACACAAACCACCATTTTTCACACTTGCGCCAAGTACGGAAAAAAGAGCTACAAAGTGATCATAAACAACAAGAGATGTGAGAATAAAGTTTCCCTAGCTACTTTGAGTCACCTGGTGTTGAAGTTAGTCCCTCACCCCAACTCATACAGAGTTTCTTGGGCGGATGCAACATCTCTCCCTGTGACTTAATGATGCCTTGTTCCGATTGAGTTTAGAATATACAAGGACAAATTGTGGTGTGATGTGGTTACGATGGACGTTGGTCATGGTTATATGACAAAGATGTCACAATATTCGAGCATACGAATAATTATGTGTTTAAGCATGAAAAAAGAAGCTTATTTTAAGCCCTTTCCCTCTCAAATTATCCACAGGAACGAAAGATGTTGTATCCCCAAGCGGTCTTAAGAGTCAAAGGGCGCCTCAATCGAAGTCTCTTTGCATTATAGATGCTAAGGAGTTTGAGAGGGTGACCAAGGCGAGGACTATGGTGTATGGCCTGCTGGCTAGGGAGAGTACACTCGAAGTTACTCTGGGGATACCCTAAGAGGCTCATCCAGTCTTAGAGGAGTTTCATGATATCTTCCTTGAGGACCTTCCAGATGAGATTCCACCAATGCGAGAGACATTCAACATGCAATAGTTCTCGTCCCAGAGGCAACTCTTCCAAACCTCCATCACTACATAATGAACCCTACCGAGCATGTCAAGTTGAAGAGGCATATGAATGTATGAATTATTTAAAAAGGGATTCATTCATGAGAGTTCGAGCCCGTGCATCATGCTTGCGCTTCTTACACCTAAGAAAGATAACACATGATATATGTGTGTTGATAATAGAGTCATAAACAAAATTATTGTCAATTATCGATTTCTCATCCCGAGGCTTGATGACATGCTTGACATGATGGTCATATCTACTATCTTTTCAAAAATTAACTTTCAGAATGGTTATCACCAAGTTCATGTTTGCTTGGGAGATGAATGAAAAATTACCTTCAAGATGAAAGACGGGTTGTACGAGTGGCGCCTGGTTATGCAACACCTTGAGGGTGATGACCCAAGTGCTGCAACCCTTTATGGGTGAGTTTTTAGGTGTGTACTTCGATAAATATCATCATTTATAGTACGTCCCTTAGCTAGCACATCGAGCACTTAAGGAAGTCTACAATGCCTTGCGCATAAAAAAGCTCTCTGCAAACCTCAATAAGTGTTCCTTCTTGATCTCCCAAGTTATCTTCCTGGTGTTCATTGTATCGTCATAGGGTATGTCTGCAAACCCTGAGAAAGTCAAGGCCAATGTCAATTGGCCTGAGCCGCATATCATACACGATGTGCGAAGATTTCATGGCCTAGTCAAATGGAAGAATAGCCCCATTATAGATAACTCTTGGATCACAAAGACATAGTTGCACGCATCAACCCCAATTTATTCAAAAGATACAGGAGTTCTCTTTCACCAATGGCGAACTCTTCCTACCCGGGGAGAATTGATGCGGACATCAATGGTGCACCCTTTAGAGTGTACTAGAGGAGAAAGCGTCGTCGACACAGTACCATAGTGGAGGAGTTGATGTGGATGGACGTTGGGTCCATCGACGTCCATCGGACCCCTTTTCTAACATGCTATGAGTGCAGGAGTGGCATGACAGCACCCTGACAGTATGCCCATGGGTCGGATTTCATACCCTGTTGCACGGGTGTTTTAGTTTTAAACATTTTTTTTAATTTTAGGGGCTTTAGTACATTTTTTTTCATTTTTTAATTATTTTTCTTATTTTCAGGAGCTTTAGAGCACTTTTATTTTTTCATGACTTATATAAACACTATGAGAAACTTTATTTTATATGATTGAATGAATAAGAGTTCGTATATTTTGTTTGTTTTTTTTTATATCAAGAGATTAGGGTTTCAGGATTGACCCTTGGGTGTTGAGGATTTCACCCTGATTTTAAGTTTTCTTCTTTCTAGATCTTCGAGGTGTAGAAAAATGTAAGAATCATCCGCTATCTTTTTCTTTTAATAACAAAGAATCCATACTTTCTTCATAAACCATCCATTATTCATCCATTTTGTTTCTATCTAGATATCCCTTTTTGGTTTGAACAAAAAAGAGGGATGACTAGTTAGGAGAATTAGATCCAAACTTTACCATGGACTGACTTATGTTAGATCTGTGATATCATCATATCCCTAGGTCCTACCTTTTTTACTGTTTACATGGTTTTATGTTAAGAGGCATGATCCTGACGAAATAATTTTATCTTTGTGTTGAGATTTGTCTAATCTCTTTGATTAAAAACAGTTAGCTGATTAATTTATCTATTATAATATTTTCATTCTGATTATACATGTATTTAGGATTAGATCATCACAAGTCCCTGCATCAAAATCACACACAACCTTTGTTGCATGAGCTCCCAACAATATTGTCGGCACAGGACTACACGCAAGTGCAGAAAAGAGATGTTGGAAGTGGCTACTCGCACAAACAAAGTGAAGTAACAAAAACACCCTTAATTGAAGGACCACCCACATCCCCTTTCCAAAAGCTTATGTGAAGACTAAAATTGACTAGACAACGTGAGTTCTTTGACACCTTTGTTCAGCTGGAGAGGGACAATCTAAGCCATTTGATTCTTTGTTCAGCTAGAGAGGGACAATCTAAACAATTAGATTCAACCGAGCAATTTGATCACAAGGTCATCAGATCCGTTGGATTTGATATCTTTGGACCTATATAAATATGCATAGAATACTAGTACCATTAGAAGACATTTATATTTCCCTAAGGTAGTAGTAGCGGTGAAAAAAAAGGTCATGACACATCACACATGGAATAGCATTTACTAAAATCTGAAAAGAAGTGGGGCAATGAAGTGTAGGCTGGGTGGCCAACACAAAATACCTAATCAAAATCCCTTTTGAGGGCTTTTTGTGTAGCAATGTGGGAAGCACGTTTGCCTTTTTACTACCAGACGCATGCACTTGCTGTGACCTACTTTATATAGTGGAAGCAACTTTTCTAGAATGAGATGGGGAGGCTTGGAAAGCAGTCCATGAGTGTACGGTGGGTGCCCTATGAGTGTACGGTGGGTGCATTCACTGTGTCCTAACCTGCCTGGGTCAAGCTCACAGCTTTCTAATCAAAAGAGCCTTGGCTTTTGTTTTCTCCCTCTATTCTTTTCTCTTCCTCCAACCCGCCAAAAGAAATCTCTCTCTCTCTCTCTCTCTCTCTCCTACATATGTGTGTGCAGTGTTTCCTGTGGTCCCCAAACTTTTGACTAACATGTGGACCACTAAACTTTTTATCTGAACTGTCCATTCTTTTGTACAAGTAGGGACAAGCCAAGATGCAAAAAATAAAATAAAATAATAAAAATGATGCCGATTGGATGATCCCAAGCATCCAATGAAGAGCTGAGAAAATGATAGGTCAAGATTGGGTCAATAAATAAAATAGGTCCAATCAGCATCTTGAACCATCCATCTTATAAATCCCACTTTGTATTGCTTATAACTCCAACGAAGCACTTTGGGTTTGATGATTCCAATCATGAAATCGATGGCTCATAAAAAACAAATGGTTGTTGTAAATAGGCCTCATTTATAGGGCTAGGATCATCAAATTGCACCATGGCTTGGTCCCAAGGGTACTACTCAATGAGCAGTCCTGATTGATGATTAAGGGTACTGCTCAATGAACAGTCCTGATTGATGATTGGGGGTGGCATGTGTCTTTCAAAAGCTTTGAGGATGTTGCTAACCTTCCCATCACATACATACGAGAAATGTTACATTGCTCTTAGAGAATATATGTAAGTTAAGTTCAATTGGACAGTCCAATCAATCCATCTAAATGGTCTAGAGAGTCCAAAACACATTTCATGGACTAGCATGCAAGAAATCACACTCATTGTATGATCTAATCCATCCTTTCTTCAAGCAATGGGTGGGATGGATGTAATTGGACGACAAAATAACTCTTTATGGTCATAAGCAATACATTATGGATCATATCCTAACAAATAAATGGATCAAATTGTTTATTTGGCACATTTGTCATAAATGATCTCAACCATCGATGTCAACGCAATTGATCTGCTTAGTGATACGTCTTAGTCCATGAATTGTGCATTAACCTAATGAACAATCTAATATTAGATTGGAGTGTGTCCCAATGCAACAAGAAGCACTACAACTTAAGTTCTTTGAGACCACTGGTGTATTTACACACACGTACACATCCACATCCGTTTAGGGTTTTACTAATGTCCTCACCTTTATAGGGACTGTATTAACATCATGGTTTACCTTTCATTAATATAAATCATTCATTCATTTATACAACCAGGAACAACCTATGGTACAAAAATCTTGGCAGGCGAATGGTTTTAAGCATCCAACCGATGCCATAGAAAGTAATTAATCAAGATTGAGTGCATGAACAAAATAAGTCCCATCATCATCTTGAAATATCTAGTAGATAGATCACACTTTGTATTGCTTATTATTCTGAAGTAGCATTTTGGTTTGATTATTCTAACCATGTGATGTATGTCTCATAAACAATAGATGGTTGTAACAATTTGGCCCCATTCGAAGGATCATCCGATCACCATAATTTATTTATTTTTGCACCGACTTGCTCTCAATAGTAAAATTAAATGAACCGTCCCCACCGATGATGCGTGTTATTAAAAGGTTGAAACATGCATGTGAAGGTGGGGGCGATTGAAACCCCCAACCTTACGAAACAGTAAAGGGGTGAATGTTTGGTGTGGGTCTCACCTTGATTTGTTTCCAACAGTGACTTCAACCACCAAGTGCCTGATCCAATTTTAGGTCAGGGTTTCCAAAACCATCCTCAGTCAAGATTCAGTGTAAATGCAAGGCAACTTCCACACTCTTCGTATTGTTTTCCTTAGTTTGGCCCTACCTAAATCATGAAAGGGCCTGATCCTATGACTAAATTTGCTATGTCATCTAATGGTTTGAGTAGATTTCACTCAATCATCACAGGAAGCCTTATAAAAATCAACCGTGGAGGTCTCTTCCAATTGTTTCCTTTGGTTTTGCCCACCTCAATCACAGGTTAGCCTGAATTTTTAGCCCTAGCCTAACGTGAGATGACACATGTAATGGTTGAATTGGATTCCATATACATATTATGACGGTCCTCATAAAAAATTAAGGGTGAGTGTTTCCCTCAAGCTATTTTCCTTGGTATGGCCCACCTAAATAACAAATGGAGCTATTTTTTTAGACCTGGGCCTATAATTGGATCAAACGCCTGTAGGTCGGAGTATATTTTAGAAACACGTAACTGTGGGGCCTCCATGAGCCAACCAACCCCTTTACCAAAATTTTATGTGTATATATATACGTGATATGGATCCAAAATCTGAACCGTTCATGTGAAGCAGCACCTCATGCAACCCCTTGGGCCCAAGTTTTACTTTGATATAAAACTTTGATGGGCCATGAAAAATGAAACAGTTTCCTCCCTTGATTTGCATTTTTCTTTGCTATGGCCCACCAAAATCTTAGATCAGGGTGAAAATTCACCTCCTACGGTTTCATGGCATTCTGCATCTTATGGACCATTCAAATTCAGTTCCCATGACACGTGTGCAAAGGTGCGCACGTGCCTAGGTGCGTAGGGGAGCATGCCTAGGTGCGCACGGCATGCTCCCCTACGCACCTAGGCACGTGCGCACATTTGCACACGTGTCATGGGAGCCGAATCTGAACAGTCCATAAGATGCGGAATCCCATGAAACCTTAGGGAGTGAATTTTTACCCTGATATAAGATTTTGGTGGGCCATAATAAAAAGAAATTCAAATCAAGGGAAGAATCTGTTTGCATTTTTCATGGCCCACCGAAGTTTTGGTTCAAAGTAAAAATTCGTACTAAGCTGTTTTATAAGGTTCTGTTTCATGTGGACAGTTCAAATTTTCAAGACTCATCAAATATAATGAGTTCTCAAAAAAATTCTTATGTAGTTCGTGTGTGTGTGTATATATATATAGAGACACGGAAATGGACCTATCGACCTCTTGGGCAAGTGAAGATACCTGGATCGATTCCCCGGTAGGGGTGGCTAAAAGTGGAGTGTGTACGGACAATGGGGTTGTATACGAACAAGCTAACCTCAAAAATTACTAATAATGAAGGTTGAACACATGGGAACCAGCCCTTTGCCCAGCGCCCACCATAGAATGATATTGCATCTGACTGATGGTCGACACACATTATAGTGGGGCCCACATAGCTGCCCACCATGGAATGATATTGCATCTGGCTGATGGGATAGATGTTCAATACACACATATATGGGCCACGCCACATACATCAGTTGAGAAGAGTTATACTCCCATTAAAACATTTATAATCATTTATTGGGTCCACTGAGATGTGGTTTACAAATCCAGCCCAATCATCGTGTGTCCCACTTGGGTGAGGAGTAAGACCAAGTTTCAGCCGCATCCAAAACTCAAGTAGGCTCCACCAAGTGCTTTTATATATATTTAGGCATGTCTTCATACAGTTTTAGATGATATGAGACACCTAAGTTCAGTGTACGGCTGATTTGTGGGATATCCTATAACCTAAAGGGGACCCATCAAATGCACGGTGTTGATGCTTGAAACACATCACAGTGGGGCCCACAGAGCTCGTGTATCTCTCTCTCTCTCTCTCAAATGCTCTACATACATACATGTATGGTTGAATAATTCATTCATCCCAAACATTGCAAGTGGGTGCTTTGGATTTTTCCTTGAATAGGGCAAGACACTTCACAAAAGCATCCCCAAACAAAGCTAAGGCGATGTGTGTGTTGCTTAAGACATGGATGAATTATTGCTATTGTTTCGTGTTAGCTTGTATCATGAAGTTTTTCTTTTAGCTTGTGAAGAGACAGATTGATGAGACTGTTGGGAAGGAAAATGTCCGTGTGTGTGCATGTGAACACTTATGCCTGTAGGAGCTTCGCTCTTTGTTTAACTGTACATTTTGAGAGTGTACATGCATATTTGTCTATATGCAGTAGATTTTTAATTATTGGATTGCATCAAAGTGCTACTTTGATATGCCATCTCTCTCTCTCTCTCTCTCTCTCTCTCTCTCTCTACATACATACATATATACATGTGTGTACTATTTTAAATTGTGTGAAACCATGCCTACAACATCTAAAAGCACTTGGTGGGGCCTATTTGAGTTTTATATATAGCTGAAACTTGGTGTGATCCCTCATCCAGGTGGAACACACACAATTGATGGGATGGATGTGTGAACTGCCTCAATAAGCATATAAACGATCACGAAGGTTTCAATGGGTGCACATCCACTCTCAACTATTGCCTATAATGTGGCCCACCTAAGTCATGAATTGACTTATTTTTAAACCTGTGGCCCACCACAAATGGGTGCATCTGACTAATGGGATGGATGTTCAATACACATTACAGTTAGGGGTGTACACGAACCGAGCTAGCTCGGTTAGCTTGCTCGACTTGGCCCGAAAAAGCTCGAATCAACTCAACTCAAAACTGAGTTTGAGCCAAGCTGAGCTAATTTTTTGAGCTCGAAAATGAGTTCGAGCCGAGCTCGAGCTTGCCCCAACTCGACTCGACTCGAATCCAGCTCGAACTTAGCTCGACTCGGTACACCCTTAAAATACCCTTTTATAAAATAAAAATAAAAATTTTAAAAAAAAACCTAGACTCTTTCTTTAAAAGTACCACGTACCCCCAAAACCCTCCTTCATACAACTGATAAGAATTCTCCATCTGTCATCTCTCCAAGAGGTAAAATCTCTTATCTCAGCCCTTCATTTCTCCCTTTCGCAACTCATCCCCTCAACCTTGCATCAAATCCATCCGTCCATTTATCTATTTTCTATAGATCCATCTCTTCCCGCACCAACGAAAAATGTCTGTTAGTGAACTTGCCTGCACCTACGCCTGCTTGTTTCTACATGACGATGGCATTTCCATCACGGTATCCTTCAAAAACTCTATTTCAATCTAGTCCATTGTATTCATACGATTTCAAAACTGTATTTTTGTAGGTTTTTTTTTCCTTTTTTTTTTTTTCTTGAATCGTTTCAACGACAGGCCAATAAGATCTCCGCCGTTGTGAGCACGGCTGGTATCGAGGTCAAGTCCTACTGGTCAGGTCTCTTCGCTAAGCTCATGCAAAAGAGGAGTGTTGAGGATCTCATCTCCAATGTTAAATCTAGTTTGTCCAATTCCCAAATCTGGCTTCCTCCCTCCCTCTCTCTCTCATAACCCATCTCTCTCTCTCTCTCTCTCTCTCTCTCTCTCTCTCTCTCTCTCTCTCTCTCTCTCTCCTACTCTCTCCCTCCTCTCTCCCTCGGCTCGAAAGCTCAAAGCTCGAAATTGGCTTGAACTGGTCCGATTGTTGACTAAGCCAAGCCTGAGCTAGAGATCCTGGCTCGGTCACCAAGCCAAGCCAAGTTCGAATTGGGTGTGACTGGCAACCGAGCTGAGGCCAACTCGACTCGGTTCAACTCGATGTACACCCCTAATCACAATGGGCCCCACATAGCTTGACCTCATGGGAAGCTTCCCATGAGATGGACCTCATAGTACCTTTCTCGATATGTATGTTTGTCCATGCATATCAGAAGTTAAAATGTATGCTATGACATATTTTTTTTCACACACCCCTACACACTAGAGCTAGGCATTAAGTTGAGTTGGACCGAGTTAGGGCTAACTCGATTTGATCTAGTTTTAAAATAGGCCTGATCTGAACTCGATCTGACTTGATACTGAGTCCAGCATGCCTGACTTGATCCGAGTTTGGTCGGGCCTGGACTGATCCAGATCGAGTCTAATCCGATCAAAAGTACCGAGTTGGGTCGAGTTAGCACCGAGTCAGATTGAGAGATGAGGGAGGGAGAGTGTGTTGAGGAGAGAGAGGAGGAGGAGGAGGAGGAGGGTGATGGTGGTGGGTCGTTGCCCAACTTGGAAGAGGAGGGAGGGAGAGAGAGAGTTTGAGATCTGGTCGGGTAGGGTGTGGCGAGTAGGGTTAGAGATGTTAGAAATTACACACACACATAGACACACACACACATACACACACACACACACACACACACACACACACACACACACACACCCAAACCTGAGTTGAGTCGGGTTTTGAATTGAGTCGAGTTTAACCAATCGAGTTTCGGTTCAAGTCAGGTTGAGTTATTAGGTAACTCGAACCCGACTCGGTTTGAGTTTGATTCGGCGAAGCCTACTTAGTTCGGACCGACTCACCTATTTGGTTCAGGTCGAGTCGAATCTACACAAGTCGAATGAGTCAAATTAGCCGGATTGAGTCGTCCCGTGCCCACCTTTACTACACACTCACACCATAGTGGGATTTCACCGCCTATAGATACTCAAACCCTTGACCTAGTGTTGAAACTCTCTTATCATGTAAGGTTTAGTAACATAAAAGTGTATGCTCTAGCATGCATAAATATGCCTATCAAAATTCTAACTAAAATAAATATTAATTAACTTATAATCTTTTTACCCCAAGCATACATAAAAATAAGAAAAGAGTGAGGAATGAGAAAATGTGCCAATGCATGTTACTAAACATAAAAGTTGCTTACCTCATGGAAAAGCTAAAGCCTGATCATAAGCATTCACAAAATGACTGTGCACATGGCATGCATATACCTTAATCTAAACCATCTACATCGTGGGGCCCACTGTTCATTGGATGTAACTCAAAAAAAAAAAAAAAAACACATTAAAATGATGAACTTATCCAATTAGCATCCATCAATTAGACATTTATTGCCCGTTTGGATACCACCAAATAAGTTACTTTTTCTACTTACAGCTGTCGATGACTTATTTCAGGTAAGTAAGTTTGGTTTTTGATTAGTTATAAGTAACTTTTTTACTTAAAAGTATATAATCACTTTAGTTAATTTTATTTTTTAGCTTTTCTACTTTTCATAAGTTGCCAAAAAGAATTTCAGTTGGATGTCAGGCTATCAATTTTCAACCTAATTTTGAAGCTTCGCATGTCTACAATGGGACCATGATTTGTATGGCTTTGATTAATGGATAATATATCACACGTGTGCAGAAGTGCATCAAGATAAGGTACCAAGGCTTTTCTCCAAGCGTTGCAAATTGATGAACGAGGGGTCACCAGGGATGCCCTTGGTGACATGACTATGCAGGGCCATCGTGATGTATGTATTATATCCACACCGTCCAACCATATCATTTTAGGGCAAGTGCCAAAAAAATGAGTAATATCAAAAGCTGAAGTGGACGACACCACAGGAAACGGTGGGAATTGAAAGTGTTCCGTTGAAAACTTCTCGGGGGTCTACGGAAGTTTTGCATCAAGCTGATGTTTGTGTTTTCCCTTCACTCAGATCAGATGATCTTGTGAATATGTTGAATGGAAAATAAACATCACGGTTGGTCCTAGAAAGGTTTCAACGGTGGGTGTCATTATCCTACTGTTTCTGTTGTGTGGTCTACTTGAGCTTTGGATCAGCCTCATTTTTGGGACCATCTCTTAAAATGAGCTGAAAAAACTGATGAACGGCGTGAATATACAACACATACATCAAGGTGGGCCCCACGGTCAGGGCCGCACCCAGCTGTCTGTGGATACGGAAGCACCTAATTCGCGTCCCCTCCCTGCAGTGCTGGAAACGGATTGGCTACTCTCCCTGCCACCAGCCCCGTGGCTGTGGTCGGTGCTCTCTGGGCCCCACCATGATGTATGTGTTTCATCAATTCTGTTAATCCATTTTTACAGATCATTTTATAGCTTGATACCAAAAATGAGAGGGATATGAATCTCAGGTGGACCACACCATATGAAAAAAATATTGATTGGATATCCACCGTTAAAATCCTCCTAAGGCCCACTGTACTGTTTATTTGACATCCAATATGTTGACTAGGTCATACAGGCCCAGATGAAGGGAAAAAAATAAAAATAAACTTGATCCAAAACTTTTATGGCCCCCAGAATATTTTTAATGGTCTACGCTCATTCAACACTGTTTCCTGTAATGTGGCCCCCTTGAGATTGATATATACCTCTTTTTTGGTCTCATATACTTAAATGATCTGTAAAAATAGATGGACGGCATGGATGAAACACATACATCATTATGGCCCCAGAGCACCGACCATCAGCCATTGGCTGGTGTCAGGGGGAGTAGCCAATCCGTTTCCTGCAGTGCTGCACCGTACCTTAGCAGGGTAGGGGGGAATTTTCGGTACTTTGCAGAGTAATATTCATGTGTACACATGAACCACCCAGTGCATGGCATGATCTGGACACGTGTAGATGTGGCATACATGTAGATCAATTCAATCCGGACCGTCCCGTCTAAACAGCTGGCCTTGATGATACGCATCCCCGAAGTCAGATGGATTTGACGATCATGGGAGCAGAGTGTGATCATAAGTATAGGATTGATTTCCTACCGTCAACGTCACCGTTGAATTAGGTGTGAGATCCACCCCGTCCATCAGGTGTGTCGCCCTGTTCTTTGCTTTGATTCCAAAAATAAGGCGGATCAAAACTCAGGCAGTGTACAACATTGGGAACAGTGTAAAATCATGCCTAATACTTCTATATTAAGGGATTTTGACTGTACTAAGATTGTGGTATGAACAAGAGCTGGGCAGGATCCGAAGTGAAGGTCAGGATTGGGTCGGTTCGAGTAGGTACACTTATATTCGAATGTACATGGAGTCAAGTTCAGATCGGTGGTCAACTCGTACCGATCCGATCCGATTGGATCTAATCGGGTACTATATAAGTTATATTTACCTTTTTATTTTTACTTCTAAACTACCCTCACCTGAAAGAAGCCCTAATCCCTAACCCTTATTTTTTTCTAACCGAACGAGCGGCGTCATACCCACCCATCTCGATCCGGCCACTCAGTAGCCTGACACCCATCATCACCACATCCGTTAGCACAGTATTGCTACAATATATTTATTTCGTAATTTTTTGAAAGGCCAGTGGCTAATAATTAACCAACTTGATACCCTACTTTCTCTCTTCCTTTTTGCTTGGAGAGGAGAGCAAGCGCCTTCTCTTCATTTCTCTTTTTCTCTCTTTCAGATGAGTCTCTCTCGATGAAATGGGAGAGAAAAAATCCAAACCAAGCGGAATCTGGCCTACTGTGAAGTTGTTCATCAATGGCAGAGCTTCTCGTAAGACCCGTATCCTAGCCCGTACTGTTCCGTAAGCTTCTGCAATCTTCCCGGTCGAATTCCGGCGACCCCGATCTTTTATCGGCAGTTGCGCACGACCCCGAGTCGTATCCCGTATTCCAGAGTCGGCTCGACCCGAGACTTGTACCAATGTGACCGCGCCGTCGCCGCAGTTATGATGCCGCGTCTCACGCGCCGAGGCGATACCCAGGCCAGGAGATGTGGGCCTGCGTTCAATTCGAGAAAAACGACGTGCGTTGCAAATATCAAGGGAATCTCTACGACTCGTCACATCAATCAATCAATGTACAAGTCAAGTACATACCTCATCACACCCATCCCTCTCTCACCCACAAGTCAACAACACCCATACTTATCCCATCTCATTCTTACCAAAAAGTCAAGGCAATCCATACATTCCCATACCATATCCCTTACACAACTTCTCTCTCTCTCATTTCTCATTTTCATTCTAAGCAAGTCCCATGAGTCCAACGTCTAACCTCCATGAGAGGCTTTGTGTGGGCCACTTCCTATCTCCCATCCCCACTCTCCAAAAATAATCTTAACCGTTGAAGTTCGTCCTTTGGAGCTCTAGATCGCGTTGGCGGAAGAAGCAAGATGAGATCAAAGGTGGGTGATTTATGATTTGATTTTGATAATTTTAAGGCCCACTTATGGTGGGACTTACCTTGATGTACGTTTTGTATTTAGGAGGGGCCCATAGTGGCAGGGTCCCTCCCATTTTTTCACCGCTCTCTCTCGCTCCCCCTTTTCCTGGATTGCTGGCCCACTTAGGATCAATCCAGACCGTCCAGATGGACTACACAGTCTGGATGAAGGGATGATGCAAATACTGGCTTTATTCAAGTTGGTGGCCACACGGTGAAGCCCACCTGATGAATGTGTTTCATCCAACCGTCTAGCTGATTGGACGGTGACCTCACCATGATTTATGAGTGAATCCACGCCGTCTGTAGATGGCTTGGCCATGATTTGGGTGGGCCAGATGTGCCACGACCGCTGGTCTAGTTGTTGTCCAGATCGTCCAGCGGGCCTGGACGAAGGCAAACCATGAATATCAGCTTCATTGAACTAGCCATTGACGTGGGCCCCACCCCCACCTGACTTAGGCATTTGATCCGGATCGTCCATCCCATGACCAGGGATATGGGACAGATTCAAATCTCTGGTGGACAGGCCGTTCATAGGACCCACCTGATACATGTGTTGTATCCAATCGTCCATGTATCTGGATGTGGTTGGCTGGTGCAAATCGGCTATTTATCTACCGTAATTGCATGTGGGGTCCACCTTGATCTACGTATTCTGTATCCACACCGTCCATCTGCTAAGGATGGTGGGCCCCTGATGCAATGGATTTAATCCAGGCCGTCTGTCCATCTTTGGACGTTGGACGCTAGCTGGAGCATCTCTTGATGTTTATACATATATTATAATATAGTATATCATATATTATAATATTATATTATGGTGGGCCCCACGTGGGACCCACTGTGTAGAAGAGGGTTGGCTGGTGTACGTCACACACCAGCTATATGGCTGTTGTGTAAGACGTCAGCAGGTCCTGTGGGTGTGTGAAATCCACACCATCCATATGGACGATGGGACCCGTTGATGTGTGGATCTCGTCCATGCCCTACGTTCATTTGGTTGGGACTTGCCATATGTACCTGATGACCCACCACGATGTATGTGTTGAATCAGGACCGTCTGTGTGTCCATTGCAGTGGGGCCAGCAGGATGCATATGTTATACTCGTACTGTCCATTTGTACTGGATGCTGCCACCCCATGGTTTCACACACACACGTGTATATATATGTATATATAATGCATATATGATATATACTATATAATATAATATATTATATATTATAAAAATGATGTGGTGGGCCACTGCTACGTGGGACCCACCTTAATGCATGTATTCTTTATCCCAGCCGTCCATCTCTTCCTGGACGCTGGAGAGCTCCCTTCCTTTTTGTTACACATATATATTATAATATAATATATTATATATTTGATGCGCCACGTGTGTGGGACCACACATGGTGTGTGATGTCCACACGTGGGACGTGGACCTCACCTCAGTACACGTGTGTCTTATACACACCGTCCATGCACCCCATCCAGATGGCTGGATCGTGGGACGGACCTTGATGAACGTAGTTTACATCCATACCATCGAACTGTTTTGATCCACACCTTTTACCCTAGATGAAGCAGATTTAAAAATTCTAGTGGGTTGCACGCGTGGATCCCACCCTGATGTATTTGATCTCCACCGTCTAGTAGCAAAAGACGATGGGATCCACCCTAATGTACGTATTCAATATCCTCATGACTAGATGGACGTGAGGCCGATTCAAAACTCTGTGTGGGACCCACCGTGATACATGTGTTGTATCATCCATGTTGTCCATGTGGGGTCACCTTGATATTTTGGTCCATTCACCGACGTCCATGGCCCCCACAATGATGCATGCATTTCCGCCATGTTGTCCATCTATAAGGGACCCACCTATGATGTAGGTGTTTTGTTCATGCCGTCCTGTACAGGGACGTGGGTCCCACACGACATATGCGTTTCATCTATACAGTCCATACATGGAACCACCGTAATGTATGCATTGTATATTCGGCTGGTGGGGGCCCATTCTATGATTCATTGATTCATAAGGCCACCTGCTGTACTAGGCTCACCTGCTACATGTGCATGGCCCATTTGATGTATTTGAAGCCCACATGACGCAGCTCGACTTGTTGTATATGAGGCCCATTGGTACGGCCCATGTGATGTGGCACATCTAATGTATATAGGCCCATGTGACGCAACCCATTATGAAGTATGAGACACTTGTGTAAGGCCCATTATGATTATATAAGGCCCATTGAGATAGTATGCAACCCATTGTATTGTATATGAGGCCTTTGTGTGAGGCCATGAGCCCACTATATGTTTATGTTTAGCTCTATATAGGCTACTCCATGGGAGCAATGTTGGTTAAATGTCCACATTGATGGGCAATGATGGTTGAATGTCCACATTGTGACATTTTCTTGGGCCTTGTTAGGCCCATTCTCATCGATTGTCGATTGGCGATCGAGGCCGATTATTATGATTGATTGTCGATTATCGTTCAAGGCCGATTATTATGACCGATTGCCGATTAGGGATCAAGGCGGATAATCATGACCGATTGTTGATTAGCGATCGAGGCCGATTATCATGACTGATTGTCGATTAGCGATCGAAGCCGATTATCATGACCGATTATCAATTAGCGATCGAGACCGATTATCAATTAGCGATCGAGGCCGATTATCATGACTGATTGCCGATTATGGATCAAGGCTGATTATCATGACCGATTGTCGATTAGCGATCGAGGTCGATTATCATGACTGATTGTCGATTAGCAATCAAGGTCGATTATCATGACTGATTGCCGATTAGCAATCAAGGCCGATTATCAGTTAGCGATCGGGGCCCATTATCATCACCGATTGCCGATTAGGAATCAAGGCCGATTATCATGACTGATTGCCGATTAGCGATCGAGGTCGATTATAATGACCGATTGTCGATTTTGATTGATGTGACCGATCTGCCGATTCTGATTATCGATCAATTTCGATTGTCATGACTGATTTACTGATTCTGATTTGTCATGGTTGATTGTCGATTATCGATCGAGGCGGATTACCGATTCTGATGGTCGATTGTCGATTATCGATCGAGGCTGATTACCGATTCTGATTTGTCGTGGCCGATTACCGATTATCGATCGAGGTCGATTACTGATTTTGATGCTCGATTACCGATTCTGATTCGTCGTGGCCGATTGCCGATTATTGATCGAGGTCGATTACTGATTTTGATGGCCGATTACCGATTCTGATTCGTCGTGGCTGATTGCCGATTATAGATCGAGGTCGATTACCGATTTTGATTTGTCATGGCCGATTGCCGATTTTGATTGTCAGGGCCCAATGTGATGTACATGCGATCCGTATTAGAGGCCCGACGTGATGTGTATTCAGCCTGTGTTTAAGGCATAATGTGATGTAAATTGAGGCCTAGGTGATGAGGCCCATTGTGATGCATTTGAGAGTCAGGCGAAGGAGCCCATTGCGATGTATGTTAGGCCTATGAGCATGACCCACCTGTTGTATACATGTAACCCTTGAGTAAGGCCTATTGTGTTGTATATTAGGCCCTTGTGTGAGGCCGTGGGCCCCTTTATATGTTTGGATCTATGTGGGTCATTCCTTGGGGCAATGTTGGTTAAACGTCCACATTGTTGAAGCCGATTGTTTATACCGACTATGAGTATGTGATAGCATAGCATCATGATACATGCCCATATACATCATTTGCATGTTTATTATGAGATGTGATTGACCATAGCATATCTCATTAGGTAGGATGATATGAGACTCCCTGATAGGCGAAGGTTATCTCACCTGAGCGCACGGCATGCGCAAGATTGATGTATGATTGGATTGTATGACTCATGCATCATGCATTTTGTGATATGACTACTGTACGCCCTAACGATATCAGGGTCGTAACCTCCATAGGCATATCATGGATAGGCAGATGGGACACTGAAAATGTTTAGTTCTCGCATACGGGTATCATAGATGTCCCTGGGTGAAAATCTCTAAACCTCCGTGGCCAGGAGACGCTCCAACGTTGAGACCGAGTGGATGTATATGAGCGCATGAGGTCCGTATACCAGTAGGTCGCGTCTCCCACTGTATCGTGGTCAGTTTGGAGGGGGTGTGACCTTACCTGCCTGAGTGAGGGGACAATATCTAGGTTGAGTCTGACCAGCTTGAGGAATGGGTCCGCTATCGACGAGCCGGGCCCGATATTGGCAGGCAGATACTGAGGTCTCTTCCACTTACTCAGTTGTGCCCTCGGATAGGGGCGGCAAGCTGACGTATAGTGTAATAGACCCCGGTGATGATCCCAGAAATGAACTATACTGATATGTGGATTTAGTGAGTATGATTTGCATACTCATTCATTCATTCACCATCCACTCGGGCTGGTAGTACGTAACTATTTGTTACGAGTACCTTCGCATGGCCAGGATTTCGGTTGGGCGCGCGACTAACTTGAGACCAGGAGTTTACCACATTGAGTCTGACTATCCAAATTTAGGTATGGGACTGGTTTGGATAGAAGTCCCTTGTGATGGACCCCATAGCCTGCGATACTACGTACTATCACCCTGACTTCATAATCCAGCTTGATCATTCCATTCGCACTGCATGTTGCATTACATTCGCGGTATATGGTACGACTAACACTATTTGTGTTACTCATCAGGAATGTATATTGCATTGCATCCTCTGCATCTGATATTTGGCTCTCTATAACTCCTTATTTATATAGTTGATTTCTATTGCGTATTCTAATATTGTATGACTCATGCACTGGTCAGTATTTCTGTTTACTCTGTTATCGTGTGATTTAGGACTTTGTCAGTATTTCTGTTTACTCTGATAATTCCTGATCTTGTCAGTATTTCTGTTTACTCTGATAATTCATGATCTTATCAGTATTTCTTCTTATTCAGACATTGTACTATTTATGGATTATCAGTATTTCGGTATTGTATGATTATGGCATTATATTGAATATTTGGCACTTATCTTGTGCACACACTCACACCACCCTCTGAGCTTCCTATAAGCTTATGCACGATAGATGCGTGCAGGTGATGTTAGGTTGCAGCAGTGTTGAGCTTAGAGCGTTCAGTGGTCTTCTGGAACTTGATTTTCGATTTATGTATTTCTCTTTCAGCATTGTACTCAAATGTTTATATTAGTGGATATGTGATGATGACGTTGCCTTTTTGAATTGGGTAATCTTGTGGTTATGCTTTACGAGATAAATGTACAAAAAAAAAAAATTCTCCTTGTACGATCCCAGGATCGGAATCTGGCATATGGATGCTAAGAGCCGAGAATGGGGTACTACGGAGGTTGTCGGATCCGGATTAGGCGATCGGGATTGCTGTGAATCCGATTTCCGAGTTTGGGGCGTGACACTTCTGGAATGCTCGCCACCTGTGTCATCCAACCAATAGACATGATCAAGGTAAAATCATCCTTTCTTTCTTTTTTGCTTTTTTATAATTTTACTGCTTTTTTCTTTGATAAGTCTTCATCAATTTGTTCTTCTTGGCTAAATGATCGACATTTTGGATAATCCGGCGAGGTTTGATCAGCTGGGGTTTTTTTTTTTTTTCTTTTGTGTGGTTTTTTTTTTTTTTGTGAGATCTCTGTACCCAATCTAAACCGTACCCAATCCGATCCGACTCAGTTTCCCTAACCGAGTCGGACGCGGTTCGGATCAGGCCAGCAGTGCTTCGGATCAGATCAAGTTGGGATGACTCGGACTCGGTCCAGGATTGGATCGAGTTCGGGTTAGTGCATTGAAAATTTCGGACTGAGTTGAGTTCGACCCAATCTAGTCTGACTCGACTCGATGCCCACCTCTAGTGGTATGGTCAAATTCTCTAAATTGAAGGGAAGTTCCAAATATTCTTAAGGTAGTCACTGACAGGTCTTTAAAAGTTTTTCAAACTAAATTGCATGAATCAGTAGTTGTACAGATTTTGAGTGAATGAGAAGTTACGATGTATTAAATCCCGAGAAAGTAACATAGACAGAGGTTGTTGTTAAAACTATGGAACTTATATCTAAACCGTTCATTTTCTTTATAGCCTTTTATTTATATAGAAAGATGCTAACTTCTTATTGACATAATCTCTTTGTGACCCACAAAACTTGATAGCTTAAAACGGTTAATGGATGGAGTGGATTCTGCACGTATGTGATGGTGGACCCCACAAACGGTATCCTTATAGTGTTAAGGGTTAGGTCAAGGTTGTCATGTGTTAAGGGTCGAGGTTGTCATGTGTTAAGAGTCGAGGTTGTTAGGGTCGAGGTTATCATGTGTCAAAGGTCAAGGTTGTCATGTGTTAAAGTTCGAGGTTATCAAGTGTTAAGGGTTGAGGTTGTTATGTGTTATGGGTCGAGGTTGTCATGCGCTGAGGATCAGGGTTGTCAAGGTCAAGGTTGTAATGTGTTAAGGGTCAAGGTTATCATGTGTTAAGGGTCGAGGTTTTCAGGCCTTAAGGTTCGAGTTTGTCAGGGATGAGGTTGTCATGTATTAAGGGTCAAGATTGTCATTTGTTCATTGTTTTTGCTACCAAAAATGAATCGAAGGCTATGAATTAAATCCATAGTAAAAGAATATTTTAGTCAATAGTCATTGGTACCACGAGTGTAATGTGATAAGGGTTGAGGTTGTCATGTTATAAGGGTCGAGGTCATGGTCGTAATGTGACAAGGGTTGAGGTTATCATATTATAAGGGTCGAGGTCGTAATTGTATGTTATAAGGGTTAAAGTCGTGGTTGTAATGTGTTAAGGGTCATGGTTATCACGTATCAAGGATTTAATTGCCTTCACTACCAAAAATGAATCAAAGGCTAATGATTAAATTCATAATGAAAGAATATATTATAAGGGTTGAGGTCGTGGTTATAATGTGGTAAGGGTCGAGGTTGGCAAGGTTGAAGTTGGCAGGGTAGAGGTTGTCATGTGTTCAGGGTCAAGGTTGTTACGTGGCAAGGGTTGAGGTTGTGTTGCCGTAAGGGTCAAGGTTGTAATGTCGTAAGGGTCGAGGTTGTCACCAAAGATGGCAAAAGAATGTTTTAGTCTGTATCCTGGGGCCTATGACAGGGTGATCCATTCTGTCCAGCTTGTCGGCTAGTTCGTCATAGACCCACGAAGTCCTGACTTGGGCGAGGTCTACTTTTAACAAACATCGCAATCAGCCTGAAAAGTTTCAATAGTGGGTGCCACTGTCACATTGTTTTCTATCGTGTGGCCCATAGAAGCTCTGGATCAGGCTGATATTTGAGCCCTAGCCCTAAGATGACACGGCAAAAAGGATGGTCGGCATGGATTATATACATACATTAATGTAGGCCCCACGAGTTGGGCCTTGCCCATGCCCAATAAGGGCTTCCGCCCTATTATTTTTGTAATTTTTCATATATGTGGGGTCCATTTTTGCAAGATCCAAATCGTCCATTGGGTTGGCTAGCTCACCGTGGGCCCAAAGAGCCCTTGCCTTTGGCAAGTTCTAATACACACATGCACCATAATGGGCCTTAGAAAATTTAACAGTGGGTGCCATCACCATCACTATTTTGTATGGTTTGGCCCACCCAAGAGATGGTTCTAGTTCAAATTTGGGCCCTAGCCCTAAAATGTTTTGACCTGGTAGATGGAAGGTGTGGATTATACACATACAACAAAGTAGGTCCCACAAGAGGAGGCCCCACCATTCATGTGTTCTCTTGGGCATCACTAACGCTAGAATGCGGGGACCATGTTCCAAAACAATGGTATTTTCATCCACTAATTTTTCAAAAAGTGATTAGAATGCCAACTAAAGAATATATTCGAGAGAAAAAATATTTGGGTATTTTGCAATACCACGAGACTAGTACGGTCAAAATCCCCTACATTAACATGGTGTGACCCACATGAGTTTTTCAATGGCTTGAGATTTCTAGTGTCCCCTCGTCATGGTGATGCATGCCAGATGAATGAATTAGATTTTATATGAACACCATTATAGTCATTATTGATGCTGTGATCCGGACGTCCTCGCTAGACCAATGCACACCTGCAAAAGCGAACAACAATGGACCCTGCTACAGTAGGGTATCCTCTGATGCCAAAGTTAAAGCAGGCAAACTAGATCTAGTAGAACTTAGGATTTATTTGCGCATACCTTTCACCATAGATGAATCTCTTATTTATAGCCTTATGATGTCGGTAACGTTTATGACAATGAATATGTCATTCAATTGCATATCATAAAAGGAATCGTCCCTGAAATTCAAGGCGTTATCCTTGGCTTGATTCTCGGCGAAGATCTCAAGAGACCAATGTTTCCCATATAAGAAGGAGATCTCTTGGTGGTCGGCTTCCAAGGTCATTGTGGTAGATGATCGAGGACGACCTCAAAGTCGGATTGGCTGAGGTCTCACAGATGGAGCTAAACTATCGGTTGTGGTCGGTACCCAAGGTCGAGGTCGATATCTACCCGAGGTCAAGGTAGTAGTATCCGAGGTCAAGGCAGCAAGACGTCGACGAGAGATGAGATCACTGTTGGTCTTTGATCCTCGAGCTATTTGTAGAGATCATGCTTGGTTGTCGAGGCCGAGCTTTTATCCGACCTCCCTTACTTGTACTTTGTATTCTCTCTTATTATGGTTGTCTTGTTCAGTCTAGTTTTACCCATAACAGTCACTACTATACAATTATGGGTACAGTGGTTGTCCCCATAGCAATTGTTTCCTGTGATGTGGCCTACGTGAGTTTATCATCCCCGTTTTTTATACCAGGGAGAAATGAGATGGTGAACCTGATGGACAGTGTGGATCCTAAGGTTCTCTCTCTGCACGTATTGTATGGATCATGTGATCTTTCACTGTCCCAGCATACAAACATTTTCCTTCTCACATTCATATATGCGGGAGATTTGAGCCGGCAAAAGGTGGTAACCATAGCCAAGATCACGTGGCCCAAATAGAGCTGAGGTTGCCCCTGGCCCACCCTGCAAAGCTGGGCCATCGGATCTGCACATGTAGCCAACGACTCATCTCCACCGAACTCTGCACTACATGTGCTGGTGGGTCTGACTTTCGGGAAACATGAGTCGTTCACATGGTGGGTCTTATCATTTGATGGGCCATGACCAGTATCTCACATTGACAATAACAACCGATCTTTGATGTTTAATGGGTGCCTTATAGGATGGTGGAGCTCATCTGATGTTAGAGATTTTTGTGCCATCCTCCATCCACTCATTGGACCCACCAAATGTGACGCAGGGATGAACGTGATGAGGTCGATCACCGTCTTCCTCAAGGATAACTACTCTGAATCCACGGAGCTTTGCTAGACTCCTCACAGAGACTTCTTGAATCCATGAGAAAAGAAAGCAAGAGAATAACAATAATTCTAAATAAATTTGAAATTAATTGATGAATCATTGATAATTGTCTAATGTGTCTCCTTATACCATTAATATAGAAACAAATAAACTAAAATTCATAATTACCAAAAATAGTAAAATTCTAACTCTAATAAAAATCTTAATTCTAATAAAACTCTTCTAAGGCTTAATTTCTAAAAATAAAAATTACAAATAAACTTTTTTTAAAAGAGTCCTAGTATAATTAAAATTTATTTCTAAAAGGAAAGTCTAAAACTCTAATAAATATTAAAAAATTGAAATTATTAAAAATAGTAAAATTTTTCTAAAAATTCATTTTTGAGCTGAAAGTGCATGTTTTTTGATGAAACGGACAGATGCGATCCACTTTGTGAGTCAGTTTACCTCGGATGGCTTGTTTCAGTAAAGATTAATAGGTTGTACGCCCTAAAACGATACCCGGATCAAAAGTTAGGGTCAATTCACGGTCCATCTTCTTGTGGCTCAACCATACTAGGAACGTATCTGTGACACGTTCTACATCAAAACGAAGGTGGGCCCATCAAGAGCATGCTAATGCTCGCTAAACAAAAGAGATGTTGTTTGATGGTGGGCCAACTATCGTCTAGGTAGACCTACCTTTTGGTCACCAAACGGTCGTTATGGAGGACCCAATCATGGGACTGCCATGTTCCAAAATATCCCCCATCAGACTATCCTAACAATCTGACTGGTGGGTCACTTAAGGACGGCAAATGTTACGATGGGTCGATGATTCGGAGACTCGTGCCAGTCGACTCGAACTTGGTGGAGCCCAAGTATTGAGAAAAAAGGGGTGACTCAACCTGATTCAACCGAGTTGTGACTCGACTCGGCCAGCTTCAAAAGCTGGGTTGACACAATCAGCCAAGACAAAGAACAAGCCCAGACCATTCCACTAGCCCAAAGGGTTAATCAAGTCAAGTGGGTCTTGAAAGCCTGGGCTTTTGCTTGTTTTCTTATTGGGCCTGAAAATTGAACCCCATTTACTCAGGCACAACACAAGCCCAGCCGAAAGTGGGTTGGATGCAAACGTATGTCGATCCGACCTGCACGATTGCCGTTACATGATGTTCATGATGGGCCCACCAAATGAATGGTTTGGATCACCATGGTTGACCACATCTATTCATTTGATGGGCTGAGCTAGAACAAATTGTTTTGTTGGGCCAACATAGTTTATGCTTTCCCACAAGTGAATAGTTCTGATAATGATTTCTTGCCCGTCTATTAACAATAGACATGAGTAATCCATACTCGTTGAGCATTTTTAACAATCAGGGCCGCTCTTCAGTGGCCCCACTTTGGATGTATCATGTCTAGTATGTATCCAATAACTAGATTGAAATTGACAGTGAAGTACGAGATAGTCACCACTGCAAACAGAAGAATTCAATTGGGCCATTGGGCCAAATAGCTGAGTTGTTGATAGAGGAGAGTTTATATTTATGATTACACATTATTAAAAAAATAAACAAGTACAGACAATATGCATCCTATAGAAATGGAGATATTATTCAAACCTTAATTCTAACAAGTCCGCCATTAGTCTTTCCCTCTTGCCTTTTATGTTGGATGTGAAGCTTATAATTTCTTTCATTAAAGATTTCTTTTATGTTGGATGTGAAGCTTATAATTTCTTTCATTAAAGATTTCTTTTATGTTGGATGTGAAGCTTATTTCTTTCATTAAAGATTTATTTATAAAAGAATCAAATGTGATGTGACAGATGGGGAATAAGTGGACAGTATACTACAAAGTTCAACACTTACTACAAATTATGTAACATAGGACATTACATGGTAAATATTTTTTATTTTAATAAATTTTCAGAAAATAAAAGATGAGAATAAATTTTTTATCTTATTACAAAACATTTATACAATTTTTTTCATAATCATTGTTGGTTTAGTAATGTTGAATTATTAGCAAATGATATTAATTAAATTAAACTCTATAGTTTTATACTCTTGTACTTTTTGTTGGAAACAACATCACTCAAATTTTTGCATAAACTTTCTTATTTGTGATTGGACCAAGTAATAACTCAAGTAAGCCTTCTTTTTAGTTCTCAAATGAACTTTATTTAATAACCACCCTAAACAACCATATGATAATAGAACACTGAACCAATAAAATACATATAACCCAACAATATATACACTAAATATCTAAGCATTTATTTAAAATTTAATATATTTTATTTGATTTCTAAGTTTAATAAAATTTCAACAAAATAATAATAAATAGTTTTCTCTGATATCTCAGTGTAAAAAACACAATAAAAAAGTTGATGCAATATTATAATCATTGTCTCATTGAATCAAGACAAATAATGATTTTTTATTTAATTTTATTTTTTTTGTTATCGACCATGCCAAAGAATATATTTTTTATGTTGCTTCAATTCGATTTCATTAGTGATCAAGTACATTAAGATAAATGGTGAATATTACTTTAATACACTAAAAACATGAAAAGAGAATGTTTTTTACTTATCATAGTGTTTTTATGAAACATTCACAAAAATAGTTTAAAATGTATATAGCATGATAAAAAAAATTGTGATGGAAACAGCACAAATAAGATTCAAAATATTAGCAGTGGTAGGTTTATTTGTCCACATGTGCTCATATACAACTCATGTATATGCTTACACATCAATGAATCACAATGCAGAACATCCAAGCTCTCCATCAAGTGAGCTCCCAAAAAGTAGGTCAATCTGATCATCCGGTGGGCCAAAACATACAAACCTGGATTAGGCACTACCCCGTTTGTCTTAAGCTCGGAACAGGCTGGGGCTTTGAGGGGCCCACTGTGATATATGGGTTTATTACCGTCCACCCATTTTCGCATATTATTTTAAGATAGAAGCCTGAAAATGAGGCAGATACAAGGCTAAAGTGGACCACAGTGGGGATAAAATGCCCACCATTCAAAATTCCTTGGGAGCCACAGAAGTTTTAGATCAAGCTGGTATCTGTGTTTTAACTTCATCCAGGTCTATATTACCTCATGAATAGGCCAAATAGGCTAGATGGCAAATAAACATTACAATAAGCCCTAAGAAGGTTTCGACGGTCCACTTAAACCTTGAATCTGCCTCATTAATATGACAAAATGGATGGACGGTGTTGATAAACCCATACATCACGGTGGGCCACTCAGAGCCGTATCCTGTTTTGAACTCGGGATGGAAGTAGAGTAATCCACACAGTGAGGCCCACCACACTGCTAGTATGTTCCCATGTTATGCCACGTTGGCACCACAGATTACCCACGACCCTCATACTTACATTGACACATAAACATGTTTATACTCGTTGGATCATTGGGTATCTGATGTGTAAGTTTATATATGCGGTCGTGATTGTATTCATAGTACCACGATGCATGCACCTGAGCTTAGCAATCCCATATGCGTGTATTGGACCTATATATGCCATGCTTTTAAGACTCAACGACTCACACCAACTCATTAAATCCCAAGGCAGGTTCAACCGATCGAGGAGCTAGGTCCACCTTTTGGATGGATCAAATTTCCTACATATGGGTGAAACATTACTGAAAAAGATGTCAATGGTTGCAATTGTGTTGTCCAACATATCGTTTCTCATTTAATTTTTTGGGCTCTAAGTAGGTTATTCTAACCTGCTTTTCCAATAATATTATAGCATGTGTATTGGATAGACTTGAATCCTCTACAACACTTGTATTTATGTATGGTGGAAAAAAAAAAAAAATTTACTTTGGAGCCCACCATGTTGGTGTTTATCCATTTAGTGTGCTCCTCAATGATGGTCATTGGTACAAAAAAATCAAGTAAATAGATAACTTTATTGTTAGATGCAATTTAAACTTGGTCAACATTAGATATACATGAGGATTAATATATTGTTGGTGTCCTTGAATAAGTCATAACAAACACGTGTATGCGTTTTCTTTGTTTGTTAGTTTGTTGCTAAGATAACGGGAGGTTTTTAAACGTATGCAAGTAATTGTATCTATTTAAGTGAGTTTTTTAACGCAATAACTGGGGGTATGTGAATAACATATTTTTTGAAGTTTGTGTTATGAATCTGTCTCTTCTAATTGTATTTCCTACGGTTTGGTATCAAAGCAAAGAAGATCAATATTTATAAAAGTCAGCAACTGGTAATTAGTTGTTTACTCAAGCATCAAGGCAGGTGATATGAATATGTTAGGGGACTGTGGAAGCACACAGAGGTGAATCAAGTAAAGTATTTCAATGACAATAACTAAGCATAAGTATAAAGACTCCGAATTTAATGTGAAAAAACCTTATTTCAGGAAAACCACAGCACAAAGCGACAAATATCTATGAAAACAGAAATTACAAGACAGAGAGAATACCTTATTTGAATAATCCTCGAATCTCCCCTTCTAAGCCCTTGAAAACCTTAGGAATGAATTAGAAAGGACATTGATACCCTTTAATCCCGATTACACCCCTATATATAGCTTCTAGGAGAATTACAAACAAAATCATAAACAAATCTTGCAACTTCACATAACTCTGTGCATTCGTTTGATGGGACTTCAATAGCATTGTCAAACCATCGATGGCATCGAACAAATGAACAAAACATTCCAACGACTAAATATGAAAATCCTGAATTTTACCGATGGCATCGAGCAGGCCTTCAATGTCATCAATCAACCTTCGATGGCATTGGACAAGGCACCTAAAGTGTCCAGCAACAAATTCAATAAATTCTAGATTTGTCTGATGTCATCGAATCGAAAGACCTGTTGATTTACAAAATTAAGACACCAATCAACAAAATATAGTACGTAAGTGAATCTCAACAGAATGTTCCCATCTTCAATGGTAACAATTATCTATCTTGATGTATTAATATGAAAACTTTATTTATTTCTTTTGATTTATAGGATTTAGTTGAAAACATATATGGATAACTCAGTGAACAAGAGAGGTTGACAGCAGTTCAACATAATGAGTTGAGGGGAAGAAAAAGGATGCAAAGGTCTGTACATGATACAGCAGGCTCTGAATGATACTATATTTCTAAGGATTATGTCTACCACTATTTCAAAAGAAGTATGAGATATATTGAATGAAGAATATTAAAGAACATTAAAGGTAATTACTATAAAACTACAAACTCTTCATCGTAATTTTGAAAATTTATCCAAGAAAGTTTTGAGGCGATGCAAGATTTTTTTCCATGAGTCAGTTTAGTTGTAAATCAAATCAAATCATATGGAGAGGAGTTAAATTGAATAAAAAATTGTTGAAAATGTGTTACGGAGCCTTTATCCTAACTATGGTCATGTGATTGTTGCTATAGAAGAGTCTAAGGAATTATCTACATATTCTATGAATTAACTAATAGGTTCTCTTCAAGCACGTGAGTAACAGTTGAACAGGGCTAGAGAAAAATCATTAGAGCAAGCATTTTTTATGTAGAGCGGGTCGCGGACAATTTCATGGTTAAGATGGATCAGAAAAGGCACGGTCGACAACATAAGTGATCCGGACCATCAGACCTTAAATCGGGCGTATCTCACAATCCGGAATGAGTTATCCGACGCAGAATATATGAATTTGGGGTAGAACGAGCTACTTTAGCCAACCAACCCTGCTACACCAGGTTGCGCAGCCCGGATTCGCGAGAAACCCCCTGATCGACGGTCGTTTTCCCATTTTAATTTCGTTTTTACTATTTATAGTAAGTTTTAGTTTGCTTATAGCTCTTCATCCGTTGGGCTTTAGGAGTTGTGTCCAACATGAAAAGTGCTTAGGATAATTAGGAGAACGGTTTGGTGAAGCCAAATAGGACACTTACTATTTTTGGCCGAAAACCTTGTGCACTAGTAGACATCAAGACCGTCTATAAATAGTAAGTTTACTATTTATAGTAAGTTCCGAATTTTAGGAGTTTTAGTTGTAGTTTGAGTCTGATTTCTTTCTTGTTGCTTGGTTCCCTTATTTAAAGGGGTGTAAACTCATTTTTATGCATTCATCAATTAATTTTGAATTTATTAGAATTTATTTCTAGTTTCCTGTTTTCTTTCCTCGTGGATTCGAGAAGTCTCTGTGAGGAGTCCAGAGAAGCTCCGTGGATTCAGAGTAGTTATCCTTGAGGAAGACGGTGATCAACCTCATCACGTTCATCCCTGCGTCAATTTTGATTTAAAAAAAATGAACATTAAAAAAAGGCTCAAAATGGTTGGTAAGAAGATACAGTGGAAGAGGACAAGGACGTGCACATGTAAATGCATCTCAAGGAAGAGGAAGATGCCAATTCCATAATAACAACAAAAATTTCAATGGAGGTAATAATGATTTCACTTCTCTTTAATATTCAAATTGTAAAAGAATAAATCATGTTGTTAATGATTGTTGGTGTAAGAACAAAAATAGAGATCTACCACAATATTACCGTTACAAAAAAATATAGCCACATTGAAAAGAATTGCTACCAAAAGACTAGGGAACAAGATAATTTTCATGAAAAGAATAAATTATAAAAGGTTAAATTGAATATAAGATGTTTCTTTCATGCCTTACTAAAATGAATTATGAAGTTTGGTATTTAGATAATGGGTGAAATAACATGTGACTGGGAATAAAAATTACTTTGTGAAAATTAATAAATCGGTCAAACCACAAGTAAGAATGGGTGATAACAATTAAGTCAAGGTACATGGTATTTATACTCATTTTCAGCACCCTAACGTAGACCAAAAGGAAGATGCCATGTGTAGACAACACATGTTTGGTGTAGTCAAAATCTTACTCGCACCCAAAGAGGATCTATGTTTGATTTTTCTTCAGCGTTATGCATTATGTCATTATCGTGATGGTACAAACTCTTATCATGCCCTTTAAGGGGACGAATCGTTCCATGCCATGTGCTATGATTAACGTTCTCATTAAATAAGGGGCATGCCTAGCATGACTATAAAAGAGCTATTGGACAAGTGTATCCTATCTTGCAACTAAATATGATCTCAGCCGCGAGGCCGTCTCTTACAGTCCTTTCAAAATGGGAGATTTCTCTAGAAACATTCAGAGAACCAGCAGTGATCCATAAGATTTTGAAGGCCAAGGGGACGAATCGACATCCAAGTCAACCTGGACACAGTCCCATGCCCGAATTGTAAAGGGACAGTTAAACCTATATCAAGTCCCATTCTGTACAATGATCAAAATCAAGAGAATGAGAAATCTAGCCTATCTTATAATAGATCAGTATCAAAAGTCAATCCCTCCAACACTCCATACCATCGTTGTTTAAGGTGATTAAATGAAGCAAGTGGTTTGTTCCAAATTGTCCAACACCTTGAAGTTGACAAGGTGGGCCATTAAGAGATGTTAGGTGGCCACGTTCGATAGAGATCAACCCTTGAGATCCTCAGACCTTGGCTTGGTTGTCTTCATTAGAAGAACTTTGGTGGTCTCAAGCTTAATCTTTAGTAGGCTATTGAACTCGTATACAAGTTCATAACTACCTACAAAGTAGCCTGGATACTGCACTGAGCAACTGCATCTATCATTGGTGAATAAGCTGTGTTTGATTGATCGAACCTTTGGGGGTGTCCTCGGACACAAAGTCCTTTCGAAGAATTGGGAGGAGGTGTGTTCCCTTTTGTTGAAGGTCGTTCGAGCTTTTCCTGGGAGTATGGCATGGGTTGCTTCACGAATATCTCTATAAAGGGTTAGCCATAAAAAGAAGACTTAAAAGCCAATAAGTCCAGAATCCTTTCTCTCCAAGGTGAGCACTAGTTTGCTAGGGAAGATATTACATGTCCGAAAAGCCTATATCTAAAGCCTAGTGAGGGGCTTTCACCGCCTCAAGAAAGCTATAAAAGGAACATCCGAAAAAGAGCTTGAGGCCCTACACCAAATACATCTATTCATATGTTTACTTCACATTTATGCTTATTTTACTTTTCCTAGCCTAGTTCACTACTATCTAGCGGCTCCCACTGCAGTACATGTACCTTAGGAGTAGATTAAAATTTTACAACCTTAAGTTGTCAGATCTCCATGTTTATCTGAGTTCCAATTCAGTTGTTCATACCCCGGTCATATCCTGTTGACCGTCTACCTCAATCATCTATTCTGATCAGCATATAAGGTATTTATCTTATTTCTCACTTAGATTAGATTATAAAGCATGATGGTTGTAACATGACCAATACATTAATTAAGATCAATCATGTTCATGCTAGCCTTTATTCTATTATGTGCAAATCTCCTACTTTGATTGAGGAATACCGTGCTAAAGCATTGGTGAAATAGAAAGTCCTTAAACTGGATGATTCTTTAGTCATTGGTACATGGCAAAATCAACTTATTCGTGAGGGTTAACTTCTTCTCATGCTCAAATCACTCTAGTACGCCACACAATCAATCGATAGTCGAGAGGACTCTAAGTCTAGATCCAATCTCTATTTTGTTCATCTCAGCACAAAGGTACCAACCAATTCAATCAATATCCTTGAGTCGAGTAGAGCGGCGCTCAGTCCATCTATCTTGTGCAATCATACACACACATATACTTACGATCTGGGCCCTTGGTCACACGAGTGGCCTTAACTAGCTGAATTGAGAGTAACGAATGGAATTGACACTATTGTTGTTGCCACAAGGTCATAAAAGAAATTCATTTCCAATGTTATGTATGTTCCTGGGTTGGCTCAAAATTTGCTAAAGTTTTGGCCAATTAATGAGAAAAGGGTTACTATGTCATCTTTGATAATGATGCATGCATGGTTTATGATAAGAAACATATGAAGTTAGTATTCTCTATTAAAATGATTTTTTTTACAAGATGTACTCGCTATTATTTTCAAAGTTTGTATACAGTGCATTTAGTGCAACTAGTGAAGATTCCATATTGTGGCACAGACGGTACGCACATTTGAACTTTGGTGGGTTTCTTTTAATGCATAAAATGAACATGGCAATTAGTTTTTCATTAGTGAAACATGATGGTAAGGTATGTAAAGAATTTGTATTTGGAAAACATCATCATGAACAATTTTCGATGGGAAAATAAATCATTGATGCTTGTGCATACCAACATTTATGACCCTACGCAAACATTGTCTTTAAGTGGGAGTAAATATCTTATCATATTTTTTTTAATGATTGTGTTGGTGAAAAAAATTTAGAGATACAGCAAAAAAAATTAGAAAAACATAAATAAAAGAAATAGAAAGAGTGTTTTGGAGAGCTGAGGTACGTTACATTCGGTCTTAAAAATAGTTTTGCCCTCACACGAAAGGTTCCTGATGCACTGGGTCCCAACAAAGTCTGCCTCCATGATACAATAGCTCTCCTTCAAGATCAACAACTTATGGACTGACTGTTTGAAAGGTCCATTCTCTTATAATGAATACGTCGACTGTTTAAAAGACCAATTCTCGTACATGAATGGGCTAATTGTTTGAATGATCCATTCATTTGGCACGTGGGTGTTATTAAGTATCTAGTTGACTGTTTGAAAGATTAGTGTACTACTCGAACGACCCATTTTTGTAAATTGAATGAGTCAACTATTTGAAAGACACGTTCTCTTGCTTAAATGGACCAACTGTTTGAAAGGTTCATTCTCTTATATGAATGAATCAACTGTTTGAAAGACACGTTCTCTTACATAAATGGACTAACTGTTTGAAAGGTTCATTTATTTGTCCAACTGGATGAGCATTCTCAATCGATGTGCATTCATGCATCTATGCATTTAAATAAAATTACATCATAGATTATTTTGTATGCTTTATTATTTAAACTATACTTAACTAATGCGATGGTGTGTAATCTTAAGAGAAATTCATACTGAGTTGGTCACTCATCCTTTGAATATATAATTGTACAGGTAGCATAAGTAGTTTAAATGATATTCATGTTCAGGTTGATGAGGAGCAAGGTACAAATACCGATGATACATGACTGTATCTGCCCAAGAGTAACTACGTGATCTTGCAGTTCAAGACTAATTGCAATTTATTTTATTTCATGCGTTAAATTATTTCTTTTTTGGTAATTGTGACTATTGAGATATTGGTTTATATAAGCCCCATGCGCAGCTACTCGTATATTCTAAATGTATATGTAAATTTACTTCATGCTTGATTTGTTTCTCTTTTGTTGGACCATTCATTTTGAAAAAGAAAATAAACTAAAAGAAAAATATATGTGAAATTTGGCTATCTTTAAAGGTTAACTCTTGGGTTTTCGAAAAACGAGTCGTATACTCGGGTTTCGGGAACCGCGGTATTACACAACTAGAGTTGGGGATTCACATCCCCATACCTCTCCTCCCATCTATTTAAATGACATCTTATTCCCCGATTTATTTGGTGTTCACACTTAGGGATTGTCACTTCCATCCCTCACTCATTTCACGATTTTATACTCAAGATGCAATTTAATTCAAATAGATATAATAGCAGTAATAAATATAAGTGATAAAAAAAAAAAAAAAAAAGCATACCAAGAATGTCATCCAAATATTTGTTTGAATATTCTTACCCAGATGTCGTAATCAACATGAGCCCATTATTTCTTCTTTACATTATTTTGATATCATTTAAACAATACCATTGCATATAACATTTTAGTCTAATGAGCACATCTTTTTGCAATATTAGAATTTCTAAAGGTAGCTATTACACAAGGAATATGAAGTTACAATTCCAATTCATTAATTAGCCTTCCACTCATTTTTATATTGGCCCCTAATCAATATTTGGCTTTCCATTTAGGTTAAATAATCCAATTAGATTTACTTGTTAAATATATGAATTGGAACTCAATTTAGAAATTTAAAGACTAAACCTTTCTTATTTCCATTAATGTGGTGTTTGGTTTTTTTCCTTATAATTACAAGGAAATAAACCATTATTACCTTTTACATGTGTTTGCCAAGATACAAAAATGAGGGAGGAATTCCGTCACGCTCCAAACTCGAAAAATGGGCTCACAAAATTTTCGATCGCCGAATCCGGCGCCGACAGCCTCCGTGGTATTCCATTCTCGAATCCCGGCACTTACATGCCAGATTCCAATCCTGGGATCTTATAATGAAGATTTTCAGAATGAATTTTTTTTGTAATGGAGCATAACTACAAGCATAACCAAGTCACAAAACAACATCACCACATATCCACTATATCAAAAACTTTAAGTACAATGCAGAAAGAGAAATACAAGGTGATCAAAAGACTCCAAAATAGTCTGATATGCGCTCTTGCCTCAGTGCTGCTGCGATCCAACGACACCTACACGCAACAATCATGCATAAGCTTACAAAAGCTTAGAGGGTGGTGTAAGTGTATGCGCAAGGCAAGCGTCAAGTGTACAATATCAGAGTAATGCAGAAATATGTTATAAGTCCATGAATGCTATCAGTTGTACCGAAGCTATATGATGCAAGGCATGAATCCTATCGACCATACCAAGGTCATGCGATGCGAGGCCTATGTAGCCAAATGTCATATGCGAGATGCAAAACAAGCATGCCAGTACTCATCAAGTACACATATTAGTACAGTTCCTCTTTAGGATATCACCGGGATCTAGTACACTCCACACTGACTGCTACCTCCTTAGCCGTATAGCCCAGTGAGTGAAATAGACCTCACTATCTACCTAACCAGTAATCAGTCAATACTTATCCGGCTCGTCAATAGCGGACTCATTTGTGAGTTGGTCAAACTCAGCCTTGCTTATATTCCCCTCACTCAGGTGAATAAGGCCACATCTCCTTCCAACCGATCACGACACAGTGGGAGACGCGGTATTCGGCACTCGGGCGCTCGTATATCCACTTGGTCTAGACGTTGGAGCACCTCCTGGTACTAAAAAGGTTCTAGGACTTTCACCCAAGGACATCCTAAGTGCCCACAGTACTAGAACTAATTATTTACGGTATCTGATATAGCCATTCACGATGTGCTTGTGGAGCCATGGCCCTGATGTCGCTAGGGCGTACAATGATCAAGTCACACATATGCGATATGCATGAATTACACTGTCCAGTCATGCAACAATCCTGCGCATACCACGCACTCATGTGGATAACTCTTATAAGTGAGTCCCATAAATAGTCTGTCCAATGGTATATGCTATGATCAGTCACTCCTCATGCCAAGCATACATATGATGTGAATGGGTATGACTCATAGAATTATACTAAGCATGTTATAAAGTGATGAATTATCAATAAGTATGGGCCTATCAATGGGCCCCAAGGACATTTACAATGCGGACATTTAACTAACATCGTACTTACAATGCGGGCATCAAACCATCATTGCTCCCAAGGCATAGCCCGCCACAAACATCATTACATAAACTGTAGTAGAATCACACATTATAATGGACTTATGTACATCCCATTAGGCCTCGACCCATGGGCCTTAGATACATCAAACGGTCTGCATAACATGGGCCTCATATATATCAAGGTGGGCCTCAATGAACGGGCCACAAATACATCAAGATGGGCCTAATCACATGGGCCATATGCATATCAAATGGGCCACACCTAAATATAAGTGGTGGTAATGATTTCCACCATTAAATTCTCAAGGCCCACCATAACATTTATTTTCTATCCAATCTGATCATAAGGTCACACAGACCTGAATTAAGAGGAAAACAAATTCCCTAATGATTTAAAACTTCTCTAACAACAAAAGGTTTCAATGGTAGGCACTCAATCCCCACTCCTTTTTGCTATGTGGTCCACTTGATAGGCGGATCTGCCTCTTTTGGACCTTAAGCCATAAGATGGGCTTTCAAAATGGTTGGATGGTTTGGATGCAACACATGCATCATGGTGGGTCCCACCATCCAATGATGTGGACGGTGTGGTATACATACATCATACGTGGGTCCCACACACCTTGCTAATGTCAACAGCAGTGGGACCCACCGTCCCTATAGAATGGGTGGACGACACGTATAAAACACATACATCGTAGTGGGTTCCACCGCCCATGGTGGGTGTGAGTAAAACACATACATCCTTGGGTCCCACGTAGGGCCCACCATAATGATTAATTTTTTATCCAAACTGTTGATAAGGTTACACAAACCCTGACAAAGTGAAAAAAAAAAATTCATAAGGATCCAACACTTCTATGACACCCAAATGGGTTTCAATGGCGGACATTCAATCCCACTGATTCCTGTGACGTGGGCCACCTGAGCTTTTAATATGGTTGATTTTTAGAGGGGGGTCCACCGTAAGAAGGGGCCCGCCAAATGCAAGGTGTTGATGCGCCAACACACCCCATGGTGGGGCCCACAGCTGGGACGTGGGTCCCTGCCTATCTGTTCGCTAAAACGCAGCAGCAACAGGCGCTGCCTACTTTTTTTTTTGTGAAAACGTGCTTTTCCTCAGTTTTTCGTGCGTGGGGCCCACATCGAAAGAATCCATCCCGTCCACTGGTTCCCATAGCTTAAGACAAGCCAAACAAGCCCAATATTCAGTATGTTTCGGCATATAGAAACATCGAAGTGGCTTTCAACAGTAACAATACTGTTTTCTATACTATGGCCCACCAAAAAGTCTGATTAGCCCCATTTTTTGGCTCAACGCCTAAAATGGTCTGGGAAAAGGGATGGACGGAGTGGATTGAGTTCATACATCAAGGTGAGGCCTACACATGTGGCCCACCCAAATAGTTTTGAACCAAAGCTAATATTTGTGTTTTTAATTAATGTCCAGCATCTCATTCCAAGTACAGAAGGTGGTCCCTGCTCAGGTGGGCCACCAAATGATGGATGGTATGGATACAACACATATAAAGTGGGATCTATCTAAGTGGGCCACACAACTACATCATCACAAAAAAGGAAAGAGAGAGAGAGAGAGAGTAGACACGTGTGATGGAGGGACCCTGACACTATGGGCCCTCCCTTTCAAGCATTCAATCATACATCAAGTGGGTCCCATTACACGTGGGCCCATCAAATCGAAAATCAATGGTGGAGATCATTTCTTCACCAAAATGTAAGGTCTAGATGACCTTATTCATGCAAGGAGAATAAACATCATGATGGGGTTCATAGAGAATGGCCCCATCATGGAATGATCATGAGGATAAGGTGGGTCATCGGCCACACCTAAGGTCCAAAGTGAGATCCATACCATCAATCGATAGGCCTCACTAGGCCCATCATCAAAATATGAAAATTTTAGCCTATAAAGCACCCACCGTTTGATCTTCTCGGTCCGATGGAACGTCGGTCTCCTCGTGCTTCACTTTGATGGAAGGTGATGAGAAGTGAATGGCTAGGATGAAGGATTCTGAGGTGGGAAGTGGGCCACACAACTCACTCTTCTCTCTTAGGAAAGGCTTGGACGTGCACTCCTTTAAGTGCTTGGAAAATGTGAAGAGAAAGAGAGAGAGAGAGAGAGAGAGAGAGAGAGAGGGTTGTAAGGAGAGAGAGTGATGGGTGATGGATGTGAGGTGAGAGACTTGTTAACTTTTGAGATAAGTTGCTTAACTTATGGAGAAAGAAAGTATGGGTTGCTCTTGTACTTGACATGAGGTAATTGATTGATTGATTGATGGGACATGTTGTAGAGATTCTCTTGGGATAGCAAATGTGTGGTATTTTTCTTGAACTGAACGCGGGCCTACATCTCCCTACTAGGGTATCGGATCAGTATGCAAGACGCGACGTTAGAACCGCGATGACGGTGGGGTTGCAATGGTACAAGTCTAGGATTAAGACGACTCAAATCTAAAGGATACGATTCAGGGTCAAGCGCAAACATCGATTATAGGTCATGGATTATCGGACTTCGATGAGAAGGATCGCGGGAGTCGACGGAACAGTACAGATTAGGATACGGACCTTACAGCTCTCCCCACCTAATAAAAATTTTGTCCTCAAAATTTATACTACCATCGCAACTAAATATAACTCATAAGAAAATAGGAAACATAATATCATTTATAATCAAAACATAATACATCATACAATCAAACATAAAAAAGATGGAGATAATGCTCTCGAATCTTCGCCTCGCGCTCCCAAGACGCTTCATCTACACCATGATGGTCCCACTTCACCTTCACCAAGGGAATGACCTTAGTCCGAAGGACCTACTCCTTCCAATCGAGGATACGAACTGGCTGCTCAATGTAAGAAACGTCCTTACGAACCTCCAACGGCTGCCAATCAATAACAGGAATGATGTCTGACCCACATAACATAGAGACGTGAAAAACGTTGTAGACGCTAGACAACTGAGATGGCAAGGCAAATCGATAAGCCACGACGTCAACACGCTCGGTGATCTTAAAAGGTCCTATCAATCTCGGGGCAAGCTTGCCCTTCACCCTAAATCGAACCACACCCTTCATGGGTGAGACCTTGAGATACACATGGTCCCCAATGAAAAAATCTAAGGGACAATGCCAACGGTCAGTAAAATTCTTCTGTCGGCTCTGAGCTGTGCGCATCCTTTGTCTGATGATATCGATAGCCTCTAACATCTGCTGCACAAGTTCAGGACCTAGGAGACACTGATCTCCAACCTTAGTCCAATAACTCAGAGATTTACATGATCTGTCATATAATGCCTCAAAAGGAGTCATACCAATGGTCGCCTGATAGTTGTTGTTGTTCGCAACCTCAACTAATCTCATGTGCTCGTCCCAACTACCTAAGAAATCAATCACGCAGGCTCGAAGCATATCCTCAAGGATCTGGTTGACCCTCTCGGTCTAGCCATCAGTTTGCAGATGATATGAGGTGTTGAGCTGCAAATCAGTCCTCATCGCTCTCTGGAGACGTGAACCTCCGATTTCGGTCTAAAACGATTGAGACAAGAACACCGTGCAATCTCACGATCTTATCAACAAACAACTTAGCGAGCCGGTCCGCATGTCAGGTCTCACGAATCACAAAAAAATGTGTCGACTTCGTCAGACGGTCCACAACAACCCAGATGGCATCATGACCGCACTGTTTCCTCGACAAACCTATGATAAAATTGGTAGATATATGCTCCCACTTCCACATCGGGACACTTAGCAACTGCAATAGACCATGGGATCTCTGATAATCATCCTTGACACGTTGGCACGTGTCACACTCGGCCATAAAACTGGCTATCTGGTGCTTCATCCCCACCTAAAAATATTGATGTCTCATATCGCGATACATCTTCGTTGAGCCAGGGTAGATAAAGAACCGCGATCGATGTGTCTCGGTCATAAGATCTCTGTGTAACTCAAGAATATTTGGGATATATAATTGGCCTCTGAAACGAAGTCCACCATCAAAACCAATCTGTCAATCTGAATGACTCTTAGATGCTACCTCTGCTCGGTAATCCTGCAACAACTCATCTGCCTGCTGAGCCTCGATCACCCTTGTAATAAGAGAGGATTGAATCGACGGGCTCGATAACTGCATAATAGAAGACTGCAAATCATCTCGAAGTCAAACGCAGACACATCCTCAAGCATCCTCCACTCCTGAATCATCATGTGCGCCACCAGGCCTTGTGGCTGATGGCTAAGGGCATCCACCACCACGTTCACCTTGCCCGGGTGGTACTAGAGATCAAAATCATAGAGATCAAAATCATAGTCCTTCAGGAGCTTCATCCAACGCCTCTACCTCATGTTCAGCTCAAACTGAGAGAACAGATACTTCAAGCCCTTGTGGTCATAGAAGAGCTCAAACCTCACCCCATAAAGATAGTGCCTCCACACCTTCAGTGCGAAGACAACTACTGCCAGACGCATAAGCCACCGGATTCCCATGCTGCATCAGGATAGCACCCAAGCCAACTCGTGAGGCATCGGTAAATACAACAAATCCATCACTCCTAGAAGGAAGAGTGAGAACAGGAGCAGACGTGAGGCGGTCCTTTAGCTCTATAAATGTCTGCTCATAAGTGTCGCTCCACATGAACTTGGCACCCTTTCGGATCAACCTGGTCAGCAGGGCTACAATATGAGAGAATCCCTCAATAAAACATTGAAAGTAGCCGTCAAACTAAGAAAACTGCTGATCTCGAATGCGTTCATGGGTTGGTCCCACTGACGCATGGCATCAATTTTCGAGGGGTCCATTGCGACACCCTGCCTCATCACCACATGACTAAGGAACTTCACTTCCTCTTACTAGAACTCACACTTTGTAACGCCCGTGAAAAATCCGTACTTGGGCTCGAGTACCAACTCGACCCGAAATCGCGTAGAATTAAATTCCATGGAAATTAAGCGTAAGTTAGCTAGCGCAACGCTAGAGTAGCTGGGAAATAGTCCCTGATCACTTTAAATACGTTCTACAAGACCCAAATCGAGTAGAACAAACAACTCTACAATACTCTATAACCTCGGATCAAACTCTAAGCGGGTTTGTTCTCTGGACCACATTGAATTCTTGTATTGGATTTAGACCGCGCGTCAAAGGTCCGATACCTCCTATCTTAGACCATTAGAACCGCCCAGCTGAACTTGACAATCATCTCGAAAATCAAGTCAAACCGATAATCACAAACTATTTCGTTGAACCCGGACTGAAGAGACCGCGAATAGGGACAGAATTGGAATTTCAAATTCAAATCTGGCACACTACTTGACGCGTCAGTATTAAGCGTTCTGACCGTCAGAATTCATCCAGATTACACCCTTGGATCAGGAAAAATTTCTATTTATTATCATGAGACTTTCAGCCCTGATCTACGTACGGTGACCGCTGAACTGAAACTGGTCCGCCACGTGCGATCTGCGAACCCTGCCAGACTGAAAACTTAATACGTGCTACATCTGGTACGCATGAGCTTAAGTCCGATCGCAATCGACCAGGGGACCACCAGAAAGTAATTTTTGGACCGAAACAGCCCCGAAATGGATAGGCACCAAGTAAACTTCGTTCCAGAGCCTGTTTTCGGCATTTTTAAGCTTATAAAAGGGGTTGAAACCCTCATTTCTCTCTCCCATCCGAAAATTGCAAACCCTAGAGAAAAGGAGAGAGAGTTTGAGAGAGAGAGTGGAAGGGATTTTTCCCGTCTCCGAGCCACCGATTGCTACTGCTTCAGCGACTCTTCCCAATCACCTGACTGGTGATTTCTCCATTCTTTCAGGTATAAAACAACCCTAGAACTTGCTGATTTGGGGTTTACTTAGATTAACTACGTGTTAGCTAACGTAACTTGTAAAATAGGTTCTCCTACTGCCGTAGATGAAGCGTACACGCTCCATTCAAAATCCCGCATCCGTAGGAGACTAAGTGAGGATTTTAGACGCTTTGATTGACGGTTTACAACGCTTTCAATGTCGTTTAATAGTAGATTATCGACGGCATCACCGTTTGACATGTACAACATGCTCTCCGTGTCCTGTTTCGTAAATTATTGAAGAATATGAGATTTAGGGCATTTTAGTCATTTGTAGGAAGTACGGTCTACATTCATATTTTGCTGACGAGATTGACATGGTTTGTTGTCGCATTAGGGAGTTAGGAATGCTTGCATAATTAGTTTGGCGAAGAGATTCGCCTAGTTGCACACTTTGGGTTAACATACTATATGTAGACTTAAGTGTGTAGTGTATGTGTTTGTATAAATGTTTGTATTAGTATGTATTGAATGGAATGATGTTATGAGATAGTTTGAGATTGATTTCTCAATTAATATGCTGACCTAAATGATTTCCTACATGTTGACTGTATGCATGATTTCATCACATGCATGGAATATATGTGTTAGAAGATTTGCTTAAGTTGAATGTTATAACATGTGTTAATATGCTCACATGATTGTATTTCAATTTCAATACTCTCACTTAAATTGCTGATGTGATTCCATAAATGTTTGGGACTAGACTTAGTCCAGGCAGTCGGTAACCGAGAGAATTCGTGGCTGACTGGTCATAGCCACGAACGACGCGTCGATGAACGTGATTCGTGTTTGGGGTTGGCGGCAGTGGTTAGGCCACGCGAAGTGCTTTACGCACTTCATGTCGTTCGACTTGAGATGCGATCGCGCTAGTCGAGCCTATCAAGCAACCCGACTGGCCGATGTATGTTCACCTTATATGAGTCATAACTGCTTGAACCTAGGGTACTGAACTTACCACTGAAAACCCTGTTAACCATGGTACCTTGATCCAAGAAGACTCATGAGCCGGACATGGTGGTATGGGACACCGTGGTCGAGCTGTCGGCCTACGCTGGGGCCACAAACCTCCCCGTAGTGACCAGTGAGCACCTAGACTCGTGAGCAGATTATGGTGGTATGGGATACTATATTCTAGCTGTCGGCCTACACTGATCAGGCGACGAGTCCTTTATAGTGACCGCGAGCGTATTCTGAGTCCACGGGAGGCGACGACCCTTCCGTTGCAGTAGAGTACGGTAGGCCTGTATTGATAAGGTGATGGGGGAGCGGTGCAACGAGTGCGAGCAACAGCCCTGACAGCCCTTGCAGTGACCTACGAAATATACATCGTATGAGATTACTAGGAGTGACGACCCTAGACAGGATCTGTGTTGGGATCGATACAAGGAAAGTACCTTAGTTTTCCAATCCTGTTGTTTGAATGGACTAATGACAACTTGGAAATCATATCACCATAGCATTGCATGTGCCTGGAAGATGTGGAGCACTCTAGGGAGTGTGGCATGCCGCGGTCGTAAGATGTTGCCGTATGAGGGAGATCGTCGGTGAGGGCATACATCACGTCATGTCATCTTGCATTAATAACAGTATTTGGATTGTCTGATTTACTGCTTTACTATTATCGCATGATTGAATTGTGAATATGTTAATGCTTGCTCTATGATTCCACTGAGTTGATCACTCACTCCCACGTTACGGGATGGTGTTTGCAACACCCACCAGACCCTGTTGTAGATGCAGGTGAGGCTGAGATCCAGGAGGTGGAGCCAGACATTGACGAGGACCAGGATGAGTTCTCGTACATGCAGTATCACGACGGCTTCCCGTAGGTGACCTGGATCGATGGGGCTTCAGTGGGACTATTTGGAACATTACATTTTTGTTCATGTATATGTATATGAGACTCAGAGATGTATTCATACTTTAGAGACAGATGAGATTTACTTTGTTTTTCCATACAGTGATATACATATTGTTTAGTCTTCTGCTTGCTTTTATCACTGGATCTGAAGTATGAATTGCAGTTTTGGTATACTTTTACTCATGTGAATGCTTTAAATCAGACAACATTGAATCATAATCATTTTTGTTGCATAAGTGACGGTCTGGAACTCGGGAGTTGAGTTTATGCACGACCCCCAATTTTCAGGGTGTTACACACTTCTCTGGCTTCAGGACAAAAGACCTCATTCATCAATTGCATGAATACTGCGGGCGCATTGGTCAGTCCGAAGGACATGACCTAGAACTCAAAATTACCATAGCACGTCTTGAAGGCTGTCTTCGAGATATCCTCATCTCAGACCCAAACCTGATGATAACCGGACCACAAGTCTATCTTTCAAAAGAACTGCGCCCCGTGCAGCTAATCAAATAAATCATCGATCCTCGAAAGTGGGTACTTGTTCTTGATCATGACCTTGTTGAGCTCACGGTAATCTATGCAAAGCCTCAACGAGTCATCCTTCTTCTTCACGAAGAGTACCGGCGCTCCCACGGTGAACTGCTCGGACGAATAAAGCCTAGCTCGTACAACTCATTCAACTGCTTTTGCAATTCCCTTAACATCAACGGTGTCATACGATATGAGGCCTTCAAAATAGGCGCGGTACCGGGCACGAGATCAATCTGGAACTCAATGTGCCGATAAGGTAGTAACTCCGGAATCTCTTGGAACACATTAGGAAATCACAAACGACCAGTAGTTGGTCGATACTCAAAGCAACTGACTCCTCAACGGCACATGACAACAAGCAAAAAAGTTGCTCTTCTCTTCTCTCGGCAACAAACGGAACTCTGCCATGCTGGGCATACAGAACTTTACTGTCCTCGCCGAGCAGTCCAATATGGCGTGGTACTCGGCAAGCCAATCTCTACCCAGAATGAGATCAAACTCAGACATTGGTAATACGAATAGGTCTGCAGGCAAGAAGATGTCTCCAATCAGAATGGGGCAAGAAGAACAAAAATGATCTAATACTGTAGTCTTCTCCAAGGGCGTTGATACTGACAAACCCTTGTGGGCAGACTCTATCGACAAACCAGTCGATCGGCAGAAATCATCGGCCACAAAGGAATGCAATGCACCAGAGTCAAATAATACACGTGCAATGCATGCAGAAACAGGGAGAGTACCCTCGAAGACCCCTCCTGAGATTGAGGGTCCTACTGGGCGACATAAAATCTTCCCTGGGCTTGCTGGGGAGGTGCAGGTCCCCTCTGAGGTCTCTGCTAATACTGTTGTCACTGTGGTGGCCTGATCTACTGCCTCTATTGCTGTGGGGGAGGCCCTGGAGGCTGGTGCTGCTGTCGCTGATGCTGCTGTGGTGGCTGTCACAGAGGTGGATGGGGTGTCCTTGACTGCTACTACTGTGAATGGGGACACTGTTGAGGGTCAAATATTGCATATTAGACTCCAGTTATTACATGGATTTACAAACATGATACTGTTTAATAGATTAATTTAATCAGTTTTTGTTGAAGGGTGTAATTACGAGCGTTGACTGAAAAAGAGCATTAAAAGTATTGATTTGATGCTCCAGAGGCACCAGAGCATGGGACGGACTCTAGAGGAATGAGATCAATGGATTTACACGCCAGGGATTCGAGAAAATCAAGTCGTTCACGTTGAAAATGACCCGAAACTGGTCCAGAATGCAAGATCACAGGGTTACTGTCATCCGATTGACACGAGACTTTATACATGGGATGTGAGCCATAAATTAACCGTACATATTAAATTTCAGCTATTGAAAATCTCAGAAAGTAGGCCAACGGATAGATCAACTCCTTAATTCATTAAGTGGGGCCCACATGCTATCTGGATATGCTTCAAAATTATCTTTGACGGTTTAAATAACATGAGAAAGAGGATGGACAGTGCAGATTTCTTTTAAACAGTGGAACGGGACTCCAATGACAATGTCAGTGCATCATGTACAATGCACTCCACGTGCACGAGACAACCTAGCTCGGTCAAAGTCGGTTTGACCGACCGATTTCAGCAAAAATGGAAATTTTTCTTTTCTTTAAACAGAGATGGTGAAATCGATGCTCGATTCGCAGTTGTGGGCCCCACCCATTGTCCATATGGACAATCCAAACCGTCCATTAGATTCCCAAGGCTCATTCTACCAAGGCCTAGGTGACGATATTTTAAGAAACAAAGAGGATGGGATCATAACCACTCAAGGCAGGGATGAACGACAATAAGAAATTTTCATGGGTCACACCAATAAACTTTCGAAACCTGCCTTTCCTGTCCGAAATTAAGAGAGGAATACAGTGGACAGTGTGGATTTTGCAAAACATCAGTAAAGTGGGCCCCACCAACATCACAGCGAACCCACCTTCTGCAGCCCTGTTTACAGCGCGTCCAGAACCGAGACGCTCCGAGGCATTTTGCAAACGTGGCCAGGATCGGTCCGGCAATCCTGGCTGTTCAAAACCGTTCCAAGGTGGGGCCGATTAAGCTCAAGGGGCCTGAATGGGTTGGATCGTGCATCAGATGAAGGATTTTTGCTGGAAATCATATTAAACACATAGTTGTGCTACGTAAAGGGAGCTTCCATCTGAATTTTTACCAATTGTGGACGCACAAGGCTGTTCCGCAGCCAACACCGTCTTTCCTAAACTCTTCCAGCCTCCCAGCCGCCTTCATTGCCTATAAAGAGAGAGAGATAGAGGAGGGAAGGGACATTCAAAAAATTTGAAGACAATGAGAGAGAGAGACTTGTTTAAGAGCTTGTTTATTTGTTTGTTTTTATGATTTTTGAGAGAATTATCCCACTCATGTCAAGCCAAACCTCTTAGCTAGGGCTAAGAGGTGAAGCTTGTGGTGTGATGGGTGATCTTTACGGCTTTAATTCATGTTGAACTTGATATTGATGCTAGTTTGATTTTAAAGGAATGCTTTTTAGTTTTTCATGGTTTGTTGTGACTGACATTATAATAGATCTGCAATGGCTTGAGTATTTCCTTTTTTCTTATTATGATTATGAAGCCAGGACACCCTGTTGTTCACCATCGCCCCTTGGACATGGTGGAATGACGGAACTCTTCCTGACATCCATACATCACTCAGATTAGTTGTGAATTGGTTTAATTCTGTTGTTTGCTTTGTCTCATGGGCATGGTTTTGTGATGGAATCCATTCTAATTCACACCCATCTGATCTCTTGAAAACTAGATTAAATAAAGTTTAGAAATAATTTTCAGGTTATATCTTCCAACTGGATGAAGATGGGACTCAAAGTCCAGTTGAGTTCATGAATCGACCGTAGATCTCCCTGATCTCTACAAGTGGATCCTCTGAATCCCTAGTTTCCTACTCTTGAATTCTACAAATTTTAGTTTCCTATTTCACAATTATTCTTTCATATTCACCTGATTAGATTTCATCTTAGTCTAGTTCTAGTTCTGATTATTTTCAGATAAGGTATAGGTTTCAGTCTCTATGGATTCGACCTCGGTCTCACTGAGTTTTATTACTACATCACAACCCTGCGCTTGGGGAGTGAATAAGTTTTTGGCGCCGTTGCCGGGGATTTCATCTTAGTCTAGTTCTCTACAAGTGGATCCTCTGAATCCCTAGTTTCCTACTCTTGAATTCTACAAATTTTAGTTTCCTATTTCACAATTATTCTTTCATATTCACCTGATTAGATTTCATCTTAGTCTAGTTCTAGTTCTGATTATTTTCAGATAAGGTATAGGTTTCAGTCTCTATGGATTCGACCTCGGTCTCACTGAGTTTTATTACTACATCACAACCCTGCGCTTGGGGAGTGAATAAGTTTTTGGCGCCGTTGCCGGGGATTTCATCTTAGTCTAGTTCTCTACAAGTGGATCCTCTGAATCCCTAGTTTCCTACTCTTGAATTCTACAAATTTTAGTTTCCTATTTCACAATTATTCTTTCATATTCACCTGATTAGATTTCATCTTAGTCTAGTTCTAGTTCTGATTATTTTCAGATAAGGTATAGGTTTCAGTCTCTATGGATTCGACCTCGGTCTCACTGAGTTTTATTACTACATCACAACCCTGCGCTTGGGGAGTGAATAAGTTTTTGGCGCCGTTGCCGGGGATTGACGGCAACGTTGTTTGAGTTTAACTAGTTTTATGATTAGTTGAAGATTAGATTTTTTTTTCTAATTTTTAGGGTTTAATTTTACGAATTTTCTATTTCCCTTTAAGTAACTTTCTATTTTCTTTAGTTTTGGATAGTTTTTCCCTTTTTAGAAACTAACCCAACTTTCTTGTTTTGTCGGATTCTGAGATAGGTTTCTAAATTGGTAATTTCTTTTCTTAAATTTCTTCTTTGTTATTTCTAAATTAGGATTTGTCTTCCTTTTTAGCAAGTTTCTAATTCTAACTCTTTTAAAATTGAACTTTGTTTCCTATTTTTGAAATTTTCTATTTGTAGACTCTTGTTTAGAAACTAACTTTCCTATTTTGTAGGCTTTTAAGATAGAAATTTCTAATTTGGAAAGCTCTTTTCAATTTCTACTTTCTATTTTTCAGATTTTTTTTAAAACTTACTCTCTAGTTTAGGACTTTCCTAATTCGTTTTAGAAATATTTTTTCTCTCTTTTAGGAATTTCTCCTTTTTTTGGAAACTAGTTTAGTTATATCTTTCTTTTTTAGGAAATTTCTAACTTTAGACTTACTATTTTTAGGAACTGTTTTGTTTTGTTTTGCAGGTTTTTAATTTAGAGACACCAATTTAGTAACTTCTTTCCAACCCTCTCTTTCTTTCTAGATTTTTATCTCTTTTCTTAGTATTAGGTTTAGAATTTGATTGAGGGTTGCGAGTGTTTCATGCCCAAGTGGGCTCGTGACAACACTCGACGTCTCTTGACTGAAGGAGAATTAGTTGAGGGGTTAACTGTCCATCGTAGGATTAGACACCGCTCGAAATCCCCTGAGTTAATTGAGGATATGGCTGAAAACCAACCTCTTCTATCCCAACCTAGGGTAAAGGACATTCAAGATGAGAATGAGGTGCATCAAGCACCCCTGCCTCGTACTTTACGAGATTATTTACAACCGGCGGGGGTGAGTACGCCCTCATGCATGGTTTTTCCTAAGAATGCAGGACACATGGATATCAAGCCTGGGGTGATCCAACTCCTTCCTAAATTTCATGGGCTTGAATCAGAAAATCCATATTTGTATCTAAAAGAGTTTGATGAGATTATTTCTACCTTATACTTTCCTAACGTATCTGATGACACGGTCAGGTTAAAACTCTTTCCCTTTTCTTTAAAAGAGAAAGCTAAAACATGGTTACATTCACTACGTCCTCGATCTATTGGCAGATGGAATGACATGACAAGGGAGTTCATCAAGAAATTTTTTCCATACCATAAGACGAACACCCTTAGAAAGTCAATCATGAATTTCGCCTAAAGGGAGGATGAAACATTCTTTCAATGTTGGGAGCAGTTCAAGGATCTTGTCAGTTCATGCCCACAACATGGTTTTGAAACATGGCGCATCACGAACTTTTTTATGATGGACTGACATCCCCCATGCGCCAATTAGTCGAGACGATGTGTAATGGGAAGTTTATGAATAAAGGCGTCGATGAGGTGTGGGACTATTTTGATAAACTTTCTGAGAACACACAATCATGGGACATCTCCCCTAGACTAAATACTACGTCTAGGCCGACTCATTCCAAGGAAAGGGGTGGAATGTATCTCCTGAAAAAAGATGATGATATTAATGCTAAAGTGGCTAATTTCACTAGAAAACTCGAGGCCATGGAATTAAAGAAGGATAAGACTAAGGAAACTATTTGCAATATTTGTGGTTGTAACATTCATACAACTAAAAATTGTCCAACTATATCTGCCTTTCAAGAGGTATTGAATGAGCAATCCAATGCCGTGAGCAATTACCAAAGACCTTTCAGTGGGCCCACCTCTAACACATATAATCCTGGCTGGAGAAATCATCCCAACTTCAGTTGAAGGAATGGACAAACCGCTACACCTCAGTGTTTCTTAAATTAAATTCCAACTCAAGAGAAACCTCAAGAGGATTTGGTTCTAAAACACTTTCAAAAGTAAGAGCTTTTCAATCAGGGTATGCTACAAGCCTTTCAAGACCTTACAAAAGCGATACAAGGACTTAAGGTTGAAAGTGCGATTGGGAACAAGGGGAGTTTCCCAGCTCAACCTCTTCCTAATCCTAAACCACAATATGAAGTTAGCGACCCAAGCTCTTCAAATCAGATAGAGCAAGCTAAATCCATCACCACTCTTAGGAGTGGAAAGATCATTGACAAAACCATTCCGGTTATGGCTAAAAAGCCTAAGGACCCGGAAGTGGATAAAGAAGATGGATCTAGCCATGCCCCACCAGAGTTAGAACCAAAACCTCAAGGGAAGCCAGTTACTCCATTTTTCCAATGGTTGGTTGCACCAAAACCTCTCTCTAACTCTCAGGATATTTTAAAGGTGTTGAAACAAGTGAAAGTCAACATTCCTCTACTTAATGCCGTGAAACAAATACCTTCATATGCTAAATTCTTGAAAGACTTATGTACGACTAAAAGACGACAGAATATTCAAAAGAAAATCTTCCTGACTGAGAAAGTACGTGTCATCCTAAAGCAAGATGTGCCACAAAAATTCAAAGATCTCGGTAACCCAACCATATCATGTGTAATCGAGGACTATCGAATTGAGCATGCACTTCTTGACTTAGGAGCAAGCGTTAATCTTATCCCCTACTCGGTATACAAAAAATTGGGTTTAGGTGAATTAAAACTCACCCTAACCACACTACAACTTGTTGATCGCTCTGTTCGTGTACCAAGAGGGATAATTAAGGATGTGTTAGTCCAGGTTGATCAATTTTACTACCCAGTAGATTTCATCATCCTGGATACTGAACCCATCGGGAACATGAGCACTCAAATTCCTGTTATTCTTGGTCGACCATTCCTTGCCACCTCAAACACAATTATCAATTGCAGGAATGGTGTTATGAGTATGTCTTTCGGGAATATGACATTAGAAATGAATATCTTTTTCAACACAGGCATACGATTAGAGGATGATGACGATGTCCACGACATTAACATGATTGACACTTTCATGGAAGATAGGACACCCTTTACCTTATCCTCTGATCATCTTGAGACGTGTCTGACCCACTCCCATGATTTTGATGATGACATGATTAGGGAGATGTGTGTCATGCTTGATGCTGCACCAGTACTTGAAGTTAACCGGTGGAGGCCACAATTTGAAAAGTTGCCCCAAACTGATGAAGTGCCTCTACCATCTAACCTTAAACCACCGAAGCTTGACCTAAAACCTTTACCCTCTGATTTGAAATATGCATATTTAAGTCAAGATGAGACATACTCGGTGGTGATTTCCACCCACCTTGAGAAAGAACAAGAGAGTATGCTTATATCTACTCTCCTTGAGCATAAGGGAGCCCTTGGATGGACGATTGCGGACCTTAAGGGAATAGACCCTTTGATTTGTAATCACCGCATTTATCTTAAGGATAATGCGAAGGCCGCTCGACAATCACAACGTAGACTAAATCCAAACATGAAGGAAGTGGTTAAGGCCAAGGTTCTTAAACTATTGGATGTGGGTATCATATACACTATATCCGATAGTCAATAGGTGAGTCCAACTCAAGTGGTTCCTAAGAAGTCCGGGATCACCATCGTAGCCAATGCCAATAACGAACTCGTGCCAACTAGAGTTACTACTGGTTGGAGAATGTGCATTGACTACAGGAAGTTAAATACCGTCACAAGGAAAGACCACTTTCCTTTGCCCTTCATTGACCAGATCTTGAAAAGGTTAGTTGTTGATTCCTATTATTGTTTCCTTGATGGGTATTCGGGCTATAATCAGATAGAGATCGCCCCTGAAGATCAAGAAAAGACTACGTTTACATGTCCCTATGGCACCTTTACTTATCGAAGGATGTCATTCAGACTATGTAATGCCCCTGCCACTTTTCAGCGGTATATGATGAGTATTTTTTCTGACATGGTGGGGCAATATCTAGAGGTCTTCATGGATGATTTCTGTCTTTGGTTCATCTTTCAGCGAGTGCTTAGAAAGTCTTAAATGTGTGCTGAAAAGATGTGAAGAAAAGAACTTGGTACTTAATTGGGAGAAGTGTCATTTCATGGTTCATAAGGGAATTATCCTAGGACATATTATCTCGTCCAAAGGAATCAAAGTGGATAAGGTAAAAATTAATCTTATCTCTAACCTACCTCCACCCAAGAACATACGGGACGTGCGAACCTTCTTAGGATACGCTGGGTTTTACAGAAGATTTATAAAGGACTTTAGTCTCATCTCTCGTCCTCTATGTAACCTACTTCAAAAGGATGCACCATACGAGTGGACTGAGCCATGTCAAGAAGCTTTCACTAAGCTTAAGGGCATATTGACCAGTGCACCCATCATACAGCCACCTAACTGGAGCATTCCTTTTGAACCTATGTGCGACGCATCTGATTATGCTCTTGGAGCGGTTCTAGGTTAGAGAAAAGATAAGAAACCATATGTTATTCATTATGCAAGTAAGACTCTAAATCCTGCCCAAGTGAACTACTCGACTACGGAAAAGGAACTCTTGGCCGTAGTGTTCGCTTTGAAAAATTTAGGTCCTACTTGATCGGATCTAAGATCATTATTTACACTGATCATGCGGCACTTAAGTATCTTTTGTCTAAGAATGATGCTAAGCCTCGCCTGATACGATGGATCCTCCTACTCCAGGAATTTGACCTAGAAATAAAAGATAAAAAGGGAGTAGAGAACGTAGTGGCTGAGCACCTTTCTCACCTTAATCCCTCTGATTCCCTTGAGATGACACATATCAATGACATGTTCCCTGACGAACGATTGTTCAGAGTCTCTCATTCACCTTGGTTCGCTGATATCGCCAATTATCTTGTCACAGGTTCCATACCGACATATTGGACTGCGCAGGATAATAAGAAATTTTTCACCGAGGTGCGCAACTTTTTCTGGGACGATTCATATTTGTTTAAATATTGCCCAAACCAAATCTTGAGGAGATGTGTGCCAGACGATGAACATCAGAGTGTCATCTCCTTCTGTCACTCACAGGCTTATGGTGGTCACTTTTCTGCTAAAAAGACCACGGCCAAGATTCTGCAGTGTGGCTTCTACTGACCCACTATGTTCAAGGACACTCATGAGTTTTGCAAAGCTTGTGAGCGTTATCAAAAATTGAGAGCATTGTCCCGTCGAAATATGTTGCCCTTGAATCTCATTCTAATCATAGAGGCATTTGATTGTTGGGGCATCGATTTCATGGGACCATTCTCCAAATCTTTTGAAATTTTATATATTTTGCTTGCCGTAGACTATGTCACTAAATGGGTCAAAGCGATTCCGTGTCGAACTAATGACCATCGCATGGTCATTAAATTCCTAAAAGAGAACATCCTTTCCCGATTCTGAATGCCTCGAGCTATCATAGTGATGGGGGCTCACACTTTTGCAATAGGTCATTTGAGAGTTTAATGAAGAAATACGGTATCTCTCATAAGGTGAGCACCCCATACCACCCACAGACAAGAGGGCAAGCTGAGATTTTCAATAGGGAGATCAAACACATTTTGAAGAAAACGGTTAACCCTGACCGTAAGGATTAGTCAATTCGATTGACCGATGCCTTATGGGCTTACCATACGGCTTTTAAAACCCCTATTGAAATGTCTCCCTTTAAACTTGTCTATAGAAAAGCTTGTCACTTGCCTGTGGAGTTGGAACATAGAGCCTTCTGGGCGATCAAAAATTTGAATTTCAATCTGGACAATGCTGGCTTGCTACGCAAACTTCAATTGAATGAACTCAAAAAAATTCGGAATCACGTATATGAGAACTCAAGAATTTATAAGGACAGGATGAAGGCATTTCATGACCATCATATTCTACGAAAATCATTCACACCTGGTCAGAAAGTCCTTTTGTATAATTCTCGATTACATCTCTTCCCGGGTAAGCTTCGATCTCGTTAGACCGGCCCTTTTACTGTTATCAATGTTTATCCTCATGGGGTTGTTGAGATTCGAAATCCAGACAATGACAATGAGTTTAAAGTGAATGGACATCGACTAAAGCCGTTTGTCGAGAAATTTGATTCACAGGACATGTTCATGCCTCTGACTGATCCTATTTATCAGGATTGATCTCCTAGTCTGATGGAGATATAGGCAGGTTTACTGTTTTCATAGGACTAGGGTAGTTTGCTTTCTACATTGTTTTAGGATAGTTTGTGTTTGTTGGTTTCTCTCTGGTGCTGACTTGCTTTCATGTTCAGATCTTTGTGGAAGGCCCCATGATTCCTTCATCCAGGTACTATCTTCCCATCACTTCCCTTTTACTTCTGTTGTCCCATGTGCATTGCATGCTCATATATCTTTTACATTGAGGACAATGTAGATTTTAGGTTGGGGTGGGAGATTAAGGTACCTAATCAGTATTTTCTTGATCTTGAGCAAAAATTGTGAAAATTGTGAAAAATTTTAAATTTTTCTGGAAATTTCTTGTGAATTCGAGGTAATTTTGATGGATATCCTTGATTTAGAATTTCAAAATATGTGATGTTAGTAATTTATGACTCTTAGATTCAGTGTCTGTTAGATTTCATAGTTAGTTCGAATTGTTAATCCAGAATTAGAAGTTGTAAACATTGATTGAGTCATGACTTCACATGTCACTTCTCGCTTTCACATTAAGGTTTAGTTTGATATTGAATGGTTAACTTGGTAATCACTAAGCATGTAAGGAACCAGCCTGGACAATTTTCCCATCATGATCGATTGAAGAAAAAGGAAAAAAAAAAACCTACAAATACCTTTGGAAAGGGTTGGGCGAATAATCTTCACCATAGGTTTGCTCCCTATAGATGTAGATTTAATTCCCTAAGGATGATATGTGAAAAGGGTTGGGTATATAGTCTGCACTATAGGTTTGCTCCCTATAGGTGAGGATTCGATTCCCTTCCCCCTCGATAGAAAAATCAAAAGTTGATAGAATGAAAGGATGATCTATGAGGCAAGTCTTTGTTTAGGTTTTGGTTGTTATGAATTTTCTTATTGGTTACCAATGATATCATGAAAGTGACGATTGGATCTCTTAATGATGATAAGCCGAGATTACACTATACACCCATGGAACTCAATGTTTAGAATTTTTTCTAATTAATGGATTAATACTTTGAACTTGATTATTAAGTTTACCGTGCGCTTGAGTCCAGGAGAAGTAATGCCAAACATTCATGAATCTTAGACTTTTAAAATCTAGATTGTTTTTAAAAATCATTTGAGTTCAAAGAAATTGTCCTATAATTCTTAACTTCTTTTTCGCATACCTTGCTCGGGACTAGCAAGATGCTGGTTAGGGGTTGTGTTGAGGGTCAAATATTGCATATTAGACCTCAGTTATTACATGGATTTACAAACATGACACTGTTTAATAGATTAATTTAATCGGTTTTTGTTGCAGGGTGTAATTAGGAGCGTTGACTGAAAAAGAGTGTTAAAAGTATTAATTTGATGCTCTAGAGGCACCAGAGCATGGGACGGACTCCAGAGGAATGAGATCAATGGATTTACACGCTAGGGATCCGAGAAAATCAAGTTGTTCACGTTGAAAATGGCCAGAAACTAGTCCAGAATGCAAGATCACAGGGTTACCGTCGTCCGATTGACACGAGACTTCATACATGAGATGTGAGCCATAAATTAACTGTACATATTACATTTCATCTATTGAAGATCTCGGGAAGTGGGCTAACGGACAGATCAGCCCCTTAATTCATTAAGTGGGGCTCACATGCTATCTGGATATGCTTCAAAATTGTCTTTGACGGTTTAAATAACATGAGAAAGAGGATGGACGGTGCAGATTTCTTTTAAATAGTGGAACGGGACTCCAATGACAACGTCAGTGCATCATGTACAATGCACTCCACGTGCACGAGACCACCTAGCTCGGTCAAAGTCGGTTTGACTGACCGATTTCAGCAAAAATGAAAATTTTCATTTTCTTTAAACAGAGACGGTGAAACGGATGCTCGGTTCGCAGTTGTGGGCCCCACCCATTGTCCATATGGACAATCCAAACCGTCCATTAGATTGCCAAGGCTCATTCTACCAAGGCCTAGGTGACAATATTTTAAGAAACAAAGAGGATGGGATCATAACCATTCAAGCCAGGGATGAACGGCAATAAGAAATTTTCGTGGGTCACACCAATAAACTTTCGAAACCTGCCTTTCCTGTCTAAAATTAAGAGAGGAATACAGTGGATAGTGTGGATTTTGCAAAACATCAGTAAAGTGGGCCCCACCAATGTCACAGCGAACCCATCTTCTGCAGCCCTGTTTACAGCGCGTTCGAAACCGGGACGCTCCGGGGCATTTTGCAGACGTGGCCAGGATCAGTTCAGCGATCCTGGTTGTTCAAAACCATTCCAAGGTGGGGCCGATTAAGCTCAAGGGGCCTAAATGGGTTGGATCGTGCATCAGATGAAGGATTTTTGCTGGAAATCATATCAAACACATAGCTGTGCTGCGTAAAGAGAGCTTCCGTCCGAATTTTTACCAGCTGTCGACGCACGAGGCTGTTCCGCAGCCAGCACCGTCTTTCCTAAACTCTTCCAGCCTCCCAGCCGCCTTCATTGCCTATAAAGAGAGAGAGATAGAGGAGGGAAGGGACATTCAAAAAATCTGAAGACAATGAGAGAGAGAGAGAGAGTAAAAGAGAGAGACTTGTTTAAGAGCTTGTTTATTTGTTTGTTTTAATGATTTTTCAGAGAATTATCCCACTCATGTCGGGCTAAACCTCTTAGCTAGGGCTAAGAGGTGAAGCTTGTGGTGTGATGGGTGATCTTTACGGCTTTGATTCATGTTGAACTTGATATTGATGCTAGTTTGATTTTAAAGGAATGCTTTTTAGTTTTTCATGGTTTGTTGTGACTGACATTACAATAGATCTGCAATGGCTTGAGTATTTCCTTTTTCCTTATTGTGATTATGAAGCCAGGATGCCCTGTTGTTCACCATCGCCCCTTAAACATGTTGGAATGACGAAACTCTTCCTGACATCCGTACATCACTCAAATTGGCTGTGAATTGGTTTAATTCTATTGTTTGTTTTGTCTCATGGGCATGGTTTTGTGATGGAATCCATTCTAATTCACACCCATCTGATCTCTTGAAAACTAGATTAAATAAAGTTCAGAATTGATTTTCAGGTATATCTTCCAACTGGATGAAGATGGGACTCGAAGTCCAATTGAGTTCATGAATCGACCATAGATCCCCCTGATCTCTACAAGTGGATCCTCTGAATCCCTAGTTTCCTACTCTTGAATTCTACAAATTTTAGTTTCTTATTTCACAATTATTCCTTCATATTCACCTGATTAGATTTCATCTTAGTCTAGTTCTAGTTCTAGTTATTTTCAGATAACGTACAGGTTTCAGTATCTGTGGATTCGATCTCGGTCTCACTGAGTTTTATTACTACATTACAACCCTGCACTTGGGGAGTGAACTGACACCCGTGCACACGATGTCTTTTCCTACCGCATCCAAAGCAAGTACCTGTAAACGGTCCCGAAGGTGGTGCTGGGGGTGCCACTGGTGCTCGGAATGCTGGGCGGGTCGTGCACCACTATTGTGAACGAGGCTACTGGTGGGAACTACCAGAGGGGGCCTCCCTCTTCTGATCTCCCCTCTGGTCACGGGCTCTCTACAAATCGGCCCAAACTGACACATAGATCGAGCCCTCTCTGCAATATGCTCAAATGTTGGAAGCATGTGTCAGATCAGATGGCTCCTGAGGGCAGGACGCAAACCGTTCTCAAAACAGGGGGCCTTCTGCCCCTCATCATCAATAAGGTACGTCGCGAATCTTAATAACGCGATGAAACATGCCTCATACTGTGACACAATCATATCCCCTTGGACCGGTCTCAAACTCTAATGCACGTTGTTGTCGCACATGTTCGGGAAAGAACTTTCGGTCGAACCGGTCTACAAAGTCCTCCCGGGTCCACACGAAATCAACCACTACCGATCGGGCGACAGATATCCACCAATGTTGAGCCTCACCTTGGAGAAGAAATACAGCTAATGGGACTCACTGCTGGGCCATACATCTCATAGTGTCGAATATCTTCTCCACTTCGAAGTACTATATCTTTGCTGCAGTGAGGTCTGGCTCACCCCGAAAACGTAGGGGATCGTGTTTTCGGAAGTCCTTAAGAAGGGTGCTCGCACACTCCTTCTTAGCCTCGGCCGATGTCACAGTGGGATGCCTGCTCTACCCCCGAAGAATAGCCGTCATCTCCTGTAGCATCTGCTGCAGCTAGGCAGCACTCACAGGTACGGTCGAATCTGCATCGATCTCAAGTAGAGGAGTAGCATCCTCAGACTGAAAAGCAGGAATATCCGGTGGTGGAGCGGGAGTCACAGGTAGTAGAGCGGGATTCGCAAGTGGTGGAGTGAGATTCGCTTGAGTTGCTCTTCAAGGCATAATGTCCTATAGGAAGGAACAAGGGCTATCAGCTTTAAGAATTCTCGAAGGAATAAACATTAAGGGTCTATATCAAAAAATTGCTAAGTTATTCAGACTCGGAACCTACTCATTCTAAGTTCATAGCAGATATATGATGTGATCTCAGGTATTCCCAAGTTATGCTCGGATACCAACTTCTGTCACGCCCCAAACTCGAAAAATAGGCTCACAAAATTTTTGACCGCTGAATTCGGCGCCGACAGTCTCCATTATGCCCCATTCTTAGATCCTGACACTCATTCCGATCCTAGGATCTATAAGGAGAATTTTCAGAATAAATTTTTTTTTTTAATGGAGCATAAACATAAGCATAACTAAGTCACAAAACAACATCACCACATATCTAATATATCAAAAACTTTAAGTACAATACAAAAAGGAAAATACAGGGTGATCAAAAGGCTCCAAAATAGTCTGATACACGCTCCTGCCTCAGCGCTACTACAATCCAACAAGACGTGCACACAACGGTTGTGCATAAGCTTATAAAAGCTTAAAGGGTAGTGTAAGTGTGTGCGCAAGGTAAGCGTCAAGTGTACAATATCAGAGTAATGTAAAAATATGCAGTAAGTCCATGAATGCTATCAGTTGTACCAAAGCTATGTGATGCAAAGCATGAATCCTATCGACCATACCAAGGCCATGCGATGCGAGGCCTATGTAGCCAAATGTCATATGCGAGTGCAAAGTAAGCATGCCAGTACTCATCAAGTACACATATCAGTACAGTTTCTCTCTAAGATATCACTGGGGTCTAGTACACTCCACATTGACTGCCGCCTCCCTAACCGCACAGCTGTCACGCCCTAAATCCAAAAGTCAAATTCACATGAATCCCGATTGCCGAATCCGGTGCCGACAGCCTCCATAGTGCCCCATTCTCGGCTCCTGCTAATCAAATACCAGATTCCGATCCTGTAATCCTACAAGGAGGATTTTCAGAATAAAATTTTTTTTGTAATGGAGCATAACCACAAGCATAACCAAGTCACAAAACAACATCACCACATATCCACTATATCAAAATCTTTAAGTACAATGCAGAAAGGAAAATACAAGGTGATCAAAAGCTCCAAAAAGGTCCTGATATGCACTCCTGCCTCAGCGCTGCTGCTGTCCAACGCTACCTGCACGCAACGGTCGTACATAAGCTTACAAAATCTTAGAGGGTGGTGTGTGTGCGGAGGGCAAACGCCGAGTGTACAAGATCAGGTAATGCGGAAGTATGCGGTAAGTCCATGAATACACCAAGGCTATGTAATGCAAGGCATGATGCGAGATATGAATGCCATCGGCCACACCGATGCAATGCAAGGCCTACATAGCCGAATGTCATATGCGAAATGCAATCCAAGAAAGTCGGTACTCCTCAAGTACGTATATCAGTATAGTTCCTCTCTGGATATCACCGGGGTCTAATACACCTCGCAATGACTGCCACCTCCCTAGCTGCACAGTCAAGCAAGCGGAATAGACCTCACTATCCGCCTGGCCACTAGTCTTCCAATACCTACTCGGCTCGTCGATAGCGGACTCATTTGCGAGCTGGTCAGACTCAGCCTAGCTTATAGCCCCCTCACTCAGGTGGATAAGGCCACACCCCCTTCCAACCGACCACGATACAGTGGGAGACGCCGCCTACTGGTATTCGGCACTCGGGCGCTCGTGTATCCACTCGGTCTAGACGTTGGAGCATCTCTTGGTATCAAAAAAGTTTTGAAACTTTCACCCAGGGACATCCTAAGTGCCCACGGTGCTAGGATAAGTATTTCCAGTATCCAATACGGCCATCCACGATTTACCTGTGGAGTCATGGCCCTGATGTCGCTAGGGCATGTAGTGATCAAGTTACACGTATGCGAGATGCATGAATCACGCTATCAAAACATGCAGCAATCCAGCACGTACTGTGCGATCATGTGAGGCACTCAGTCACATAACGAGTCCCGTAAATGGTCTACCCAATGGCGTATGTTATGATCAGTCATTACTCATATCAAGCATACATATGATGCGTATGGGCATGAGTCATGAGATTATACTAAGCATGTTATAAGGCAATGAATAGCAACGGGTATGGACCTATCAATGGGCCCTAAAGAAAGTTACAATGCGGACATTTAACCAACATTGTACACACAATGTGGACGTCAAACCAACATTGTTTTCTAGGCACGGCTTGCCATAAATATCATTTCAGGAACCATGAGAAATGTACATTGTAATGGACCCTAAGGACATCCGTTGGGCCTTGATCCCTGGGCCTTGGATATATCAAATAGGTCGTATTACATGGGCCTCACATTTACCAAATGGGTTGCATTAATGGGCCTCACCAATGAGCCTTATGTACATTGCAATGGTCCATGATCCATGGGCCTTGAAACACATCAAAGTGGCCTCACAACTTGAGCCTTAAATATGTCAGATGGGCCCATACACATGAGCTTTAAATATATCAACTAGGCCACTCCATTTGTGCCTCATGCACATCAAGTGGCTTAATCTCATGGGCTTTAATATGTATCAAATGGGCTTGAATCCCGTGGGCCTTATATAGAATAAGTGGGCCGGATTCTATGGGCATTGCATATGCCAAATGGGCCGAAACTCATGGGCATTACATATGCCAAATGGGCTTAATCCCGTGGCCTTAGGTGTGCACCAAGGTGGACCTAGATGAATGGCCATAAATGGATCAATATGGGCCCTATATACATACCAAAGTGGGCCCATTTGAACCATAGATCTGACTCATTTTTAGCTCAAGAAATGAGTTTTTGAACTGAATAGACGGTGAGATGCAACGCATGCATCATGGTGGGGGGGGGGGGGGGGGGGGTCCACATAAAGGTTGGACGACCTGGATGCAATACATGCATCAAAAGTGGGGTCCACAGACCGTCCAGCACTAAGTCAGGTGGCTGGACGGTTTGATAAAACACATACATCAAAAAGGGGGTCCCACCATCCACTAGACGGTGGCAACATCATAGGGACCTCCACCATCGCCTGGACAGTGGATGGAAAAACACCTACATCATTGTGGGTCCCAAGTGGGGCCCACCATAACATTTATTTTCCATCCGACACGTTGATAAGGTCACGCAGACCTGAATGAATAGGAAAAATAAATTTCAGCTTGATCCAAAACTTGTGTGGACCCCAAAAGGGTTTTAATGGTAGAATTTAATCACCACTGTTTCTTATGGTGTGGGCCGCCTGAGTCTTGGATGGACCTCATTTTTGGGGGAGGGCCCACCTCAGAAGGTGGGCCACCTATTGGACGGCATGGATACTAAATATACATCATGTGGGGCCCACGGCAGGGGGCCATGGGCTGTTGTCCACCCGCCCGCTGCAAGGCCGCAGGCAGCGCCTGCGGCTCTGACGGCAGCAGCAGAGCTGCTGCTGCTTCTATTTTTTTTTTTTTTGGAAAAAGACTTTTTCTGTGGTTTTTCATATGCGGGGCCCACTTGAAGTGCATCCACTCCGTCCATTGTATTCCCAAGCACAAAATACACCCATCAAGACCAATATTGGCCATTTTTCAGCGTGTAGGAAGAGTTTTGGTAGAGTTCAATGGTAATGGTACCATTTTTAAAACTATGGCCCACCAAATGCTCCGATCAATCCCATCTTTCATTTCAACGCTTAAAATGGAGCTCTAAATGGGATGGACGGCATGGATTGAATACATACATCAAGATGGGGCCCATACAAGTGGTCTTTCCCAAAGGCTTAGAAATAAGCCAATATTTGTGTTTTTCTCTTGATGTCCAGCGTCCAGGGACGCTGGACGTTTGGACGTATATGTTTAAGGTGTGCCCTGCTTTAGGTGGGCCACTACATGGCTACATGGTGTAGGTATTATATCTCTAAAGTGGGCCCCACTTACGGATGGCTTGAATAAAATACATATTTCGTGGTGGGGCTCATTCAAGTGGGCCATGTGGCCACATCAACCAACAAGAAAAGTAAATAAAAAAAAGAGGAAGAGAGAGAGTAAGAGAGTGAGACACGCGTGATGGAGGGACCCCGGCACTATGGGCCCTCCCTTTCAATCATCCAATCGTACATCAATGGGTCCTATTACACAAGAGTCATCCAAATAAAAGATCAACGGTGGAGATCCTTTCTCCACCGAAATAGATGGTCTAGATGACCATTTATGTAAAGAAATTAAATATCATGATGGGGTCCATAGAGAATGGCCCCATCATGGATTGATCTTGAAATCAAAGTGGGCCATTGGCCACATTTAGGGTCCCAAAATGAGATCCACACCATTGATCGGTGGGCCTCACTTGGCCCATCATAGAAATATAAAAATCTAGCTTATGGAAACACCCACCACTTGATCTTCTTGGTCCATCGGGATGCCGGTCTCCTAGAGCTTCACTTTGATGGTGGAGATGGGAAATGGATGGCTAGGATGATGGGATTTGGAGATGGGAAGTGGGCCACCAAAATGCACATTTTCTCTCCATGGGAAGGCTTGGACGTGGGAGGCTCTCTTGGTTGCTTGGGTTTGGTGTGAGAAAAGAGAGAGAGAGGTGTGATGTAATGAGAGATGGGGTGATGTGAAGGGGTGATGGTTGATGGATGTGAGTGATGGGTGAGGTGATGTGTTATTTGACTTGAGTGGTTGCCTGACTTGTGGAGAAAGGAAGCATGGGTGCTTGTACTTGACATAAAGTGATTGATGGGTGATTGATTGATGGGATTGATTTGACACTTTGTAGAGATTCTCTTGAGATTTGCAACGCGCGGTGTTTTTCCTCGAACTGAACGTGGGTCCGCATCTCATCGTCTGGGTATCGGATCGGTGCGTGAGTTGCGGCGTTGGAACCCGGCGATGGTGCGGTCGCAATGATATAAGTCTCGGATTAAGCTGGCTCAAATGAATAGGATACGACTTACGGTCATGCGCAACGTCAACTACAGGTCGCGGATTGCTGGAATTTGACGAGAAGGATCACGGAAAGCGACGGAACAGTACGGATTATGATACGGGTCTTACAACAGCCCAGCAAGCGGAATAGACCTCACTATCCGCCTGACCAGTAGTCTGTCAATACCTACCCAACTTGTCGATAGCGGACTCATTTGCAAGCTGGTCAAACTCAGCCTAGCTTATAGCCCCCTCACTCGGGCAGATAAGGTCACATCTCCTTTCAACCGACCACGACACAGTGGGAGATGCAGCCTACTGGTATTCGGCACTTAGGCGCTTGTGTATCCACTCGGTCTAGACGTTGGAGTACCTCTTGGTACCAAAAAAGTTCTGAAACTTTCACCCAAGGACATCCTAAGTGCCCATAGTTCTATAACAAAGTATTTTCGATATCCGATACGGGTATCCACGATGTGCTTGTGGAGGCATAGCCCTGATGTTGTTAGGGCGTACAATGATCAAGTCACAAATATATGATATGCATAAATCACACTATCCAGTCATGTAACAATCTTGCGCATACCACACACTCATGTGGACAACTCCTATCAATGAGTCTCGTAAATAGTCTGCCCAATGGCACATGCTATGATCAGTCACTCCTCATGTCAAGCATACATATGATACGAATAGGTATGACTCATGGAATTATACTAAGCATGTTATAAAGTGATGAACTATCAACAAGTATGGGCCTATCACTGAGAGCTAAGGAGAGTTACAATGAGGACATTTAACCAACATTGTATTTACAATGTGGGCATCAAACCATCATTGCTCCCAAGGCATAGCCAGCCACAAACATCATTACATAAACTGCGGTAGAATCACACATTACAATAGACTTGTGTACATCCCATTGGGCCTCGACCCATGGGCTTTAGATACATCAAACGGGCCGCATAACATGGGCCTCATATATATCAAGGTAGGCCTCAATGGACGGGCCACAAATACATCAAGATGGGCCTAATCACATGGGTCATATGTATATCAAATGGGCCACACCCAAATATAAGTGGTGGTAATGATTTTCACCATTAAATTCTCAAGGCCCACCATAACATTTATTTTCTATCCAATCTGATCATAAGGTCACACAGCCCTGAATTAAGAGGAAAACAAATTCCTTAATGTTTCAAAACTTCTGTGATAATAAAAGGTTTCAATGGTAGGCACTCAATCCCCACTCCTTTTTGCTATGTGGTCCACTTGATAGGCAGATCTGCCTCTTTTGGGCCTAAAGCCATAATATGGGCTTTCAAAATGGTTGGACAGTTTAGATGCAACACATGCATCATGGTGAGTCCCACCGTAGAGTGATGTGGACGGTGTGGTATACATACATCATACGTGGGTCCCACAGACCTTGCTAATGTCAACAACAGTGGGACCCACCGTCCCTATAGAATGGGTGGATGGCACGTATAAAACACATACACCGTGGTGGGTTCCACCGCCCGCGGACGGTGTGAGTAAAACACATACATCCTTGGGTCCCACATGGGGCCCACCATAACGATTTATTTTTATCTAAACCATTGATAAGGTTACACAAACCCTAACAAAGCGAAAAAAAATAAATTTCATAAGGATCCAACACTTCTGTGACACCCAAACGAGTTTCAATGGTAGACGTTTAATCCAACTGATTCCTATGACGTGGGCCACATGAGCTTTTAATATGGCTAATTTTTGGAGGGGGGCCACCACAAGAAGGGGCCCACCAAATGCACAGTGTTGATGCTCCAACACACCTCATGGTGGGGCCCATGGCTAAAATGTGGTTCCCTGCCTGTCCATCCGCCAAAACGCAGGAGGCGCTGCCTACTTATATATATATTTTTTGAAAACATTTTTTTCCTCGATTTTTCATACGTGGGGCTCACATCGGAAGAATCCACCCCGTCCATTGGTTCCCATAGCTCAAGATAAGCCAAACAAGCCCAATATTTAGTATGTTTCAACGTATAGAAACCTCTAAGTGGCTTTCAACGGTAACAATACTATTTTCTATACTATTGCCCGCTAGAAAGTCGTATTGGCCCCATTTTTCGGCTCAACGCCTAAAATGGTCTGGGGAAAGGGATGGACGACGTGGATTGAGTTCATACATTAAGGTGAGGCCTACACACGTGACCCACCCAAATAGCTTTGAACCAAAGCTAATATTTGTGTTTTCAATTAACGTGGACGTTGGACGGTTTGGGCATTCCAAGTACAGAAGGTGGGCCCTACTCAGGTGGGCCACCAAATGATGGATGGTGTGGATACAACACATATATAAAGTGGGGTCCATCTAAGTGGGCCACACAACTACATCATCACAAAAGGAAGAGAGATAGAGAGAAATAGACACGTGTGATGGAGGGACCCCGGCACTATGGGCCCTCCCTTTTAAGCATTCAATCATACATCAAGTGCGTCCCATTACACGTGGGCCCATCAAATCAAAAATCAACGGTGAAAATCATTTCTCCACCAAAATGTAAGGTCTAGATGACCCTATTCATGCAAGAAAAATAAAAATTATGATAGGGTCCATAGAGAATGGCCCCATCATGGAATGATCATGAGGATCAAGGTGGGCCATCAACCACAACTAGGGTCCAAAGTGAGATCCTTATCATCAATTGGTAGGCCTCACTTGGCCCATCATCAAAACACGAAAAATCTAACCTATAAAGCACCCACCGTTCGATCTTCTTGGTCCGATGGAACGCCGGTCTCCTTATGCTTCACTTTGATAGAGGGTGATGAGAAGTGAATGACTAGGATGAAGGATTCTGGGGTGAAAAGTGGGCCACATAACTCACTCTTCTCTCTTGGGAAAGGCTTGGACGTGCACTCCTTTGGGTGCTTAGAAAATGTGAAGAGAAAGAGAGAGAAAGAGAGAGAGAGAGAGAGAGAGAGAGAGAGTGATGGGTGATGGATGTGAGGTGAGTGATGGATGTGAGGTGAGAGACTTGTTCATTTTTGGGGTAGGTTGCTTGACGTGTGGAGAAAGAAAACATGGGTTGTTCTTGTACTTGACATGAGGTGTTTAATTGATTGATTAATGAGACATGTTGTAGAGATTCTCTTGAGGTTGCAAACATGCGGTATTTTCCTTGAACTGAACGCGAGCCCACATCTCCCTGCCAGGGTATCGGATCGGTATGCAAGACACGACGTTGGAATCGCAACGACAGTTTGGTGCAATGGTACAAGTCTCGGATTAAGAAGACTCAAATCTACAGGATACGATTCAGGGTTGGGCGTAAACATCGATTATAGGTCGAAAATTGTCGGACTTCAATGGAAAGGATCGCGGGAGTCGACGGAACAATACGGATTAGGATATGGGCCTTACAAATTCTGCCTCAAAAATAGACATGAAAAAGGATTGACTTAAATTTAGGCCCCACCATGATATATGTGACTTATCCATGCCATCCATCCATTTTATGACAACATTTAAAGGCACGAGCCAAAAAATGAGGTAAAAACTCAAGTGGACCAAACCATAGAAATAATTATTCAAAAGACATCCACCATTAAATGTTTTTTTCTACTTAAGGCCCACATTAATGCTTGTCTGCATTCCAACTTGCATCATTGTACCTTTCAAGTACATCGGAATATGATTTATAATGCAATACATAGTCTATGATTCCTCTTAGATACTTTAAAACTCTCGAAATCGCATTCCAGTGTACTTGTCCTAGATTATTGGTATATCTGCTTAGCATTCTTATAGTAAGAATGCTAAGCAGATATAGAGAGATTTGACCTTTAATATATATGCACTTATTTACTTGGTTTACTCTAAAACCATTAGATTGTACTACTTGATCAAACTTCTTATGTTATTGCTTAGGAGCTTATTTGAGACCATAGAGAGATTTGACCAGTTTACACACTTTCTTCTCTTGCCCAGGTTGAACAAACCCTTCAAGTTGTTCTACATAGACTTTCTCATCTATATCACCATTTAAGAATGCCGTTTTGACATCCATTTGATAGATTACTAGGTGATGAATTGCTGCAAGAGCAATTAAAGTCCTAATGGTAGATATATGAGCAATAGGAGCATATGTATTGAAAAAATCAATACTTTCTTTTTGTCTAAAACCTTAGGCTACCAATCGAGCTTTAAATTTATTTATGGTTCTATAAGGATTGAACTTTCTTTTAAAATTTCACTTATATTCTATAGGCTTTAAACCTGGTGGAAGATCAACCAAACACCATGTGTTATTGGAGACTATACAATCCATTTCATCATCGATGGCTTCCTTCTAAAATTGTACATCAGGAGATGAGAGAGCTTTACTAAGTGTTGAAGGAACACTATCAATACTTAGTGGTAGAGTAATTTCCTTTCTTATTTCATTTTTATCCCCTTCTATAAGGAACATATAAAAATCTGAGCCAAAAGATGTTTCTTTTCTTACCATTTTTGATCTTCTTGGTTCATTTTCTTCTAAATGAGTGTGAGTTTTATCATGAATGTTACTAGATTTATCATTCATTATTTCTACTTTATTTTCATCAATATATCTTTTTCTATGATCGATCATTCATATAGTCTTTGTATACCATATTTTTAAAAACTATAGCATCCCCAGACTCTTTAATCATGTTTTTATCGACAAAAGTAATTTATTCTAGAACTAGGAATTTGTATACGAGACTATGAATCTCATAACCCATAAAAGCTCACCTGATTCCTCTAGGACCTAACTTTACTTTATTATAATCAATAATCCTGACTTCTGTTATACTTCCCCACACTTTATAGTAATGAAGATATAGTTTCTTCTTTTTCCACAATTCATATGAGGAGATATTCAAATTTTTATGTGGGATAGCATTTAAAATACGGTTTGTAGTTAATAAAGCTTCTTCCCACAAATTCAGTGGTAATTAAGAATTTAATATCATACAATTGATCATCTCAACTAATGTCCTATTTTTGCATTCCGCTAGGCCTTTTTGTTGAGGTGTGTAATGTGCCGTAAATTCATAAATTATACCATTTGATTCACAAAAGTCATTGAATTCATTAGAAGAATACTTACTCCTCTATCACTTCTGAGGGCCTTAATCTTTACATTCAATTAATTTTTCACTGTGGCCTTATAAAGTTTAAACTTTTCAAAGGCTTCATCTTTAGATTTTATCAAGTATATATAGAAAAATCTAGTGAAGTCATCGATAAATGTGATAAAATACTTTTTTCTTCCACGAGTTAAGGTATTATTTAAACCACAGATATCGGAATGAATTAACTCCAAGGGTTGTGATTTTGTCATGCTAGTTCCAAATGATTTTCTACTTATTTAGAATGGGCACATACATCACATTTCCCTTGCTGTATTTCATATTTTGGTATAAGTCTTAGGATCATCATTCTTTTCATCGAATGATAATTAACATGACCTAGTTTAGCATACCATAAAGATACAGAATCCACTATATAAATGGAAACATCATTATTATTATTAATATTCAGTTTAATCATACCATTACATAAATATCTTTTGCCTATAGGCATACCATTCTTGGTGATAACCAACTTATCAGACTCAATTACTATTTTGAATCCTCTCTTATTGAGAAGATCGCCTGACACTAAATTTTTAGACATATCGGGTATATGCAATACATTTGTTAGTGTCAGTTTTTTTCCTGATGTAAACTAAAGCTCGATTATTCCTTTTCTAACAACGTTCGCACGAATGTTATTACCCATCTTCACTTTTTGTCCAGTTATAATACCTTCACAAGTTTTGAAGATGTTTTCCTTCAATATGTGAATGGTTGCACCAGTATCTAACCACCATCCACCATTGGATATTCTGTGTTAGCTTCAATAACCATTGCTACAAGTTAGTCTTATGTCATGTTAGCCTGAGCTTTCAGTTGCTTCTTTCTGTGTCGACATTCCTTTATATAATGTCATGGCTTATTGCAGAAGTGACACTTGCCATTTTTTTTTCCTTTTTCTTAAACTCTGTATCTTTTTTTAAGGAAATAGATTTGGAGTTCTGAAATTTTGGCTTTCATCTTCTATTATATTTGCTTTAGAATGATTTTTCGAAGCATTTTCTTTCTTGTCTCGGTTTCTGAACTCTTTTTCTATATAAAGATATCATTGAAGCCCCTCAAGAGTGTACTTCCTCTCATCATGTTTCAGTTTCTATTTATAATCAAACTATGATGAGAGTAATTTTACAATTACTACACCAACTACGAATTCTTTAGAAAGATCTATACCACAATCTTCAATTCATCAACCAAGTTCTGTAGTTCGGTTACTTAGGAAAGAATTGGCTAATCATTTTTAAACTTGAGGTTGATATAATTGTCGATCAAAAATTTTTTAGTACTGATTTCTTCAATTTTATATTTTTGATCTAATTTTGTCCATAAATCTTTAGCAGAGGATATTTTATAGTACGAATTCTAGATAGAATTAGAGAGGGCATTTAGGATATGACCTTTACATAGAAAATCATCCTCCTTCCTTTTCTTCCGTTCTACCTTCATTTGATATAAGTCATCTTTTTTTTGGCTCAAGTGGAGAAGACAGATCATCATCTAGAATGTAGGATAACTTGAGAGTAATCAGAATGAAAAGCATCTTCTGTTGCCATCTTGAGAAGAATTGACTATCAAAACGATCCAGTTGTACAAAGTCTTGATTCGTAACTTGAATATAATGAATTGCATCCATTGTGAAAAGATAATAAATTTTGTCTTGAATGTTAGAAAATTAAGTGTTTCTTATACACAACGGAGGATAGAAGAAAAAGATAACGAGACGATCAGATCTATCGGGTTCAAGGCTCGACTTAAATAGTCAATTTTTTAAGACAGATTTACTGCCCTTTTTTTAGAAATTCCAACAAGTGTAAATGAAGGAAATCTGCAAATTGTCTTCAAAATACAATGAACTCTCAATCCGAATTTCAACACGAAAATTTACACATTTAAGTGTTGAACAAATCTCTAGTTTTGACACCAATATGCCTTTAAGACGTTCAGAAAAAACTTAACAAGAGATCAGATTGAGAGTAATTGCACAGAAGATGATATAATCTTAAGAATTAAGAGTGTTAACTTCTGAATTATAGTATCTAAGATTTATATCAATTGAAAAGTTATGGATTTCTTCCTAAAGAGATGTTAATGTGCCTCTTCAAGAAATTCATACTCATTCACAGCAAACAAAATCCTTTCATGAAAGGACACGACTCTTTGTCCTATGACATTCAACAGTGACATTCAACAGTAAAAACTATATCCATATGAGTGACACATAGTATAGGTGTCACATGTACAATCATGTCACAACCATACGATGCACACATACGAAGTGCTAAGTGCGCCTAATAAAGTGCCCAAGCAGCCCCACAGCTCACGCTTTGCACTGTTCTCGAAGAGATTTGAACCCTGGTTGCATAAGCAAAAATCCATTCTTTTACCGACTGACCATACACACTATTTATGAAAAGTTTAAACAATTAATATATTTATTTACTTTTTAAAAATAACTTTTATTTTTTAAATTTATTTTTATTCTAAAAAACACAACAATCTAGAAAACAAAAATCAACAATTGCATTTCATCACAATGGCCCACCCAAACCACATTTCTCTCTATTACAAGGCATAGAGTCAATCCAGACCATCCAAATGTGGGGGCCATCTATCTGCCTATCATGAACAACATGTGGGGCCCACCACATTGTCCACATGGATAGCATGTGGGGCCCACCACATTGTCCACGTCGATAGTATGTGGGGTCCACATAACTATCCATAGGGGCAACACATGGGCCCCACACAGCTTGCCTAGTGGTCATCTTTATGTGGCCCACCTTGATGCATGGTCAATTCACTTCTTTTATATAGTTAGGTCCACTTCTTCCCTTTTACACTAGCACCTTTTATACTACAAAAGGGAAGAAAACATAACTTACTAATATATAGCCCGTGAGATCAATGGTTGAAATGGAATATACCACAATATCTCTTGGATATGGATTCCCTGCGAAGGGCTTTCCAATGAAGTTCTTGCACTAGGAACCTATGTGGGGTCCACCATGATGTTTTTGATAAATCCACCACATCCATCCATTTTGTGAACTCATTTTAGAAAAATAGGTAAAAAATGATCCGGATCTAAGACCCAAGTGGGCTAAGAAGGGGAGAATTGAACGTCCACAGTTAAAATATTCATGGGGCCACAAAAGTTTTTAATCAGTCTAATATTTTTATTTTCACTTCATCCCAGTAGGAATGAAGTTATGAACAGTATGGATGGCATGTAAGCATCACTGTTGACCCTAAGAAGGTTTCAACGGTAGGAATTTCCCTACCCACCTTTTCCTTTACTGCGGCCTTCTTGAGTCTTGGATTCGGATAATTTTTTGCCTATTTTCCTAAAATGAGTTCACAAAATGGATGAATGTAATGGATTTATCAAAAACATCATGGTGGGCCCTACATAGGTTCCCAGTGCAGGAGCTTCCTGCGAAAACCTTTCACAAGAAATCAGCGACCATATCTCTCTCTGCCCGGGCATGTGAAGCTCGGACGCGGATTGCATCCTATCCCTGCTCGACAGCACTCTATGGGGCTAAGGGCGGCTCAAATGGGTAGGCAGGTGAGGCAATCGCCTAAGGCCCCCTAATTATGAAGGCCCTATATTATAGCAAAATTAAAATTTCTTAATTATGAAAGTCCTATATTATCGTAAAATTAAAATTAAGAAGAAGAAGAAAAGCTTAAAATTTTTGAAATAAAACTTATTGAAAGGCCTACAAAATAGGAACATTTAAAAATTAGTTTACAAATTTGAAATTGAAAATAAAAAATAAATCCTATAAACTAGCACTATCAATAATAACAATCTAACTTTATCGTCTCTTTTCAAAATAATAGCATCATTCCTAATAAATTGTTCTCCTAAAACCTAGGACCACAACTACCTACTTTATTGCTAATTAAGTTATCAAAAAATTAAATCTAACATCAATTTTTTAAATTAAATTCTAACTTCATTTTTCTAACATTTTGGATTTATTTTCAGAATTAAAAATTTTAAAAGAAGTTGCAACAATAGAAATTAATACACCAATTGAAATACTTAATCTAATAAAAGAACTAGATTGTTTTCCAAATTGTTTTATTGCATATAGAATACTTTACCATACCTGTCACAGTTGCATCTGCAGAAAGAAGTTTTTCAAAACTAAAGATTATAAAAAAATTATTTGTAAACAATTATTTCTCAAGATAAATTAAACAGATTAGCAATTTTATCTATCGAAACTCATTTATTGGGTAAACTTAAATACAAAAGTTTAATTAGTAATGTTGCATCTAAAACGGCAAGAAGCAAATTTATGGTTTAATTTTGAATTTATTAATTTTTTTATTTTTTAAACTAAAAAGCCTCATTTTTATGACTTGCCTATGGCCCCCAAAAATGTTGAGCCGCCCCTGTGTGGGGCCAACATGATGTAAGTGTTTTATTCACTCCGTTCGTTCATCGCTTTTATCAGATCATTTTAACGTAAGAGACAAAAAATGAGGCAGGTAAAGATCTTAAGTGGACCACAAAGTAAGGATTTAACGTCCACCATTATAAATTTTTTGGGACATGAAATAGTTTCGGATTAAGATGATATTTGTTTTTTCACTTCATCCACGTCTGAATGACCTTAGAAATAGGTTGGATGGTAAAAAAACATCACGGTGGCCCTTAGAAAGGTTTTAACGATGGGTGTAATTGTCACTGTAGCTTCCTTCGATATGGTCTATCGGAGCTGTGGACTTGCTTCATTTTTATTATCATACCTTAAAATGATATGAGAAAAGCGATGAATGGCGTGGAGAAAATACTTACATCACAATGGGCCCCACAGAGCCCTGCCCGGACGAATTACCGTCCGGGTGGGGGTAGGACACAATCCACGTCCGTGAAGCTCTTTATCTTTCACTAGTTCAAATTCTAAGGGCGTGTTTGGAGCGCAGGCCCAGAACATACTATATTATTTTATTTTAAGATATTACATTAACTTGTGTTTGAATCGGATTTGAAATCCGATATACACTCACTGCCCATGTACCTCTCTGAACCAGAAACGGAAGGGCACGCGTCTCTGCTCTTACGTCTACTCATATCGGGCAGTGCAACTGATTTCATTGCATTGCAAAGGCTTGGAAGAAAAAAAAAACCCCTTTTCCTCTATAGTGTCTTGAGAGACCATTGCACGAGTGTATATCTTGTTCCCTCTTCTCTGTTCGTTTATCATTCTGCGAAAGAGGAGATCATTCCTCTTCGTTTGAATTTGGGACGTCAACGAGATGTACGTCCATCCGTCTTTCGCTATGACAAAGATACAGTGAACTTTTATACTGCTTTATCGTGAGAAAAAATTGATATTCTTCTCTTGTATACCCATCATTCTCACAGACTCTGAAAGACCAAGTAATGTATTTTCTATCATTTGCATTATCTCAAACAACGATCACTATTTTTATTTTACAGCATGCATTCTATGTCTTGTGGATATACATTTTCTCCATGCACCTTCTGTTGTTAGGGCAGTCCATTAGGGCTGTGGAGACATTTCTCTCCACAACCTTAGAAAGAGTCAAAATTATGCAATACACCTGAGAGACAATATTCTTCAAAAGGAAATCTTAATTTTAAACCTGCATATCAGAAGAGTATCCGGGAGATGGATTCACCTCCCGACACCTTCGACATGACTTGTGTATGTCATAGAGTGTGTGAGTAGATGAACTCCACCGACTGAAATTAACTTCATTTCTTGGTTGCCTATAAAAGATACTACTCTCTTCTATATTCTTCCACAAAATGTAATAGAGAAGAGAGAACTAAGTTCTGAAAATATTCTGGGGTGCGTCTATAAGATCTAGAGGCTATTTCATTATTGAAGGTAATATTTTATCTTCTTTCTTACTTAATTTAAAATGCATGGATCTCGTTTTCACATATGGCTGATAGGATGCATCTTCCTTCGACTGTATTGATTATATCCACTGTACTATTTGGAGATGTTCATTGGTTGTGATAGATCTCTGAAGGACCAACAGATAACTTCACGTTTTGTAACTGTATATGATAAATACACCTTTATCATTTCAACTCTGTACTCAGATGATTGGTCGATACAGTACTATTTAGAGATGTTCATTAGAGATGTAACATGTGTTATATCTGAGACTTGACTATAATATGTTGAACTGTTAAATATAATTTTGCATATGTGAATTCATCTGAAGAATCTATATACATTGAAATCAAGTCATCTTCTATGTATCTAAATTTTATTCTGTGTTAATTATGTTCTACTATCATTTGCACTAATAAATAGAAAATACTTGAAAAGCATAACAGGTGAGTCGTCCATCTATCTTATGGGGGGTCATAGTTGTGAATCTAGTTATGATCAGTCCTCCGATAGTGAATGAAATGAAAATGAAGTAGCAGCTGCATTAACAGCGATTGTAGTGTCTGCGAGTGTTATGGGAGCTGCCGTATATTATCGACGTTATTATATAAAGGCTTCACGTAGATGTGATAATATAGAGAGGAATAGATTCATAAATGAAATCATTAAAAAAAAAGTGATGTTGATTGCCTAGCATAGCTAAGAATGACTCGGGATAAGTTCTTCGAATTGTGCTCTCTAATTAGAGATAGAAATTTACTTTCAAATTTAATGAGGTGTAGCTTAGAGGAACAGGTGGTATTGTTTCTTCATACTATCGGCCATAATATTCGAAATCATGTCAGTGTTCATCGTTTTTCAAGGTCTGTTGAAATAGTCAGTTGTTATTTTCATAGAGTTCTTGATGCTATAATTGGATTACATCCCGAATATGTGAAGTTTTCAGGTTTACATACCCCGAAAGAGATATCTGATAATCCTATGTGGTCGTCATACTTTCACGTAAAATAATTCTTATTTCAGAAATAAATTAAATGGAATGTGTGCTAAACAGTAATTAATAACCTAAAATTCATAATAAATTTCTTATATGATTGTATTGAGGCACTTGATGAGACTCATATCCCTGCATATTTGGCCAAGAAGCCAGCGCCACCTTTCAAAATCGAAAAGGTTTTCTGTCTCAGAATGTAATGACAGCTTGTACTTTTGATATGAAATTTGTGTATGTACTTGTGGGTTGGGATGGTTCAGCCTCTGATGCTCGTGTTTTGCAAAATGCAAAGAACTCTTAAATTATCGTCATGCACAGCTGCGAAATGTCATAGAATGTTGTTTTGGTCTCTTGAAATGCCGTTTTCATATACTACGTGTAGCACCACAGTTCAAGTTTATAACCCAAGTAAAGATTGTTATAGCTTCTTGTGTCATACATAACTTCATTTGTGTGTGTGGTGATGATGAATTTTCAGAGACAGTTGAGGATATTGCAGACAGTGATGAGGAAATGTCACCATCTCCTTTAGACGTGACTGTGGCCGAAGAAGATCTTACTTTATCTCACGTAACTGATAAAGCAAGAGAAGACTGGGTGAAAAAGAGGGATGACATTGAAGATCGGATGTGGAATGACAGTCTCCCTCAGACCTGGCAGCGATGTTGATAATTTTAAGTTTCTGGACGTATATATTATTATTTTGTGTAATAGCATAATTTTTTCTTTTAATCATCTGTTTTGTGTTGGTATAGGTGCTGAATTTATGGTTAAGGTAGTGATGGATCATGCATGGATATTATATATATATATATATATATATATATATATATATATATATATATATATATATATATATATATATATATATATATATATATATAGTCTGTTTGGTAACTGTTACTTTTAATTTCCTATCATCATCTCTCCATTATGTGAGGACATATATTTGTAATGTTTATTAATATCATGTTTTCCTATTCCCGTTAACTATTACTAATGCATAGGTAAAATGAATTTCCTACGGAGTTCGTACAATGGAAAAAGATCTCTGTTTGAATCGGGTTCCCCTGCACGGGATACATGCTCCCCTAAAAAATCATTTGCAACTCCGAGTAAATAATTTGGTAGCCCAAGTAAGAAAAATGTCACACCAAGCAAAATTAGAAAAAATATAGGTAGTAGGAAATCTAGTCAGGTTCAATGGATGGACCATATGGACAATGCACTAGTAGAACAGGTGAATCTCGGAAGAAAGAGTAATATCGGTTTCAAACATGAGGCCTACAAGGCCACAATAAATGAAATCTCTAATAGATTTGGTGTTCATCTTGAGAACAAATACATCTCAAATCGCCTGCATACATTGAAGAGATTTTATTGGGCCGTCCAAGACATGCTCAATGCTTCCGGGTTTGACCGGGACAGTCAGATGAAAATGGTGGCAGCAACTGACGAAGTATAGGATGGGTACATTTCAGTAAGTAATATCTATAACTTTTTTGTATTATATGTACTCAATGGAAATTGTTAAAAAGTTGTTAATGAAACTATATTAACGCTGTTTTACAGTCACATCCATTCGTCGAAAAAGTCCGTGGGAAACGTATTGAAAGATATACTGATCTGACTTTCATGTTCAGCAACAACTGTGCCCATAGCTCATTTGTGGCACCGCTTATTCATCACCATTATCTGGTCGTCGTCAATCTAGAAATGAATTCAATACTAATTCTGAATCCGATGATTATGGGACTGAGACAGTTCACCTTTCCTCTAATTATGAGGATGACCACGACAGTGGTTCAGCCTTTCGTGTCATCGATGGATCACAGCGGTTACATAGTGTTGGAACACAACCTGTAGAGACCTCTAGGGCTCAAAAAGCACTAACTCAACTGCAACAAGCTATACCCGACAAAAAAGAGGAAAGCCGAGTGATGTCATCGGTGACAGAATGGGTGAAGTAGTCGAAGCTGTCAAGTCCCTTACTATCACAATGTCTCAGGGCAAAACAATGACTAAACTGCAAAGACTATTGGGCATACTTGAAGAAGTTGATGGTCTCAATCCTAATAACCAAATACGGACTGCCCAATTGATGTAGGGGGATCTTGTTAGCGCTGAATATTTCTTAAAGATGGGTCATGAGAAGAGAAAGGAATGGATACAAAAACTCCACGAATATAATGGCCCAGTCTAATAACAGAAATTGAAGTTGATAAACAATAGTGAGGAAGTTGATGAAACTGAACTTTTTCTTTGTTTTTGTTTGTTTAGTAAAACCGTTATGTTATAATGGGTTTGGATGGGTTGTGAAGGTGGATTGGATGGGTGCTCATTAGAGCACAGGTTACTCTGGTTATTTGTTAATTTTGAATTGTGGTGATGCTGATGGTTGCACCATCAGTAATTTTGATGATATATATATATCTGTGACTTCTCATTTGCATAGATGTTACTACATTCCAATTGACTTTATATGATATACCAGGCAATGTATGTAGCTTGATTAATGCATTGACCTGCATTTAAATCTGTCTGGATCTATTATAAAGGTTCTACTTGCTGTTTTGGAGATGGTGGATCTATTACAGAGGTTCTACTTGTTGTTTTGGAGATGACGATTCTTACATTGTTTCATTCTTCTATATTAGTCAAATGTTATGGTTGTTATAATCTTAAACACCTTTATAGATTTTCTGCATCTGATCAGTGTTGGTTTTTAAGACTGATTTCATATCATCATATTGAAACTTGTATAATTCTTCATTCAAGTAAGCAAGGTCTGTAATATTCTTTTCACAACAACCAGGATTTGAATCCATCCGCCGGATGGGTATTATTATGTCGATTTGGGTTTGAAGGATGACTATCAGGTGAGAAAGACTATGTTTATTTTGTACATATAATTTCAATTTGGCTTTTTGTTTATAATATTCAATGCATAATTTTCAAGAGAGATATTTTTATATTTATACTAGTTTGAAAAACACAGCTTCATCAATCATTGCACATCCAAACTGATGGTAATTGGGTCTTTTATAGGTACAAATGGGGAAATACTATGTGGTATTTGTCGGTAGGATGCCTGAAATTTATGAGAATTAAGAGCTTACTTGGGCACGAATAGAGGGATACAGTGGGTGCAGACACCAATCATTTAAATCGTATGCAACGGTAGTGATAGAGTGGACGAAATTTAAGGTTTGGATTTTACTTTCTTCAGCATTGGTCTATTTCATTCTTCAATATTTTTTTGGCTATGACTAGCTTTGTACATCATATGATATAACAAAATAACAGATGGACATTCGGTTTCAATGATTGTAGGTCACTCAGCAAAATTTGGATCGTCAACCAATCCAGTTACTCCATACAGGGCGTCAGCAATCAGGACCGAAGGCCTCACCCAAAGAGTCGAGAGTGAGTCTGCTTTGTTTCATCGTTTGGCTTTAAGACCTAAAGATGAAGTTGGGATGCACCTTCTTCAGGAGCTGAACTCGGGAGAGAATGGGATTGATACAAAAGGAGGGATTATGCAAGCCATTTTCAAGGTGCTTATTGGAGTGGTGCACATATACGCAGTGATATCTTGGTTTGTTTCCTGGCTTTGATGATAAGGATGTAGAACAATTACTTCGATGGACGACTAAGGCATGGAACATATAATCTGAGGACTCAGAAATAGCATTTTTAAGTTTAACTAATTCAGCAACTCTTTTTTTTTTCTACTTTTTTGTTTTAATGTTTTTTTAAGTTAATGGAAATACATAATTAGGTGTTTGTATTAAATGTATTATATTTCTGTTATTTATAATCAAGTAATTATTTTTTGTTCTTGGGTTATCTATGTGTTGTGGGCAGCATGGAAATTAGTCAGTTTTCTATGGCCCACACCCTGACATATGTGCTACAAATACTGATCTTCATCCGTACGACACAGCCCAGATGAAGCATTCATAGGAGAATCAACTTGATCCAGATGCTTTATGACCCCAACATGTTTTCTAAGGTGTCGATTGATTGAGCACTGCATCCTGGACAGTTTGGATGAAACACATACATCGTGTTGGTGCCTCCCAGAGCATTTGACACCATCCATTTGGTGGTGTTAAGTTTTAGTAGTCAATCCGTAGTCCATAGCAACTATACACGTGGTCTGTGTTATGGACTTTTTGCACTAGGGAGTCCGTTCCTTGAACAAACATTGAATTCGGTATATTAGATTTCCAAGGTCACTCCATACCAAACAGTCTACTAATCAATGATAATACTCATGAACACAGTGTACAATGTCTAGAGTATACGCGTTATACAGTATTACATCACAATACAATACTATATGCGAATCCAAACAGGCCCTAATAGGATAGAAACTGGTTTGGTGCATTAGGGAGAATGACAGTGTGTATGCTCTCCCATAGCAGGCCATCCAGATATGATCCATTCAATCAAAGAATGTAGAATAGTCAGGCATTTCTAATTATATATACTTACTAAAACAAATTTAAGTAAACTATTCATCTTAACCATGAATTTTGTCAAAATTATCATAAAATTTGATAAGAACTGAGGGTGTATCCATACTCAACTTCAATTGTGACCACTCAAGGGGTCTAGCGATCATCTTAACCGCTCACATGAAAGTCTCCAGTGTCTAGTGTATACTAGAAGGTTCAGATCATACATCAGGATTGGGTAATAACCAATAACAAGCAATTAATATTCTAACAAATATATATACATAATAAGATACCAAAATCATGTTAAGCTAACAAAATAAACAAATATCAATGGTGTAATCAAAGGATCAAAAACTCATCGTTCAGAATCTAGAAGATATGTCCATCAGTTTTCGTTTTCAATGGTTCATATGAGGAATTGACAGTGAATATCGAGTCTAAATGGTTCAAATCGAAGATCCAATTGTCATACTATCTCAAATTTAAGACAGATGATCATGATAAAAAAAATAATAATAAATCTAGCATTTAAATCATCGCATTTGGTCCCGATGGAAGATCCAACGGTCAAATCTTCTTATAATTCAAACAAATGGCATTGATCATCCATCTAATAATCAGTCCCACTATGTTTCTCAAAAAAATTACTTCCCAAAATTTGCAAGGCATTACAATATCTCTCATTTTCTCTTGCCACATGTGTTGCACGTGCCAATGCTCCTAGTAATATTGTGATAACACAATATTAGTTGTAAAAGAACAGTCACAAGAGGTAGGGAGTGGAGATAAAGAGTTATTAGACTCTTATGTTAATTACGACATATATGATATTGTAAATGCATGTGAAGCTTGATGTGTATGTATATAAAAATAGCGTGTGTAGCATATATTAATTTAAATTTAACCAACCAAATTATGTTGTCCCTTATGGTAAAATTATCCTAAAAGAATCAATTTCAATTGTTATAATTGTTGATATGTAAATACTAGTTTGTTGAAATAAGACACGTGAATATTTTTAGTTTAACGATCTAATAGATGTCCACCAATGTAATTGAAAAATAATCAGGTAAATATAAGTTCATGATAACAGAGTAAACAAAGGGGATTTAGAAAATTCTCCAGCAACTTTTTATATATTGTTTTGCCTCAAATAAGATTTAAATAAAAGAATACAATATTATACATTGAAAGAAAATAAAATAAATTGATATTATAAGAAAAGTAAATCAATTAGAATAATTAAATAGAGAGATTAATTCTCATCTCTGAAAATAGAAAAATTACATCAATCACAACTTTCAAATGGCAGATTTAAACAAACACCCATAATTTAGATATTTCAATTAATTTACTATGCATTAGCAAGCCATTCATAAGCGCATACCGACCATACATCTCACTTGTATAATTAAAAAACTCTAAAATTCTTAAAGAGGTTGTAAGTTTGCAATGTTGTAACCTTTTAATTTTGACTCATTGATACTTGGGTGATCCTTGTTTTATAAACATGCCACCTATAATATCCTTCTCATCCACTTTTTATTTACGCAACTAAGTTAGTTAAAAACTCAAGTCAACTCACCTAATAAAATTTCTATCTTAACTGATACAACCTTACTTTTTTTTTTACTTTTTAAGGTTAGCTTATTAGTTCACACCCCCACTATCAGTACACACTCCACGGTTAGCCACCCCCACTAAGGAATCGATACCAAGACCTTAGTGTCGATACAACTTGACTTTTGAGTTGGAAGTACTTTCACAATAGGTGGCCTCTAAGTGACTTCAACAAACTTTTGATAGTTTCTTCTCACATTATATCACACATGGGTATTGTGCTAGCAATGTGTGTGGAGAGAGAGGAGAGAGAGAAGTGAAAGAAGAGAAAAAAATACTAGTTTTATATTATAACCCTCCGAACTTTTCAATACCCGAGTATTGAAAGTCCTCGAATGTTACCATAAATTTAACTTATTATGTACACGTGTACGATACCTATGTAGCTAACCTAACCCCACATCCATCCTCCAATATGAATAAGACCAATTAAGAATGATCTTCATCTATAAAGCAAGTCATCCGACTATTGATCATGTGGTCTGATATACTTACTTTCTCTTCACTAAATTGGTGAATAACTCTTTATCCATAATGAGTTAGATATAAGTCCTTTTGTAAGAATTGTTTAGAAATAGGCATAGGCCCATGTAGAACTATTAGATTTTACAAAACTCACATATCAACAATAATTACGAAAATACCATTAGCCTAGACCCCTAAATTCCATATTTCATGGTTTTCACAATTCATTCCATGTGAAATTTTATACCAGCCCTAATTATCACAAATTAACCATACACATCGAATTTCAGCCCTTAGATCATAGTAAATTAGCTACTTGACCTCTACATCCATTTGTACACTTATTATATCAAGATTTTGATCCGTCCATCTTGTATATCTCATATGAATATGCTTAACCCACTATTAGAATTGTAATCTAAGGAGCTTACACATGTGAACAAGTCAGTTAAATCTAGCTATATACATGTTCTACCCCTAATCACTCTAAAAACCCACCTTGTGTTCGTCTGTTTACGAAACTGATCGTATATGTACTTATATACACTGTTAGAGTACCAACCATCTAATTTTCACATTTTTATCATGTCATCTGACTGGCCATAGCATTTGGATCCCCCAAATAGGCCATCAGAATATTGGGATAATCCAATCATTTTGAAGATCTCAGGTTATATGTCTAAACCACTGGATAATATTTCAACTAGATGTATGAAACCTCGACCCGAAGTACAAAGTATGTTAGTCACTTAAAAGAGTATCTTGGACATCCTTGGGAGATCGGGATTCAAACTGGACCAATGAAAAGGGTACGAAAAATGATGAATGCTTGTAAATTTTAAGACATTCGGATGACACATTTCAATGTAATAGACATTAGAAGCCGGTTGAAAAATAGATGGTAAGATTGTAAATATTCATTATTATTACATACCACCATTGATCTTAAATCATACCATGCGGCCCACCCGATCAACGAATCTATTTTATTTTCAAACCCTTATCCTAACAAAGCATGTTTGACACAATGAACAGAGCGGATGGTGCCACTACAAATAGTACAAAAGAAACTGATTTACATGAAATTACAAATCTTCACAAAGACATACATTGGTTTTAACGGAATAAATAGTTCACACATTTCTTAGACGTGTGGGCCACCTAGAACTTATATCAGACCCATACTTGAGGCCATAACCGATTACGACCCTTCGAAAATAATGAACGGAATGGATCTTGCAAAGGTTATCAGAAAGGGGCCCCACCAGCTCCAGCAGAGAAATCAGAGTTGGTCTCACTCCGCAAAACAGTGTCCAGCGGGGAAACCAGCTACACCACAAGGTTATCTTTCACGACACGAAGGCCAAACCTGGGGCCAATCTAGATCGTCCAAACCTTAGATAAGGGGTTTCCGACCCTTCCCAAACTAACAAAATTCAAAAGGAGAGAGAAGGGAGAACCGCCTCCCTGTATTCACGTCGTCCGTAACGCAAACAGGAAGCATCTATTGGAAGGCGTTGGGGGTCACCAGGATTGTCCGATTGAGCGATCCAAACCATCCATCTGGAAGCCACAACAAAGCCAAACCCCTCCACGATGCCCTAAAAGAAAGGAAACAAGCAAAAGATTTAGCGTTTGCTGATCCCTCATGCAAAACAACTGCACCGTGTGGAAGAAAGTTCGTAGTAACAAGCCGATGATCGGGCCTCTGATCTGGTGGGCCAGGGAACTGTGAGGCCAAATCAAAGGCATCCATCAGTTGATCCTCTTTCCAAAAATATTGTCCCAACAGTCGGATGAGACCAACTCCTACGCCGTTTCACAACAGAGGATTCACGTGCAAACCGGTTGCGAAATCCTCTGCGTAAGCCAGAACTATCATTCCACTCTACGCAATTGAAGTTACGTAAGAACTTTCTAGATTCAGATTGCGTAGGAACTTCAAGTCCAGACCAGCTATAAAAAGCCTTGTCCACTCCACAAAAAAGAACTAAGAAAGGGAGAGAGATCGATTGTAGGAGAGAGAAAGAAGGAAAGGGGGGTAAAAGAGAGAGAGAAAGAGAAACTTTAGCCGAGCGGCAACAAGAAGAGAGGTTCCGTTCGCCCGGGGTTGTAGTCGTCTAGCAAGGAAGAAATAAAGAAAGAAAGGAAAAGTAAAGGAAAGGAAAGAAAAAGAAAAGAGAAAGGAAGAGAGAGAAGGAAGGAAAGGAAAGAAAGAGAAAGATAGTGTGCCAAGTCGGCTCGCCAAGTCCTAGGACTGAGTCAAGGCCAGGTCCAGGTAAAGTATGCAATACCTAATGTCTTGACTCAAGTTTTTTTGAAATACAAATTAGTTAAGCGTATATCTAAGCCATAAACATAACCCTAGATTTAATCCTAACCTTGCAAGCCTTTTAGATCTTAAGATATACGATAAGATTGAATGTGAAGGAGTATGCGGGAATGGCTAGCCTTGGATGAGGATAATTCGACTTTAAAGGTGAGGGTTTTATCCTTTAAGCTTTCGATAATTTAAGTTCATATATTTATCCTGCTCCTTTTGCCTTCATGTTATTTCATCGTTCCTTTTAACGTGCCTTTTGTCTTAATTGTGTTGATGTATTTTATCTCACCTTTGTACTTGCCCTTTCCATGCCTTTTATCTAATCTCAGATTTCTATTACTTTCCTTCTATTTACATTTAAATGGATATCATCAATTATTACCCCTTTTGAGATTTTTACATGCTAACAATTAGAAGAGGCTTTCCTGAGTTTATATGAGGCTATGGATATAAGTCTTACTCTTGCCTTTAATCATCATGAGTTGGCCTTAACCGCTCTCCTCAATTCGAGTTGACCTTCATCACTTGCCTCTTATTCGAGCTGGTTATTCTCACTCATGAGATGGCCTTAACGACTCTTCTCACGTATCGAGTTGACCATCGTTACTCGCCTCTTATTCGAGTTAGTTATTGTCACTCTTCTCTTTTACCTTAAAGGCTACACAGGTGTCTGAATATTCTTAACTGACCATGGATAAATGAATTTTTAATTAATGCAAGGACTATATTGGAATCCCTCCTCTGACGATCGATTAAATATCGTGGACGTAATGCGCTTTCAGTAGCGGCCATGAGGCAACACGTAAATCCATGTTTCTTGGGTTGATGGTGTTCTGGTTGGTGTATGTGAGACGTTCTATGTACGCAGTACATCAATTTTGAGTTATGGGGATTGGTTGTCCTAAATAGTCATTCCAATCTCTGGGGGCGTATTCTCCCGGTTCATGTGTTGTGGTCATCTTAAGACAATCGGGTAAAGCTATGTTAAGCGTGAGACACGTCGACAAATATCTGTAGTATGGGATGTGGGTCGAGTTGGATAGTTTTAATCATATTTCACATGTGGTGATCGCTAAGTGTGATACACCGCATATACTTTGCTAGACATGCATCTCATATAGATTGTTTGCACATTAATATCTCTTGTAGTGTTGATTACTTGACGTATCAGAACATTTATCTTGCTTTCATGAATCTCTTAAATTACTATTAATCTTAAAGGATAACCAACACTATAAGTAGGGCATTGACCCTCTCCCAACCGTACAGTTGATGCAAGTGACGTGCAAATTGACGACCTAGATAACTACTTCCTTATAGAAGATTATCTTAAAAGACTAGGAAGACAGTTTTACTATTTAGTTTTATACTTCCGCTATGAACTCTGATGTTGTAATAAACCTCTCATTGTAAAGCCTTGATTATTCCTTTTACTCTAATGATGTATAATCATTACAGTTGATTTTATTATTATAAATGTTACATTCATAAATGTATCTGGATATAAACAAATGAAAAAATAAGGTACAATTTCAGAACATCCAGTTGTACATTATTAACACCCGGTTTCCTCAGGCACGAGTACATACTCTAGTCGTAAAAATTCGGACTGTTACATATAGAAACTCCAATATTTGAAATAAATTATAAGTTGTTCATTGACTTTGTTGGGTGACATTTGAATATAAATTATAAACTATTCATTGACTTTTACAGGTGGCATTTGAATTGCCAAACCAACACTGGCTTAGTGGTTTGCCACGTCACTCTCTATACTAAGGTCATGGGTTCAAGTGAGCGTGTGAGGGTTTGTGAAAAATAACCCATGAAAATGTCCAAAACCTGCACCCTTATCATGGGTTAGGTGAGACACCTGAGGTGAGGTGGGTGGGACCCCTAACAGCGAAGCAAGCTTTTGGCCTACATCCAATCCAATGAGGGAAGCAGATTGCGTACTTAGTAAACTCTGTGGGGTCCACTGTGATTTACATATTTTATCTACTTCGTCCATCCATTTTAAAAGATAATTTTATGGTTGGAGCCAGAAAATGAAATATATACAAATCTCAAGTGGACCTCACCATGGGCAGAATTTTTGGATCAAGCTGATATTTGTGTTTCCCATTCATCTATGTCTTTTCTATCTTATGAACAGGTTGAATGACAAATAAACATCACTTTGGGCCCTGACAAAGTTTCAACGGCCCACTGTTTCCTTTGGTGTGGTCTACTTGAGCTTTGGGGCATAGTCATATTTTGGATTCAACCATTAAAATGATCTGGAACAACGGATGGATGACTTGGATAACCCATATGCATTCATAGTAGGCCCAATTGAGTTTACTCAGTACGATGAAAGCCTACTTGAGTAACTCAATACGCAATCCCATGTTCCCATTCATAAGGTTGCAAAAACACATAGAAGAGACCACGTAAATATTATCTTGATGATCTAAGGGGGGATGGGATTAAAAAAAAAACATAATTATTACATATGGCAAGGATTGTCGCCTATTACCATGGGATAAGCTTAATTCCATGTTATGTTTGTAATATGGTGGTACATTGAACGGATATACTCACCATCATTTGAAACTATTGAGAATAACACATGTGTTATAACTAAACCGTTCATCTGTTTGGTAAGCTCATTTTATGGCAAGGGCCTAAAAATGAGACAAATCTAAAACTTATATGGCCCCAAATAAGTTTTCAACGGTAGGTATTCAATCCCGACTGCTTTCTATGGTGGGGTCCACTTGGGCTTTAGATTTACCTGATTTTTGGCCCATGCTCTAAAACGATCTCGAAAAATGTGTGGACGGTGTGGATATAGCCCACATATCATGGTGAGACCTAAACAACTTGCTAACATTGAGTGGAATTGGCACGAGACCCAATGCAATTCTATCTAATTTAATTCCAAGCTTTTACATTCTTCCCAAACATTGAGTGGAATTGGCATGGGACCAAGTGTAATTCCATCCCACCTAATACCTGAGGCAAACGCCTTCTAAAGGTTTTTGTCGCCTATAAGAAGCTTTTAACGGTCAATTACTACTGTTTCCAATACTAAGGTCTATATAAGACTTGATCTGCTTCATTTTTAGATCATGCCTTAAAATAAGTTTTTCAATACGGATGGTCTACGTGGATGCAGTCACATACATTAAGGGCCTATTTGGCAAGTTGCATTAGAAAGGATCAGGTAAGATGAGATTCAAAAAAACATACTTATTACCCATGGCTGGGGTTCTTCCTTTGTACCATAGGATCTGCTCTGCCTGTGATATGGTCGTACATTGAAAGGATATATCCACCACCATTTGAAACTATTGAGAATAACACACATGTATTATATCTAAACCGTTCATTTATTTCGTAACCTCATTTTATGGCATGGGCTTAAAAACGAGGCACATCCAAAACTTATTTGGCCTCAAAGAAGTTTTCAACGGTAAGTATTCAATCCCTGTTGCTTTCTATGGTGGGGTCCACTTGAGCTTTAGATCTACCTAATTTTTTGACCCATGCTCTAAAATGATCTCAAAAAATGAGTGGACGATATGGATATAGCCCACACATCATGGTAAGACCTACACAACTTGCTAACATTGACTAAAATTGGCACGAGACCCACTACTTTAGCATCTAACCTACTTCCAAGCTGTTCCACTCTTCCCAAACATAGAAGAATTGGCACAGGACCAGATGCAATACCATCCCACATAAGGCTGTCTAACCCAGCCGGCCAAACAGTCCCTAAGGTGGCCCCACAGTCAGGTTCCGATGGGAACGGATTGGCTACTCCCCCTGACACCAGCCCCGTGGCTGGTGGTCGGTGATCTGTGGGCCCCACCATGATGTACATGTTTCATCCATTCCATTCATCCAATTTTACAGATCATTTTAGGGCTTTATGAAAAAACTTGTAGGGATATAAATCTTAGGTGGGCCACACCACAGGACAAAAATAATGAATGGATATTCACAATTAAAATCCTCCTAAGGCCCAGTGTACTGTTTATTTGACATCCAATCTGTTGAGTTGGTCATAAAGACCCAAATGAAGGGAAAAACTAAATATCAACTTGATCCAAAACTTTTAAGGCCCCCAAAACCTTTTTAATGGTCAAAATTCATTCAACACTGTTTCCTGTAATGTGGTCCAATTGAGGTTGAGATATAATTTATTTTTTCTATTATATCATAAAATGATATATAAAAATAGATAGACGGAACGGATGATATACATACATCATGGTGGGCCCCACATAGCACCGACCACCAGCCACTGGCTGGTGTCAGGGGGAGTAGCCAATCCGTTCCCGGTTCCAATGCACCTCGCTGGACTAAACCTCCTGTGATAGTTTTGTGGCATTTTTTAAATGGTGGTGACCACGCATGGGATACTTGTGCACAGCTACCTCAGCCTCCAAATGGCGTGCGCCCATTGCGGAGAGAGTACATATAAAAACACAACGAAAAACATCACTAGCCATCAAATTAATGCACAGGGAATGGATGGTTAGAAGTAAACTATTGATTGATCCAAATTCAAATGAAAAATCAGATGGTTAATGTTAGGTTATCAATTCAAAAATTTTTGTGCCTTATCGAGAGCAGGTTCAGGTATTTGGACGGTCTGGATTTCAGTACAAGTAGCCACGTGTACGTTTTAAGAGTCCCATAATTTAAATGGTGCTAAACTAACATAGGAGTCTAGATAAGTTAGGGTTTCTGTATCGTATATAAGTCTCGCCTCACTTGTGTGGGTTCGGGTTTTGGTTGAGCGACTGCAGACGAATTCTAAACTCATCCAAGCTCTCGTTTAAATCCCCCCGAGAAAAAATGGTATTATTTTTCCAATTTTGGATCTTTGTACTGCGTTTTTTCTGTAAATTTCTCTTAGCTTCTCGATCAATGCGTTTGTTTTTTCTTTTTCTGTTTTTGCTGATTTTTCTGTAAGATATTAGAATAGATTTCATTATCTGAAGCTTGTAATATACTCTTTTATTCTTTATCTTTGGATTTTTTGCTTTGATGTGGGTTATCTTGCGATCTGTTTGAATTTCTAAAAGATTGGATTAGGGTTAGGGGTTTGAGATTTTTTTTAATGGTTGAGTTTTCCTGAGGATGGGGTTCCAGATTATGGTTTTTGAGGACTGAATGCAGGGTAGAATTAAGGTTAGGGTCTAGGGTTTAGTTTTGAAGGTGCTGATGATGGGCATTAGTGATTTCGATGAATGTTTTATCCACGGGTTGGAAACTTGATAGAGCCTGGCAAGATTGATAACTAAGCAAATCCTGACACGTGGCATTGGGCATTGTAACAAAAACTCTTTGGGACTGAGTTTGTTTCATGCCTATGGGTTGGTGATCCTAAACGTTGATTTGATGGACCCACCAAGGATTATGGTTATGGGTCATTCGGCAACATGGATTCGGTATGAATTGGAATTCAAATCACAATTACCATGGAATCCATGTGAATTGGAATCCTTAGTTGTGTTTGGCACTATGTATATGGAATCCATGTGAAAAAAAATAAATTTGCATTTGACACATGGAGTGTAACCACGTCATTTTATTGTGCATTCACGAGACGGATTTTACGAATTCTCTCATGTGGCCCACTATGATGTTTATGTGAGATCCACCCTGATCACTAGGAGTGTCACTCCATTTAGCTGTAGGGCTCAAAATTCAGACCAGTTTGTGATTCAGGTGGACCACATGATTGGAAACGATAAGGGGCATTCCTCTCACAATCGTTTCCCTTCGTATGGGCCACCTGAACCATGAACCGGGCTGATTTTTGGGCCCTATGGCTAAAATGGGGTGATGCATTTGGTGATCCCGGTAGATTTCACTTAAACATTGCATTGAGTCCCACTAAGCCTTGAAGTTAAATTCTGGCAATTTTCATGCAAAAGTCACCGATGTTAACTACATGCACAACTAAAAAATTATCACACGTGGCCCACTGTGATGTTTATGTAAAATCTACCCCGATCATTGGGTGCATCACCCTATTTTGGTTGGTGGGCTCAAAAATCAGCTTGATTTGTGATTCAGGTGGACCCCATGATTGGAAATAGTATACAAGGCAACACTCACCCTCCAAATTATTTCCCTTTGTGTGGCTCACCTAAAGCTGGTATGTGCCTGATTTTTTGATCCAAGGCCTAAATTTTAATGATTGGAGTGGATGTCATATAATCATCATGGTGGGCCCTAAAAAAAAGAAGGGTGGGCATCACTCTCCCTAGTTGCTTCCCTTCATATAGCCCACCTAAATCACGAACTAGGCTGATTTTTGGGTCCTATGGCTAAAATAGGGTGAAAAGAACCTGGTGATCGGGGTAGATTTCACTTAAACATCATGGTGGGCCCCACTAATTCTTGAAATCAAATTCAAGTAATTTTCATGCCTGATGTCATCGATGTTAATTGGGCTTGAAATCACACATCATCCTTGTGATTTCAAAACGGATGAATTGGTGGTAAATTGATTCCATTTACCAACTTTGTGTACCCTACCAAATGCGACCCACCTTTTGTCATTACCATTGAATCCATGCTGCCAAACAGCTTAAGGTTTTGAGTTTATTGTTGGTTGGATTTTGCTAAGGAAGGAGTTATTATAGATAATGTTTTTAAAGATATGTAAGGGTGGACTTAGGGGTCATTTTGCAACATCTATTCGATGGTAATAGAAGAAAGTGGTTGTGTTTGGCATGGTGTATTCAATTTACCACTGATTGATCTATTTTGAAATCACTTGGAGGTGACATGATTTCAACACCGATTACCACTGTTGATGTTAGGCATGAAAATCATCCAAATTTAACTTTAAGAATTAGTGGGCCTTGTTGTGATGTGTTAGTGAAATCCACCCCGATCACTATGTGCGTCACCCATTTTAGGCATAGGGCCCAAAAATCAGCCTAGTCTATGATTCAAGTGGGCTATACGAAGGGAAATAATTGGGAGAGGGACACCCACCCTTGATTTTTTCAAGGCCCACCGTGATGATTATATGAAATCTACCCCAACTGTGAGACCTAGCTAAAATTTTGGCATTGGGATAAAAATCAGGCCCATCATGATTCAAATGGCCACACGAAGGGAAATAATTTGGAAGGTGAGTGTTTCCCCGTATATTGTTTTCAATCATGTGGTCCACTTGAATCATGGACATGGACCAGGCTGATTTTTGGGCCCTATGGCTAAAATGAGCACATTGGTGATCAGGGTGGATTTCACATAAACATCACAGCGGGCCACATGAGAATTCATAGAATCCGTCTCATGCATGCTTAAAAAATGACGTGGTTTCACTCAACGCATCAAACACAAATTTTAATGCCAAACACATTTGAGGATTCCAATTTACATGGATTCCATGGTAATTGTGATTTGGATTCCAATTCATACTCGATCCACGATGCCAAACGATCCCTTAGGGTTTAGGGTTTAGTTTTGACAGTGTTGATGATGGGAGTTTGTGATCACGATGAATGTTCAATCCCCCTTGGGACTGAGTTGGTACGATTGAGGTCAATAGCTTGGTGATCCTGAATGTTTGTTTGATGGAACCACCACGAACGGATATTGCCATAGAAACTCTCTCAAAGCGACAATCGAACTCCTAACACTTTGATTGGTTGCTTGCAAATAGCTGGTTAGATCAAAATCCAACAATGGTGCAGATTTAACCTTAGCAATATAAAATGATACATGGATTTAGAATTTCCAATTAGATTGAGTCTTGATTTTGATGAATTTTTTATCCGAATGGGAAAAAAAAAAAAAAAAAAAACTTGGGACTTATCTTGCTGTAGAAATCCTCTCAATGTCACAATCTAATTCCTAAGCCATTCAATTAGTGGCCTGCAAATAGATGGTTAAAATCACAACTATAAATGGTCCAAATTCAATATTGACAAATATCAAATGATAGTTGGATTTCGAATTTCTAGTTAGTGGATATATGAGCATGGTCCCTCCATAGTGGGGTGAATCAGATTTACAGTCTGGATGTGTGAATCATGTATCTTGACATGTTGCACTGAGCTTGCTTAGTTTCATCGGAGTGGGTAGTTGTGCCAATTTGACTGATCCTTGTTCTTACACTCTCAATTAATGCATGAAATTGAAAGAGAGGAAGAGATGGATTTGGGCTTTGACGAGTTTTGTTCTTTTGTGTTGTAGGGCTACAAACTTGGATTTGGGTCAACCCGAACCCGACTGATGCAACCTGAGTCAGGGTCGGGTTGGCAAGGTCCTCTGGTTGGTTTTAGGTTGAAAAAACCCAACCTGATCTGAATTCAAGTTGAAAATTCCCTACCCAATTTGAATTTGGATTGCACGAGTCGAACCGAGTCGAGCTTGGCATAGCTCGGCTCGGCTCAGTCCTCGAGCTTGACTAGCCAGCTTGGCTCGATTCGCTCAACAACTCGGGCCAATTTGAGCCTGGGCAGCATTTTCTCAAACACATGGAGAGCACCTTCAATTTCTCACAATATGCAAAACAGCAGAAACAATTTACAAGTATTTCATCAAATACTCAATATGCAGCTTCAAAATCAAGATACAAGGGTAGTTTTATCATGTCCTATTTTTATTTGTAGTGATTTGTTTCATATCCATACCTTCTTCGCCACTAGCGGATCCCGTGGAGAATGTATGCACCCGAAACAACACTTGTTGAGTCATTTCATCAAACACTTGGTGAGCAACATCAATATCAAAATAACCGAGTCACCGAACTGGTTTGATTCGAGTTGAGGTTCGATCCGAGTTGATTCGAGCTCGGACAAGCTTAAACTCGACTCGAAATTTTTTCAAGCTTCAAAAATCAGCTCAACTCGACTCGAACTCAATTTCAAACCGAGTCGAATCGAGCTTTTTTGAGTTGAGTTGAGCAAGTTAACCGAGCTAACTTGGTTTGTGTACAACTCTAGTTCTGGTTGAGCAAATTTGGGTCGGGTTTAGAACAGTCAAATGTATTTGGGTCATTTCAGGTTGAGTATAGAGAATTTTGGGTTGGGTTCGGGTTGGCCACCTTGGGCTTGAATTTGGGTCAGGTCCGGTTGTGGGTCATGTCCTCTTGAAGTCAGATTGGGCTCATGTGAACTCTCAACCTGACCCAACCAGCCCGAGTTGCACCCATATTGTGGAGAGCTTTGATCTCTAACTATGGAAAGAAGGCTCCCAAATCTTTCAGGAGTATCTAGAGAGTCCGTATCCACCTCTAATTGCCTGTTGATCAAAGAGGCCATTCGATGCAATCCCGAAAGGAAAAGAAAATAAATCAATAAGAAAAGAAAGAGATTGTGGGAAAAGACCCAACAATCCTCTAGCCGAATGCTAGAGATCACAAATGCAAGATTGTGAGCAAGCTCAATAGTCCACTAGTCTAGAACTAGGGACCACTCTCCCTCCCTTCAACAACCACCATAGAGAAAATAAGAAAATTTCATAAAGAGTATTAATTAGCTTGTCTTATTCCATGGGCCATAGGCTCCATTTATAATCAAACCGTACAATCTATAATAAAAGCTATAGAATCGAAAAATCTATGAAAATAAAAAAATACCTAAATAACAAAGCATTCTAATTAAGAAAATGCATTAAATAAGAAGATACTTAGATAAGAAATATCTAAAATTATTTCCTTGCCTAATATAAAGATATGAAATAAAAGAGAGAATTTCCAACTCTAGAGATTTGAAAGAAAAGGAAAGTAGAGATGAGCTAAAAAAGGGAAGTGGCCATTTTCTTGTGCACACGTGCGGAGCGTGCTCGCGTGAGATGCGGGCTTTTTCTTTAAATCTTGATCAATCACCATGTGCGGCCATTTGGTTGCATCAATTCCACCCCGCTTCAAAAGTAACTTGTCGTTGAGTTTAAATTGGTAGTCATAATCTCCTGTGAAGATCCTCATTTGTAGCGTGTCTTCTTTGGCTTTGCTTTTAGTTGATGGTGGAGACCTACACGCCTAATGGGTAGCTGGTGGGTAATATGGTGTTTAAACACGAACCATCTTTTCTTTTGTTTCTTGTTGGTCCTCCATGTTCTAGACGTCGATTGTAACCTGTTTGTCATAGTCTGCTTTCGATTTGCATACCTTGATTGATGTTGAGATGGTACTATCATGTTGACCGCCATAGATTTGCCACTATGATTGTAGCACTATCTAACTCTTTGACCATCAGATCGTCCATATATGCCAAACCTTCAGTCTCCTCAATTGGATCATCCATCAGCTGATCTTTTGGTTTTACTTGAATTTTCTCCAATCTGACTATTGATCCATCAACCAATCCAAAGGAAGATTCCTTTTGAGTTGCGACACTATCCACAACCACGACATTCCTTAGAATGCTAGATAAAACATGTTGAAGCCCATAAAGCTTTTCTTGTTCAATCAAGAGCTCAAAGCAAGCTCTCATGAACTCCTTGAGTTCCGTGAATTCATTTGCAATATCTTCTTTGGTTGCTTTAAGCTCCTTCTTGACCTCCTGCAAGTTCTCCTTCTGCATCTTTTGAATATTCGTAGGAGTCACTGACATTTCCATGCGATAGGATGCTTTCGGATAACCAGCATGTGGGGAGGGGTGTCAAAAGGAATCACCATTAGGCACATATGGAAAATGGGTATGACTCAAGATGATATGAATGATGATCTTGATCATTGAAGTAACTTAGATAAGAATAGCTCGATGGATATGGAAAGGCATTGGAGTCTGAATAGGGATAATTGCACGACACATGAGAACATCTTCCTATCCATGACAACTTCTTCTTTTTTTCCAGTTTCCCAAGAGTAGAACTGGCTCTGATACCAATTTGATGCGAACTCAAAAGGGAAAGCAAATAAATCAATAAGAAAAGAAAGAGATTGTGGGAAAGATCCAACAATCCTCTAGCCGGATGCTAGAGATCGCAAATGCAAGACTGTGAGCAAGCTCAACAGTCTTCTGGTCTAGAAGTAGAGATCACTTTCCCTCCCTTCATCATCCACTGTAGAGAAAAGAAGAAAATTTCATAAAGAGAAAAATGATCAACTTGTCTTATTCCATAGGACATAGGTCCTATTTATAATCAACCTTACAATTTGTAATAAAAGATATGAAATCTAAAAAGCTATGAAAGTGGTGAGCACCTAAGTCACAAAGCATTCTATAATTAAGAAAATGCATAAAATAAGAATATACTTAGATAAGAAAATATTTAAAATTTTTCCCTGTAAAAAATAAAGATATGAATGAAAGAGCAAATTTCCTAATTTAGAGATTTGAAAAAAAAATGGAAAGTGATGATGGCTAAAAAAAGATGGCCCTTTTCTAATACACGTGCGGAGCGTGCACGTGTGGGATGTGGGACAATTGCAACAAGGCGTCCCTTGTTGAACTCGAAGTTGTTGACTGGTCGTTAATGTAGGGGCATTTTCACACCAAGCTCGAGTAGAGTGACCTGTGGGATGCAGGGGCACACTTGGGGTGGGCAGCCCGTAGAACCCATGGATTTGGGGCCCATGAGAGGGCAGAATCCATGGATTTGGGGCCCATGAGAGGGCAGAATCTATGGATTTGGAGCCTGGGCTATAAGATAATGGGATTAATTCGCCATGCTCTATCGGTTCGAGCTTTTAAAGCAAGTGGTTAATTGTCTCGTGTCAAATTGGAATCAGAGCGGGAGGTCTCGTGTTTGAGACTCCTCACCGGGTGTGATTAATGTGGGGGCATTTTCACACCGGGCTCGAGTGGGGTGACCCGTGGGATGCAGGGGCACACTCGGGGTGGGTGGTTCGTAGAACCCATGGATTTGGGGCTCGTGTGAGATGGGTGGCTCATGCAGGGCAGAACCCATAGATTTGGGGCCCACGCGGAGGGTTCGGCCAAGGACCTAACCCATGGATTTGGGTCCTGGGCTATGAGATAAAGGGATTAATTCGCTATGCTCTATCAGTTTGAGCTTTTAGAGCAAGTGGTTAATTGTCCTCCATCAGTCACACTTGTTCATGGCATTCCAATCGTGGTCTTTCAGCATTGCTTCATGCACATGTTCCTCAACATCATACGTAGTGCAAGAGATGAGACAAAGATGAGAGATGATGGGACTTAGTGAGAGATCAGAGTGAGGGATGATGGTTTTGTTGGCTGTAGCCATCGTCACTCCTAGCAGGCTGACAAAAGAGTGATTTCGAGGGATGGAAACCCTGCCCCCTCTTTTTTATGAGAAAAACTTCGATTCTTTGGTGGTCAATGTGCAGCCATGAAGAGATTATGTATGTGGCATACAAAGCACTCAAATTAAAATGCCCAAATCTCCAGCTTTATTTAGATGGATCATAAGCCAAAAGTTACACTAAGCCAATTTTGTAATAAAAAGTTTGGTTGACATTTAATGATTGATTGGAACGAAAATACTCATGTTATGAGTTCAACAAGCCTCTGTCCATTAATCAGAGTTCAGTGCATTTCAATAGATCTGATTTTGGATCATTACCTATCTAAAATGAGTCACATTCAAACAGTTTAGTTTCTGCTAATGTAAGTCACATGTGTAACTTCTTAGCACATGCATCTCAACCATCAGTCTCAGCCAGAGTTCCAAATAACTACCCCTCTTTCACACGCTTCCACAAAAAGGAGGGAGATCCTTCCATGTACTCTCTCTCCCATTGATCTTATTTTTTTGGATTATGACCTATCTACAGTGGGTGGGTCCAACAGTTTGAACGGTTTAGTTTGATCTAATTGTTGGCTACATCTGCAATTTCTAAGTGCATGCGAACCATCATTCTCAGTTGGAGACTTGGAGTATCAAATATCAAATAGCTACCACTTTCATATGCTTTCACAAAAAGAGGGGAGAGATCCCTCTTCCATGCTCTCTCTCTCTCAGAGAAAATGTTCGACTTCAAAATAGAAGAGAATCCACTCATTATAAATAAATGGAAAATAACTGTATTTGCACTGATTTTACTGGGATCTCCTAGCTGTAACAAGACTACATTAGGCTTGCACTGCTTTTACTAGGATCCTCTAGCTGCTATTTCTTTGTGTAGTTCTATTTACAATAACTGATCAGCAGCTTTTATACGTATTCCGTATCATTATGTTTACCTTGCATCAAATAACCATGTTTTGTGTTGTTGTAATGAACAGCCAAAGCAGATACATGAGATTAAGGATTTCCTTCTCACAGCAAGAAGGAAAGATGCACGGTCCGTGAAGATCAAAAGGAGTAAGGATGTGGTCAAATTCAAGGTCAGATGCTCCAAATATCTGTACACCCTTTGTGTGTTTGACTCGGAGAAGGCTGACAAATTGAAACAGTCTCTTCCTCCAGGTCAGTCAATACCAACCATTAACTTAGCTTTCTCTACCGGTTTCTTGTTCTGCCTGCTATAATTCTTTCTACTTTGGAAATGCAATAAAAAAGGAAAGGTCAGATGTGCTCTCTCTACTTTCGGTAATTCTTCATCATCATCTAAGGCTTATCCCAATTAATTGGGGCTGGCTACATAAATCCTGTTCTGCCATTCCACTTTATCGAGGGTCATAATTTCTTTTGATAATTCTTCATGGAAAATAATAAAAGGAGTTAATTTGATACTATTCGACCAGTTAAGCCATTACTGCAGTATTAATTATTGATCTATAAAGCATACTGAACCCTGGATAACTTGCAGTCTCTACGAGCTCAACTAACTGAGAGAACACATACTAGTTGATAGTGATTTTACTTTGAAAAAACTTTCAATGCTCTGGCAGTGTGACAGATAATCCTCAGGTATTCAGAAATTGCACGTACATATACATAATCAAAAGCCACCATCTAGATAGCAGGCCCCAGTTTAGTCCCTGGATGTCTTACCTTGTAAACCTTGCTACCTCCGATATACCCATGCTTCTTTTTTTTTCGAACTACCACCTAGTTATTTTGCTTCAAGTTCCCAGTACCGTTTCTAAAAAGTTTTTCACTTAGCTACCTAATTAATTTTCATTAATGTACATACCATTAAATTTCTCTAATGATAGTTTGATTGAATGGATTATTTTTTGATAATCATGAAACTGCCCTCCCAACAAGAATGCAAGAATTTAAAATTAGAGGGCTCTTGCTTATAAATTCATTCCATAATTGGGGCACATGTGAGATTTGGGATTCTCCTGAGGCTGGCCCAACAATGCCCTGACCCAATGCAATGTGATCTACCATAATGTTCTTATGCTTTATCTAACACAGATTACTGCATTCATAAGTATCTTGTTGATAAATATAATACCCTATTCTTCTGGACTTGTGGAGTAAACATGCACCAATGCGCTGTGCTGTGCACATGGCATACTCATGCATTCAATCTAGACAGTCAAATTAATGGTCATTTCTATGTACGGGACATGACCAAAAAGTTTCTATGATCAGATAATCCTACGCACCCAACCATTGTCCATGTTATGGATCGTTGAAGAAAATAGTCATAGGTCCACATTCACAGGAACAATTGGATTGCCCAATTAATATGATTTTTGGTACATGTCTTTGTACAATGGAGCTACAATTGCCATTACCTGAATTTCATGTAGTCAGGTGGGTTTGTGCACATTTTCCATTCACCATGCTTGCAAGTATACGCTTATGGACCAGAAATGCCAGAGGCTCGCTTGTGCAGCCCAACCCTTACCACCCCACCACATGATAATCCAACCCATTGTCAAGAAGGTCCCACTGAAGATATGCATACATAATCTCACTCTTCAAAGATCCTTAGTCCTTGAAGAGGTTAGACACAATGGTCCGTATTCCATCACACGCACAAGGATTAGTAGTTAGAGGGATTTTCCATACTGCCCATCCATCATTATGTCTTCTAGGTGAAAAGCCTGGATCATCACATGGTGGGTGTCAAGGGGCAACTGCTTCACATAGGGGAACTGAATCATTTACAACTGTTTTGTGCAGCACAGAAAACACTGTAGCCGTGTGTGGCACACCATGATGTATATGTGAAATCCATTCCGTCCATCATATGAGAATGCTTAGGTTCACTGTACACGCAAACAGTGTTTGACGTATCAGTATCACTACAAGTTTCGTTGGCGGGGTATACGGAAACAGTATCGATATTGCCAACAACCGGAAATGTGGGGAAACATAGAGAAAACGGTAGAATTTTTCTGTGAAACTTTAGAAGATTCTAAAATATACATATTTACATATTTAGGAATTAAAAAAATTGCAAACAGAATGCATACATAATAAGTTTCTAAATAATGGGGGTCCTGTGCTGTAAGAAATCTGTCCAACTTTCAATCCAAACATTCATCAATATTTCAGAATATTTGACAACACGATATTTCGCCAACAATCATCATCAATTGGAAAGGAAACGAATGATTGTGGTCTCGATATCACTCATATTGTGATAACGATAAAATAGCAACATTATCGTTGACAAATTGAACGCTGCATACAACTATGCACCCATTAAAAAGTTGAGGTGGCTTTATAAAAACCTTTCTGAAAAAAGGTCCCAGGATGTAGATTGTATAATAATTATTGGTAATTTGCACTCGTCTCAAAAGTCATGTGTTTCAGCTTCTAATTATATATCAAAAGGCAAGGGCTATTTTGCCAACATGCTGATTTCTTGCTTGCTTTATTCGTTGGAGTTTGGCATAACTGGTGCTGTTATGTTATTCTGCAGGTTTGAGCGTGCAAGACCTTTGAGGATAAAGGTGTAGAATTTGCAATTTGCAAGAGCATGTTTGTTGGTTGGCGATGATATTTTTTGGTTTAGAGAGTTTCTATTTTTTTGTTACTGCGATGATATAAATTCTTGGTTTTTGTACTCTGTTTTTTTTTTTAATGTTCGAAGAAGGTTTTATGGACACATCCATTTCTGCAATGGTAAGAAAAAGCATGCCCCAAGCAGCAACAATGCATAGAAATATATATTTCAGAAATGGGGGAAAAACATTTTATCTTAGCAACTGTTTGGATTCATGGAAAGGAAAGGAAACATTGTTTCCCCATGAAACGAACTATTCTGTTGTGGGAAACATCTTTTCCCATCTTCGTTGTTAGTAAATGAACAAATTTATTTTCCCACCTTTACTCATAAGAAGGTATTTTTCCACTAGTGTAAAGGAATATGGATTTTCCCAAAATGTCTCTCATCGTCAATAGCTTCACATTAATGAGCTATTGTCCCCATCTAAAGTTTATTCCCCTGTGCGAATGTGCCACTGTCCATCTTCTCTTGTGCCTCACAGGTGCTAATGTGCTACATGTACCACTAATCATCTTTTAACGCCACGTGCAAAACCACCCTTAAATGCACCAATGTGCCATTGTTCATCTCTAATCGCTCCGCTATGCTACATGTACCAATTGTTCCAATGTCCACCAAGGTTTTGCCATCGAGCTTCAAGTGCTTGCATTTGTCAAATGTGTCAATGTGTCTTGTGCCTGCCACTGTACAGCTTCAAGTGCTTGCATTTGTCAAATGTGTCAATGTGTCTTGTGCCTGCCACTGTACAGCTTCAACACCTCACATCTGCTGCGTGTCCTTTTAATTCAGCTTCGAGCACATATGTTACGTGATTATTGTCTGTCTTTAAGTATCACACGTAGGAATCATGTGCCCCTTTCCCTACGGTTGACTGCTCATTAATCATCTCTTTGTACTCTATTGACTGCCTGTGTAGGCCAATACAAACTTTGTATAACAACTTTTACATACAACACCGTCTTTCTAAGCCATTGTCGAGTACCCATGGGTGGTGAAATTCCACCGGCGTGACTGTGTGGGGTATGTGTGCGTGTGTTAAAAAAAAAAAAAAAAAGCCATTGTCACACGTACACGCCATCTGAGCCATCCAAAAGATCTTCCACCACAAATCACCACAAATATCGCGTCTCATGAAAACGAGGCCAATCCACTTGTCAGATAGGCCACACATGTACATCGGGCCACCCAATGACAAGATCATAAAATTGCCAAGCGTGATTATAAAAATTAAAACCAACTCCACATCCTCACCGTCCATGACAATGCCAACACTTTCTCCGCGACACGGCCAGATATCCCAGATGAAAAGGAATCAACTGCATGCCCAGATATTTTTAAAAATATATATATTTTAACGGCCTAACCTTATCTTCGGGACTTAAATAATCTCCTATTTAGTTAATCAACGGTTTGATTGACCCTTTCGTGCAAGCCTTCAATCCTTAAAACAAATCATATTCTTAAACTGTATTACGTAGACTAATCGCGGCCACTAATTATTCCCCTTAATCGATTTTTTAAGCCATTTAATAATCCATCTGTTGGATTAGTACGATATGTACGACTGGCTATGTCTAAAAAAGCATCCACTACCACACATGCAGGAAAAAAAAGTATTTTATTATTTAGTAATTATCTTTACTAAAAAATTAGAGAGCTTTTTTCCTAAATAACCTTAGCATGCTGGAAGACTAAAAATAGCACCCCCTGTTTAAAAAAAGCTTACTTAAAAAAAATAAAAAATTTAAAAAAATTGAAAGTGGTTTTTTTTAAAAAAATTTTGAGAATGTCTCTTGATTTTCTTCTCTATATCATTTTCTTTTATCACTGTTTTCCATCTATATCTTCTTCTTTTTTATCACCACATTTAGGTGATCTTTCTTGCTTATTTATTAATCTCTAATAATATTTCATACTTCCGACTATTTTCTCTAACAAAAACTTTCACCTTAGAAAAATAAGTTCTAAACTCAAGTGAGAAGAAGATGATTAGAAATGAAATGATAAAAAAATTACTTCTAAAATATAAGCTCTTCTTTTGTTAAAAGATTAAGCTTAGATGGGTCAATAAACAAATAGAAGGAAAGAAAAAGAATAGCAAAAAATTTCACTTAAAAAAATGAAAGTAAATATAAGATTAACATTAGACAAATTTTTAAAAAGTTTAGTGTCCGGATGAGATAATTTTAGTTATATTTGAAAAGTCATCGAATTATCTTTCTAAAAATCTCAAGATTATCCTGATTTGACCTGTGGTAAATTATAAACTTCTTCTTTTTTTTTAATTTAGTGATGGTAGAAAAATATAAACATTATGATAAACTTTAGGCCCATTTTTAAAAAGTCAAACAATATGCAAATGAGATGATTTTAATCCAATTTGAAAGATTGTTACATTATTTTTTCAATAAGCCCAAGATTGTTATTGTTTTTTTGGGATCACACGAAACTTAAATAACTCACGTCCATGTAGCGCTAGAATCATTTGACCCGTGTGATTTTTGCTATATGGCCCATCTATGGTATTGTCCCACATATGAATGGTCAGGATCTAATATATGTTTTCCACGCGTACTAAGAATGAATTCACAGCTTCTGAAAACCTTCACGCACACCACCACACACTCACGCCGTAGTGGAATTTGACCACCTATGGGTACTCGAACCCTCAACCAGGTGTTGAAACTCCTGGGAGCCTACCACCGGAGTAAGAGTAAGGACCCAACCTTCCTGTGTTGATATTTACAGATCCTGAGCTCTGATGAACTTTGGATGTATGCCCCAATCACCTAAAATGTGATGGACGGTGGATCGCAGATTGATTTGGGTCTTTTGCAGGAATTACAAGACAAAAACACTATAACTAATACAAAACCATGGGAAGTTATCCCATATGAATAGGGAGACTTTGCACCATTTGAATGTTTGGGTCTTTGATTCTGATAAGTGGGCCCGTGGTCTCGCAATCTCAACCGTTTGAATGTTGGGTCCTACCTTGGATGTATCATGCGTCCAATACCTTCTCAACAGGACAATCCTAACCTTTGGTTTATGATCTATTTGTGGAGAAGAGAACACAGCAGCGTCCATATTCATCTGGAAGTCCCAAGTAGTGGATGGAATATTTCAATGTAGGAGACATTTAGGGCATGGACGATCCGCAATATTTAAAATCAGCAGTAATCCGGACCATTGGCTTTTTCAACTCCACTCAACTGAAAAAGCCAAGTGTACTGCAATTCGTTGTTGGGATGGCCAATCTGGGGTTGGAAGCAACATACCAATGGTCCGGATTAATAAATATTGGTCCCACTTGGCAAATTGAAAACTCATGAATATTGTTCAAAGCTACCATAGAAGATTTTTGGGGTTTTGCTACCTATTTTTTATTTAATTTTAATTCCGTGTCACTTGTTTGGAGCTTTTTTATTTGTTCTTTTTTAAAAAAAATTAAATAAAAAACTATTGAACATTTTCAAGTAATTTGATTTTTCAAGAGTAATAATGCAATACTCATTAAAGCGTGTTTATTTTTTCAATTTCATGTGTAATATTGCAAAGTAAATAGATGTGTAATGTAGAAGGAGCTATAACTATCATTTTAAGATAGAAGACAGGTAAAAAACATTGTAATTATTATAATTTTACATTAAAAAATTTATTTATTTTACTGTGATGCTTGGTAAAACCAACGCGGATAGCAATAAGCATTATATCATTCAAATGTAGTTGATGCGTTCAAGTAAAGAAAATTATAATAATTATCCATTTTCAATAATTTACTAGTGTAATTAGAGAATTTGTTTAAAATATCACTGTGGAATAAGGAAATATTTAAAAGTTCAATAGAATGAGTGTAGTTGAAACAAAGATACTGGAATGCTATATGATATTCAGTATTCAAGAAAACTCGGGAGTAGTACCAATATATAGTAAGATGAAGGGCAATAAACTTAGATGGCTTGACCAAGTACAATGGAGATAAGAGTAACATCTCTTAAGAATAAGTTGGTACAAGTTAAAGGCTCTAATATGATAAGAGGGTTCGAAAAGACATGGATAGAGATAATAAAGAATGATTTGATGAACTATGTTTCATTGAAAGTCTAATCCTTGATAGAGTGGATGATGAAACAGGATTTATGTAGTTTGAACCTAAATAATTGGAATAAGGCTCATATTGTCAGGATCATAATAATGATGAATGACTCAGATTCTTATATCTCTGCATATGTTAAACACTTATTTTAACTATAACAATGGAAGAAATGCTAATTGCACTCAGTCCATGCATTTGTAAGATTGACCATGTAAAATTCATGCATTTAGAATAAAGAACAAATGGAAGAAATGCTAATTGCACTCAGTCCATGCATTTGTAAGATTGACCATGTAAAATTCATGCATTTAGAATAAAGAACAATATTCTTTAGTAAGTATGTTGTTTATCAAACACACTAAACTTCTTAGTAAGTAGAAACTAAGATAAGCTACTCGTGGAATAAGGGGATGTTTGGATCGTAAGTTGCTTAAGATAAGCTACTTATGCCATAAGCAGCTTATCTTAATTTTTACTTATTAAGAAGATACGTATGTATGGTAAACTACATACTTATCTGCTTAGTTTCTACTTATTAAGAAGATAAATATGTTTGGTAAACAACAAACTTACAGCTTAGTTTCTTCTTATTAAGAAGATAAGTATGTTTGATAAACAACATACTTATTAGCTTCTCCCTTCTTTCGTCTCTCCTTGTGCCCCTCTTCAACAACTTATGAAAAGTAGAAAAGCTAAAAGAAAATATTTAACTGAAATGATATTTAGTTATCTGAAACAAGTCACTAATCTACTGCTGTAAGTAGAAAAAGTTACTTGGGGGTATCCAACCGGGCCCCTAAGTAGCTTATCTTAAGCAACTTAAGATCCAAACGGGCCCTAAATCACATGATCAATCACATTGTTAAATGCATTCTTCTTTCACAATGCATATAACCAATCACATCCATTCATTCACGTAACCAATCACATTATAGACTCCACAACTTGGACCAACTCGTTTAGTGTTGAGTTGAGTTGGGACTGCCTGAGTCAACTCAGGCTGAATCAGCCTGACCACCTATGGTATCCAAACCAGATTGGGTCCTTCTGAGTCCAAGTCGGCCGGGATGAATGGCATGAAGGTCATCTGATTCATAACCAGTCACATTGACAAACCTGGGAAAATGGGCATGCAACTAAAACCAGTAGCATGGTTAAACCAGTGACAATCAATTACAAAACCAAAACATTGATGTTTTTTTCTTAATAATGTATGGAAGACCATCAAGCTGGAGGGAAAATCATAGTTTCAAGTCCTGTGATGGTTCCCCCCTATTTTGAAAATGGTGCAACTAATTAAGTACGACTATCCAGACCATCCAAATTGTGGTTCACGTTCTGAATGTATCAAATCACTAAAATCACACTGATCAAGCAATCCTAACCATCCAATTAATGACTACCAAATGGATGATAAAAAGTAAAATAGGTGGTTCAAATTCAAAGGGGAAAACAGATAGTTAATTCCATCTCCTCAGTGTAATTTTTGGGTTATGCTCTTGGGAGATCTAGATTGCAGTGCAACTAAGGTCATTTATACGGTTGAAGAGACCACCATTTTTTAAATGGTGCTGAACTAAAATAGGAGTCCCCTTTCAATCACATACAAGCCTAGTAGGCCATTTTTTAAATAAAAACAAAAAACAAAAAACAAAAACAAAAATCACTTAGTCAAAAAAACATTTCCATCCACATTTTTTTATGACGATAGGGTGTCACCGCCCCATTTTAAGGCGACATTAATCCCTGCAAATACACGCAATCACTGGCAAACCACGTGCATCGGGTAATCCCGGGGAGGAAATCAAACTCGTGTCTATGGGGAGCAAACCCACGATGCTAGCCATTCACCCAAACCTCATGCGGGTCATTTCCATCCACATAACAACACCATTACAAAAAGAAGAGCCATACGCATTAGGTTTCCATGTGCCCAACCACAAGAGTTTCTGAACAAAATATTCACCATGTTTCCATCCACATAACAACACCATTACAAAAAGATAGAGCCATACACATAAGGTTTTCCATGTGCCCAATCACACAAGTTTCAGAACAAAATATCCAAAAGCATTGGGTGGTGATGAGATGTGCCCAACCAACAAAATATCCAAACCATTCAATGGTTATATCATCGTCAACCAAAACGAAACAAACACAGCAACGAATGCTCAAACCCTCTCAAGATTCCACAACAACCACTTGCGCTTCATATCATTGCCCATGACCAAGAACATAGCTCCCAGGTTTTTCTCTTTGGCTAGAAGAATACATGCCTTGAGAAACTGTGGTGTGGTGAGATCGGGAATTTTCTCCAACTCTTCAACCAAAGTCTTCATTCTATTCATGGAGCAGCCTCCACCCATGTTTTCTGCCACATCAACCATCGCTGATGCCAGGTCACACAAAGAGGATGCGATCTTTTCCATACCTTGAACTCTAGCCCGCGGAGATGCCTCTTCTGAATCCTCAGTCGAATAAGCCAAGGATGATGAATCAGATTGCATGTCATCATCCCCATTGTCATTATGAACAGACGCATGCTTTATAATCCCAAAGTTATCACTTTCTCCCGAATTAGGTGCCATGCGCGTATTACCTCACTTACTTGTTTGGGATTGATTGGTTGACCTTCTTGAAAAAAATAAAGAAAATAACTCAAATTTACTATCTTCATAATATACATGTTTAATGAAAGTTGGAATATGCTCAGTTAATTAGAATTTGCTATTTTTTCATTAGTCATTTTCCGGCATATCATCCCCTGTCACTTTTTAATTAGAGTCCACCCAAAGCACCAAGCATGAGATACATTTTGGACAAAAGCTAGATTTTTTTTCATCACGTACGTTGGGAATTCATATGGATCTTACATGTGAAAATGAAGTGCAAAAGCTACATAGACAAGTGGCTTTCTTTTTTCAATATAAGGAATAGACAAGCAACTCATTCAAAGGTAATATTTGTATACTGCAGATTTGAAAACTACATGACATGAATAAATGTTCTGATGGAGAGAATCATTACTCGGACTTCTTCTTTTTTTCATGATTATTATTATTATTATTATTATTGTTACTAACACTTACTCGTAGTATGGGAAGATGTGGACTCAAGGGGCACTGCTAATTGAGTTTTAACAAGGAAAAGGATTCAATTACTTCAAAAGAATTGAATGAACAACCATATGAGGTGAAAATCTCATATACTGTTCTTGAGAGTGACAGTAAGGGCCTGTTTAGAAGCACTTCTCAAAAGGGGATTTCCAGGTTGGTTTTTAACGAGTCGGCGTTTTAGCACCTATTTTGTCTAGCAGGATCTGAGATGGATGTTTTTCTTTTTTTGTTTTTCAATAGGAATCTATTAAACTGATAAAATAAAGTCCAGTTGAAGGTTCATGGTACAGTTAATTGAAAGTGGTGAGAGTGGGAGGTGACTGTAGCAAATTTTGAATGTGTACTGCAACTTCAAGAAGAGAGGAATTATTAAGACTCTGATGCATCATGACATGAAGTCCTGGTACATCTCAGTCTAAGTGGAACACAACTTCCATTGATCCAGACTGTTGAACTGATGAACCCAGCTTGGATACAATACTCAACAAAAATCTTCCTGATTGATTTTTTTCTTGGAAAAATAACAAATTTTATTCAAAAAATGAGAAGAAAAAACCTCGAGAAAGAGGGAAATAGTTCCCAATACATAAATAGTTCACCTCTCTATCCACATCATCATCATCACTGCTGTCACCATTGCCACCATCTTGATCTTTCTCCCACCAATTTGGGGTAAGATGTTACATAGAAGATAATTAGAAAATAATAATAATGAATAAATTTGCAATTGGCCGCCACCAACCAGACACCAATCTTCCTCTTTTAACTAGGCACTAAGAACCAGCCATGGTAGAGGCTCCCATAGACAGTCACATGCCAGCACAGCCCCATGCAATATTGACCCCTAGCCCAACTATCGCATAAACACCCCAAGGGCAAGTAAGAGGTAGGGTTGTGGAGGGCAGTTGACAGGCAAACTGCTAGGCAGGAAGGCACACAAATGTACCACCATCAGACCAAAAGTGGTAAGGATGTGCTCCAGTAGTTGGCAGCACAGAATAGCAGGGACCCCACTGGTATGTTAACCAAATGCCACTCACATGCTAATGTAGCACCAAAGATGAAACTGAATTTTATGTTTGTAAATTAGAATAATTACTACTTGGGACAATTATTTCCATCCCCAGATGCTCCAATGTATTCAGTCAGTAGGGAAGTGAAAAATAACAATAAATAAACATAGCCACAGAGAACCGCTTCACCAAAAAGGCCTAGGGAGCAGTGTTACCTGAACACTTCTACTCTCTAGAATTTTGTGTGCTGACGCTCAGGGAAACTCAAGGACTCCTGGCCTGGACACTACCACTTTCTAGGATTTTGTCATGCCGATACTTGGGGACACTTCAAAATTTGTACAGACAAAGTGCATAGTAATGTCAGTGAAAAGTGCCGTGCTCTCTTTACTTTCCGGTTCATTTTCCATTGTTGGTACCATGACCCATATAACAAAAAAGCACAAGCTTTGTTGTACTTTTGCATGTTTCTAATGTTTTAACAAAATCAGTGATGTTCACAAAAACTACTTTTTCTTAAGATGATTATCCATGATTTTCAATGTTTCGATAACCAACTATTTGTTAGTTTAAACCACTAGTAATTTGTTTCTATTGGAACTACAAAAATATTCTTTCTAATTCCCTTCAGACGAGACGACAACAACAAACAAACAAACAATAACAATAACAACAACAACAACAACAACAACAACAATAATAATAATAATAATAAAACTCAAAATCTCATCATCATAATCTCCATGATAACACATACGATGGCTTTCGATATAGGGGCCTTCTTATCATTAAAGATCTACTTATTCTCCCCTTCAAATTTCCCAATGAATGGAAAAAGGGAGCATTCGCCAAAGTATCCTTCCCCTAGCTTTAAACAGGACTGCACCCACCTTGTTCAACACATCACAGCTCTCATTGAAAGGTCCAAGCCATTTTGAAGAGAAATAAGAAATATCTCCATATTTTCCATGCTGCATCACAATGGACAAATAAGTGAACCATTACCTCTATTTAGAACTTTGTCAGCCTTAGCTGTCCAAAGAAAGGCGAAACTAGTAAACTCCACGACATGGCAGGAGAAGATCCAATGCCTACTGTTAAAACATGATATATATTAAGAGGAATGCTCACCTGCACACCAGTTCTCTTCAAGAACTCGTGAGAACCTTTTCAAAACTCATCACACGTGATTTGGGCCCAAAATCTGAACCGTCCATGTAATGCAGTAGCCTGTGAAACCCCCAGGGCCCGACTTGCACTCTGATCCAAAATTTTGGTGGGCCATGGAAAAAGGAAACTGTTTCCTCCCTTGATTTGTCTCTCTTTTGCCATGGCCCAAGGTTAAAAGTCAGGCGTTGGGGGTTTTATGGGGTGTTGCATCACATGGACGGTTCAAATTTTGGGCCCACATCACGTGTGATGAGTTCTGAAAAAGTTCTCACGAGTAGTGTTCGAAATATCGATACTATCGGCCGATATTATCATTATCGCACCCCTGCGAAACGAAACCCTCGCGATAACCCCCGGAAGATACCAAAAAACCCAAAATCCAGATATAGGCCGATATATCATCGATATCGCTTGATATATCGGCGATATCGCGCGGAAAAAAAAAATTGAATTAGAAAAAAAAAAAAAAAAAAGGAGAAATCGAAGCGTACCTGTAGGCTGCAGCGAAGATCGGTGATCGGAGGTGGGCCATTCGCTGATTGGAGAGCGTCCGTGGGAATTTTTCTGAGATTCCGGCGAGAAATCAGGCCGGAATGTGTTCCGAAAGGCGAGAGATCCACGCCGGTGAGGAAACCTCGCCGCAAATGTTGCTCTGGTCCTCCGAAAGGCATGCGTTCGTGAAGAAGAGGGAAGGTGTGAAGCAGAGGGGTCACGCGGATGGGTGAAAGGGGTCGCGCGGATGGGTTAATGAAATCGGGATCATCGTACTAAGTAAGCTCTGTTGGGCCCACTGTGAATTCATGTGATTTATCCACACCGTCCATACGTTTTTCCATGTCATTTTAGGGGTTGAGCCCAAAACTGAAGTATATCAAAAGCTCAAGTACACCATACCAAAGGAAACAATGGAAGTATTGATTTCCACTGTTGAAACATTTCTAAGGCCCCTGGTGATGTTTATTTGTCATCCAAACTGTTCATAAGATCAAGCAGACATGGATGAATGGAAAACACAAATATCATCTTGATCTAAAATTTCCATGGGCCCCGAGAACTTTTCAACGGTAGACTTCAATTCACACTATTTCAGGTGGTGTGGTCCACTTAAACTCTGGATATGATTAAATTTTGGTTTAAAGCCCTAAAATTATATTATAAAGCTTATGTACGGAGTTGATACAGTGCATGAATGACGGTGGACCCCACAGAGTTTACTCAGTACGCTGAGTTACTTAGTACGGAATCCGCTTACATGAAAAACGCAATCCGTGCATGTGCGTTACTCAGTAAGCTCTTATGGTACTCAATAAACTCACTTGGGCTCACATTTAATGTATGTGGTCCATCTACGCCGTCCATCCATTTTTAATGATCATTTTAGATGTTGAGCCCAAAATTAAACCATATACACAACTCAAGTAGACCACATTACAGGAAACAGTGTTGAATGAGCATTGACCATTAAAAACATTTTGGGAGCCATAAAAGCTTTGGATCAACCTGATATTTATTTCTTCCCTTCATCTGGGTCTTTAGGACCCAATCAACAGGTTGGATGTCAAATAAACAATACAGTGGGCCTTAGGAGGATTTTCATGGTGGATATCCAATCATTATTGTTTTCCTGTGGTGTGGTCCACCTACGATTTATATCTGTATAATTTTTTGTATCAATCCCTAAAATGATCCGTAAAAATGGATGAACGGAATGCATAAAACAAATACATTATGGTGGGGCCCACAGAGCACCAACCACTAGCATTAAAGCTTAATGCTTTGTGCATTTTAATGCAACCAAGCTTATTATTTGGTGTGGTCCACTTGAACGTTGGATCTGCCTCATTTATGTGCTCATGCCTTAAAATAATATGAGAAAAGGAATTGACGACTTGGATGTACAGATACATCACGGTGGGCCCACCCACAGAACCGCCCGTTGGAAGCTAAGGATGGGCAGGGGTAGTACGCAATCCACGTCCAGACGCTGACAAGTTGCGTAGCCTGACTGGCTACCGAAGTGAAGCACCAAGTTCTGTGGGGCCCACCATGATGTATGCGGTGTATCTACACCGTCCATACATTTGGCTATATTATTTTAAGGCATGAGACAAAAAATGAGTTAGATCCAAATCTGGAGTGGACCCCACTACAGAAAACAACGGGGAGAGGGACGCCCACCATTGAAACCTTCCAAAGGTCCACTATGATGTTTATCTGAAATCCAACCTGTTTATAAGTTAAGAAAGACATAAAAAAAAAGGAAAAAAACAAATTTCAACTTGATCGAAAACGTTTGTGGCCCTTAGAAATTTTTAATGGTGGGCATCACTCTCTCCATTGTTTTCTGTGGTGGGGTCCACTCGAGCTTTAGATCTGACTCATTCTTTTTCTCATAGCCTAAAATGATATCTCCAAATAGTTGTGTTTTCATACATGACTATGATATATTTATAAATATCATGCATCCAATTTAAATATAGTTGCATTAGTTCAGTTAAACATCGCGATTTATATCATTATTATTTTCCTTTGGTGTGGTCCACCTGCAATTTATATCCCTATTATTTTTTGTAATTATCCTAAAATGATCCGTAGAAATGGATGAGCGGAATGGATCAAACAAATATATTATGGCGGGGCCCACAGAGCACCGACCACCAGCCATGAGGCCCTATACAAAGGAAATTTATTATGTGCATCTTTTTTTGAGATGTTATGATTTAAAAGTGTGTATTAAGGGCCTTTTTAACAATCCCCAAAGTTTCATTAAAAAATTCAACCATTTTCCCAATGTTTCCCCATGTTTCCCAAAAAGTGCGATAAACTATGCGATACAAACGATATATCCCGTGCGATAACCGATACGTATCTGTATCCCAAGGGTGCGATACATTGTGCGATACCGATATTTAGAACACTGCTCACGAGTTATCGTGAGAACTTTTTCAGAACATGAGAATTGGTGAGCAAGTGAGAATTCCTCTCGCACCCCCCCCCCCCCCCCCCTCTCTCTCTCTCTCTCTCTCTCTTTGTGTGTGTGTGTGTGTATAAGAGAAATCCCCACCAGATTCCATATCCACATGTTCCTATCCTTCCCCCCTTGCAAGATAAAGAGATCATATAACATCTATATCGGTTTGACATAAGTCTCCCACCTTTTCGTCTTTAACACCAATGCCTCCCAAACCAGCAAATTTCATAGCATTATTTGATGAGAGAATCCTTGGACTCACCAAAGCAATAAAATTCTCTCCTACCACTGTCTTCCCAAACATCACCTTATCATCCTTCCTTACTTTAAATATAATGCCTTCTTCAAGGACCTCCCCACACTTTTTTGAATATGCCCAACCTTACAAATGTTTTTCCAAACTATGAACCTTTTTCCCCATCTCTACCACTTGATCCAACCCCTATTGATCTCCCAAATTCTCTTGCAATATTTTATCTCCACATGGCATTTCCTTCTTCTCAAAAATTTTGAGCAAGTATTTCTTCTCAAAATCTCCACCACCATTTGCAAAGAAGACTACATTTTCTTTCCCTTATCCTCCCATCTCAAATCTGCCTCTTTATTACCTTTTTGCATGCCACTCCACTAAATAAAAGCAATATTTTTGTCTATCGTGTTTCCCTTTTCATAGAAAATCTCTTGAATCTTTTCAAGTTTCTTAGCCGTTGAAGCTAAGATCCTGAAAAGAGAAATGAAATAAATAGGGAAGTTAGAAAGAGCTGCTTCTGTAAATGTAATGTGACCACCAAGCAATAGATAGCAATAGAATTCAGTGGACCAAGCCAATTGGAATGGCTGCTCCTTCAGGAACCCCCGGGGTATACGGGAATAGGCAGCATTCGGGATCATCATGGTGTTCCCCTCATAGAATTCTCTGGGCCCGTTGGTGTTCAAGACTCAAATTACACGGATTTGGCTGCATTCTTGCAGGTAGTGAATCTGTTGGCCAAATATAATTTCATCCGTGCAATTGTGGAGGGTGATTCCAAAAATGTACTCAGGTGGCTTACTACAGGGAAATGCCCATGGAATGTGCCTGACATGCTTGAGGAGGTTTGAGACCCGGTTTGAGTCATCCAAATCACTTTCTCCTATTCCAACAAAGAAGCAAATGACATGGCTGACGCTCTTGCTAAGAGAGGAGCCGCAAGATGAGTTAATGGTGCTTAACCACAGACATGGTTAGGTGCCAGTAGGGTGCATTGTATACCACATCTAGTCTTTCAAGTCTAAGCCGCGTGTCCTGCATCTAGTCTTTCAAGTCTAAGCTACATTTCTGTGTAGCTGTTTTCATCTCAAATCTTTCCATGACCCAATTCCTGAACGGTATCGTTTTCTCATTGCCACCCAGCTTGCTTGGAAATTCCTCAGATTTGCACCCCCATATTTTTAGCAAGATCAATCAGCCTTCTTTGGCCAATGGCAATACCAACCACACTGCTTTTGCTAGGATTGATGTGAAGCCCGGAAACCGCTGCAAAGCATCTCAAAATACTTCTCAGGTTGTCAACCTGGGATTCCAATGCATGATACATCACCAAGGTATCATCTGGAAACTAGAGATGAGAAATACTTGCTTCATGATAACCCACCACAAAGCCTACTAAAAAACTACAAGCCTCAGCATTAAAAAGTAACCTGCTTTGACCTTCTGCCATGATCGTGAAGAGGTGAGGAAAGAGTCACAAGTAACTTGCTTTGACCTTCCACCATGATCGTGAACAGGTGAGGAAAGAGCCGTAGGGTCACCGGAGCCCGCAAGAGCTACTTCAGTACCCAAAGAAAGAGCCATTGTCAAGATTGAGGAGCAAGTGAAAAATAAACTCTTTTTATCTATTGCCTCCACTTTTCTTTAAAATTCATCCTCTAAAGAAGGAAGAAAAGCCAATTGATGACATGATCATAGGCTTTCTCCCTATCAATTTTATATAAAATTGCTATCTTCTTTAGAGTGAATGTATTCACTGGTTACTAGAATGGAATCAAGAATTTGAAAACCACCAAAGAAAGTTCCCTTGGGTAAGAAGCGATAATGTTCAGTCAAGGTTCCAAATATCGATATTGTATGGGCCCATTCCGATACATGAAACAAGAATGAAATGAGCCACTCCAAAATTGGTAGGTGTATCAGTGTATCTGCTAACATGGGCTGTTTTGGCCACAATACACCCCCTGTATATCATGACACAAACATGTGCCTACAAAAGGCCACTTTTTTAAAATTTTCTCACATTTTTCTTGTAGTTTCTTCGTTTCAAATGTAAAGATAGGGGCTCAATTTTATTAGATCTAGGCCTGGTTTGGAAATCAGAACACAAGATTAGAGTGTTATTCGATGGATCAAAGAGGAGATAAACTTATCTAATTGTCATGTTTATAACATCAATCATTCAAAAAATTCATTTATGACAACAATATAGCAACTAGAATTGCTAATATTAAACAGACAATTACAATTCTTACACAAAAAAGCTAGAATATATCCTACGGTACGGTGGTGCTGCCCCTAACCCCTGACTAGGGGGCCGGTGAAATGTGCCTAACCCCCTTCCATTGTGGTCTTGGATTAAGTTGGGTTAACGTGTATATAGTTATAAAGATATATTGTTCATTATATTGCATTCACTATATTTGTGATAGAAATCACAAAAATTTCCAATCTGGATAATCTGTAGTGATTCCTGTGATGTTTGAATAAAAACTTAAATATGTAACAAAACCCATTATAGTAAAAAATTGGAAATCAACCAAAGAAATTCTAATTCTCAACACCAAATTTTGACGTCAAAGACTTAAGAACTCGGTATTTGGCAGGTAAGGGCCGTCACGGAGACAGACAAAATTCCTACCAAAGAACAGTCGGGCACACCATTGAAAACATGCCAATAACGCAAATAAATGATATATTATTGTTTTTTCTTTTTTTCTTTTTATTTTATTTTATTTACATTTTTTGTAAAACAAAATTGTCACTGATACAATCCAATACACCCTGCATCATATAATTTCTGGGCACAACCAATATGCCCTCAAACACCAATACTCAGAATGTTGTTTAGTAAAACTTACTTGAGACTTCATAATGATCTTTTATATACTTCCCTCGAGGCCAACAATCCAAATGTCTTTAGGTTCCACCATCAAGTTTTGGAACAAGGGATATAAAATTAATGCCTTCATTAAACTTCTCCCTTTCATGAAACTCTTTCAACACCTCCATCATATCATCTTTAATCACCACCTCCATAGAAGAATAGGGAAAAACACGAAGGAGAAACCATAAGGACCATCAGCACCAGAACGTTCTCTCTCCCAAGCCCCACCATAAACTTCTTTACTTCTTCAAACATCCTCATTTTCCTCAACGGGAGAGGTTCTTCAAACTCAAGTGCATCAAGTTTCAATCTCACAACAAATTCCTTTTTATAAAGATTAAAATTTTAAAAAAAAAAAAAAAAAAAAAAAACCAAACTGCTAAGCCTACTTAATTTTAGCACAATCTTCAGTCAGCACCTCCCCCACCTTGATTGAATGATCTTAACCCATTGATCAGAGGCCGACGATAGGCTGTTAAGAAAAATAATACAATAATCGTTCAAAAAAAAAGGGCCAAATATTTGATGGCCAGAATGTTCCAATTTGAAGGTTTTTCGGGGAATTCCCCATCAACAGCAGTCCAATCAATTCATTGGCCCCAATTACTAGGCCATTTGTGCAGACTAAGAACATGGGGAACATCCACGATGCATCCAGGCCGTTCATCAGGCCGTGCACTGATAGATCTAGTCCCAAATAGAATATAACCGTGGGCCCCAATTATCAAGCTGTTCATCAAAAGACTCAATCAATTCACTGGTCCCAATTACTAGGTCACTTGCGCGTTGACTAAGAACATGCGGACATGCAGGATGCATCTAGACCATTCATCACACCATGCATTGATAGATTAAGTTCCAAATAGAATATGACTGCGGGTCCCAAGGACACAATCAGGTCGTGATTTTCAGTCCTTAAATATCAGCTGATGGCTCTATTCTGTATGTATATGCCGACGCATCGGTATTCAACTGTAAGATTGTGATAAATACATGATTTACAGTCCATATGGGATTTGTAAGCCCCGTGGTAGTGCATACAGAAAAAATGGATGACGTGTGGAGAGATCAGATGGAGTTTGCACTCTTTATACCAGTTGTGCGAAGTGCTTGTATCAGCATACTCAAACTAGGGAACTTGCATACAATATATACAAGAAGCGTCAGTTTACATGCATGTATAGAAAGGCCATAGGATCAAAATATGGAGATTTTCTATGAGATTTGGAATCTTTATGTATGGTCACGGGGGAATTTAAGAAACAAAAACGTATAATCCCAAAACTCTCGTAAGCATTTTTTTTTCGAGAGAGATAACATCAAATATCTAAGGATCATAAACAAAGTATATGAGGCTGAGTTCCATCATGGATGGACCATTCCCCCAAAATCTCCCATATTGAAAGACCCTGGCCATCAAATCTTTGATCTTTCCTCCATTGAATGTGCCTTGTTCGTGCATTGCTTTTTAACCCCGTATTTGCATGCTAACAATGGGAAGGTTAAAGTTGACTAGATGAGAGGATATTCTATGAATGGTCCATCCATGATGGGGGCATCAAATCAATGGCTTGCATAGAACACACACCCATGGCTCCTGCATCTACAAATTAGAACAGGAAAGTTCCTATGAAAATGATCGATGATTGGGCGTCCCACGTGTCATTCAAAAGGTTTGGGATGTTGCTAACGTCCACATTAAAGACGGGGACGTCAGCAGAAGCAGCAACAGTAATTGCACACATTTTCATATCATAGATGAAAGAAAAACACATGAAAATGGAACATATCATAGATGAAAGGAAAAAAAATCCCAGAAAGCAGCACAACTACATCTCATTTCAACCAACCAAAGTCTCAAAGAAGAATTCAAGAAAAACACATGAAAATGAGCACATCTTCATATCTCAGACAGCCAAATGAAACCCAAAAAGGAAATCCAATAAAACTTTACAAATCATAAATCAACAATGAAAAGAAAAGAAATATATATATATATATATATATATATATATATATATATATATATATATATGGAATATCATACCTGACTGAGAGCGGCGGAAATGCAATGGAAAAGGAGAAAAACGAAAATGAGCGTTTGAAAAACCCTACCGCTGGATTTCTTATAGGGTCTACCGCTGAAATGACTTTTGACGGAGGGATTTCCATGGAAATGTCGACTCCCAAACGGAGGAAAACGGGGGTTTCCATGGAAAAGCTGCTTCTCAAACGGCCTTGAGACATTTCGAGCGACGACGTGTTTGTTATTCTAAAATGCTCGGGTGGAAATTTAACTGTTCCTGTGCCAGCGGGGCAAGTGGGATCCATCCTTCGCCCATCCATCCCAAACGGACAGGAATTGTCCGCAGCACTAATCTCCACAGGGCCCACCTTGATGTATGGGTTGAATCCACTCCATTCATCCTTTTTGCTTGCTTTTTTGAGTACATAAATCCAAACATGAGGCAGATCCGAATGTCAAGTGGACCACACCACAGGAAAGGGTGCGATAATGATGCATACGGTTGAAATTTTCGTAGCACCTGCTGTGATGTTTATGTGCCATCTAACCCTTTTATAAGGTGACTAGGACCTAGATAAAGGAAAAACATGAATATGGGCTTGATCCAAAACTTTTGTGACCCACAAGAAGTTTTGAATGGTGGACATTCAATCTCCATTGTTTCTAATGGTGTGGTCCACTTGAACCTTAGATCTGTCTCATATTTGGGATCATGCCCTATAATAAGCCAGCAGAACAAATGGACAGAGTAGACAAAAAATATTTTGTTAGAATCACACTGATATAGCACCATAAACATTCAACCCACTTGAACAAATAACAATATACAATCACTCAAAATATATTAATTCAAGAAGCCTAATAAGCTGGATAAGATTTCACCCCTGGGATAACATAAAAGCTGTTATTGTGCCCAATCTCTGCTCTGCGCAAGCTTGCTTCCCTAGATACACTCCCTTACCCCACTTCCAACAAGCCGGCCCTTGAAGCAAGCTAACCTACTTCATGTTGAGCGAAGAGAGAATCAAACCTAAGATCATATGGGCAAAGGGCAGTGAATAAACAAGTGATTAAATATGCGTTGTCTATGTACAAAGTGCATTTGTTGAGAATCACCAGATATTCAGCTTTTATAGAGATAATCAATAACTTCTTCCCTACTAACTATGGAAGGCCATCACTTCCAGATGAGTCCCTTGACACCATAACACAGCTATCGGGAACGGTGTTCATAGGTTCCAGCAGTAAGGATTTGACCACACCCCACAGGATATGATAATCGCGACGAAGATATGACGAAGATAATCGCAACCAAGATATGACCAACAATTCGCTGACCAAGATATGACCATCTGTTGTTCATCAATAACTATGCCAAACTTGGAAATTCATTCATTAAGGGGGTTTTAATTAGGGGTGTCAATGGGTCAGGCTCAAACCTGCAAAATCATAATTTTAAATAGGGTTGACCCAAAATAGTTCAAAACTCGGGTGAAGACCAACCTCGGGCCTAGTCTGCTGACAGCCCTAATTTTAATCACATATACATCTTACTAGAGTCTGATATGTTCACCCTTTCACACAGAAATCTATTCCATCTTTGAATTTTACTTTCACACTTGATACACCCCAACATAAACTTGAAACATTCTATGATATATAGGGCCGACCCAAAATAGTTCAAAACCCATGTGAAGACCAACCCCGGGCTTGGCCTGCTGACAGCCCTAGTTTTAATCACACATACATCTTACTAGAATATGATATGTTCACCCTTTCACAAAGAAATCTATCCCATCTTTGAATTTTATTTTAACACTTGATACACCCCTCCATAAATCTAAAAACATTCCATGATGTATAGAAAAGTAAGAAACATAAACAAACATGGAATGAATCCTATGGTGATCCATATCACTACACACACATATATATATACATGCACTAAGGGCCCATTTGGGAGATTGGATTCGAACCCCCTGAATTTGGAATCATCTTATTGTGTTTGGCACCCTAGATTTATAATCAACTTTAATCCAAAAGTAGTCGTGCATGGTATATTTACAGGGTTCGAAATTAATTGTTGAATCAACAATAATATTTCTAATTAGTGAACATATATAATGTTTGACACAATCACTGTAATAAGCCCGTTGATATGTATACCTTGGCTGAAAATGATGAAATTTCAAGTCTTGAATGGGCCACAAGCACAAGATCACGTCCGAGTGACTAACCAACGATTTTTAACCGTTGATTTACATGGGTAATGTTTAGACGGCATTGATCATCGTATTAAAGTAATTATAGTGATGCAATTGATAATCTGTTTATTTTGGGATATCATTAGTGGGTCATGTGTCTAATAGATTAATAGTCTAATGACACACGTGTTACACATGCAACTCTTGGAAAGATTTTGGATGTAATCCAATCTCTCACCATGGATTTCAAACTCCTTGTTCGAGGGGATTTGAAACCCCCAGTTACTTTACAGTGCCAAACAACTATGGGATTTGAAATCCCCCCAAATCCATAGTGCCAAACATCCCCCAACGGTCCCCATCCTCCTTCACCACCCTATTTGGGAGCAACTAATTTTCTCCGTATAGAATTTTGCCCTATCGCAAAATGCTATCATGACTTGCCAAAAAGTGCTAAGTTAACAATCTCCAAGAGAGTTGTGTCTCCATCCACTTGAACCTGCACTTATTTGATTACCTCATTATTGGATTGGTGGACATATATTGGACGAATACGGATAAAAATGAAAAATACCTATGGTCCTATTTCATCAAACAAGTGACCACATATCAAAGATTAGGATTGTTTGGCTGATTTAGTTTTGGGAATATGACTTAGTGATAGCTTTCTCCTCAATTTAATTGGTTTGATTTGATGTAACATGTGCCACATGTATAATTTTTAAGTGCATGTTTAAGGAGCAACTTATTATGGCAGAGTATCAAACACTACCAATCTATATTGCTGGCCCATGCCCAAAAGGCATGCATATTGAATGAATTCTAAGCCTTCACGGGCCGTCAGCACATCAATTATTAAGAGATGATCAAAAATAGAAATTGTCAATGTTCATCCAAAAAAAAAGGTTGTGCTCCTTGTGCTTGCAAAATTTTCAATCCATGGCACCATCGAGGCATGCTCCACCAACGGTGGAACTCAACAAATCAATGGTTTAGATAATTAAACCATGGCCCCACTTACAAGAACTTAAAATGGTGAGATGATGCATGATATACTTGCATTACAATGGACTCAAAAGGCATTGCCTAACATAGCCATGTGGTTTGAAGACCCAGTGACTCCACCTTCAATCAAGTCATGACTCACTAGAATTGGTCCGATCACATCTAAGGAGTTGATTAGAGGCACATCCAAGTCTTAAAACCATGCACTGCCATGATTTTTGGTCCACTACAATTGTTATCTTGCTAGTTAATATCTATATTATTTAACTAAGTATATTTGCACCTAACTAAATAATTACTACATTTAATTATAAATAAATAGATGTGTACGTGGCTAGTATGATGCATGTGGAGACGAGAAACAGTTTGCATGATGTGAGTGAGATGAGGCATGGAGAATTGATGGTAAAAGGAGAGTTGTGCTTGAGGTGAGAATTCAACGTGAAATGGTTACATTTACTAAAACTCTCACTTATTAGATTTCATTATACAGGAATTGCCCACATTTTCTTTTAGGAACCATTGTGATGTATCTAATGTGTGCCTAACACCATAATAATTGGTACAAATTTTTAAGTTATAACTGTTGGAAATTGGGGAGGAAGGGGTAGCACAAGGAACTCTTAGCAGGGTCCACTACTTTGCGCGGCCCCATGTATGGGAGCCTTTATAACCCTCATCTCTTCTCTCATTACTCACTTAGTCTCTTCCTCACATTCTCTCACCCTTGTTTTGAGAAAAACTTGCACTTCCATGTTCGGTAGAAAAATGTTATAGTTTTCTATTTTAAGGATAAGTCATACTTTAACATGGAAAAGTCACACTTCCTTATATTTATTCAAAACTCACACGTACATGTTTTGTGGAAAAGCCGCACTTCCCTATATGCAAAGCGATATTTTCCTATCGTGCAACCGCACTCACATCTAAGGTAAGGATAGAAGGGTATGAAGCGAAATATATTTGTTATATGGAGCCTATCTACTCGCGAGTTGAGCGGGACCATGTGGTTGGCATATTACTTCCGTCATTAGATCGGGGATGTGAATTTACTCATCTTTTTCACGTGTGGTTGACTTGAGCAGGCCATCATGTATCATGTTTTCAGTTCCTTGAATAGGTCACGTAATTGTATCGTTCGGTCCATAGTAATAATAAAATTAAATAATAAATACCATGTTACTCACTTACGCACCCAACAGTGGTATCAAAGCAACTTTAATATGGTTCCAACTGGAAGATGAAGTGGCTTGCTAACGCACTTTTTATTGTTGTTTGCATTACAGTAGATGCGATAGTTCTGTTAATATGGCACACAATATCAATTGTGATATATGTGCGCATAGTGGCGTCACGCCAGTGGCATTACATATGATGGAATGACATTAGTATATTACAAAGTAGTTCAGTTTTTATATGTGCGTAGTGACATTGCATTATTTCTTTGTGTAACTATTTATATTTGATGTGTGTGACATGTTTGTTGTAAGTGCCACCTGACCGTTATCATGGAAGGATTCTTTTACCATCCTTATGACTTTGATTATTACTACTATACCCAATCATGTAAGTGATATTTTTGGGTTGGACTAATGATGACCGTATTGCCCTCATGTTAATTGGCTTGTGTGATACCAGCTTGGACCCTTTTAGACCACTGATGATAATTGTGCATGGATATTTAATTCTAGTGTCTCATATGTGTTTTTCAATTGACTTATAAAGGACACTCTCTCACCAAATGAAGCGATTATAAATGACATTCAAATCCATTACGCCCGATCGATTTAAGGAGAAAAGTTTGACAAGAATCTATCATTTTACTGACTAGTGCAGATCCGTAAGAATATTGCTAGATGAATAAAACGTATTGTATACGTTATAAATTGTCAAAAGAAGAAAAATCCAAAGATAAAGGACAATGATGTTACTATAAGCAACCCAAAACTTGATTTAAAGAAATATGAAAAATGAAAGAATAATAATAAAACTGTTATAAACATCTTGCTCAATTTCATACAGAATGATTTAATCCCCATGCACAAAGTCCGCTAGGAAAATGTGGGATGCCCCAATTGAATCATAGTCCAAAATATCAAATGCTTGTATTAGAACAATATAAATGGAATTTGATATGTATAGGATGCTGATTTAGTATATTGTTAGGGATCACATCAGAAAAATGAAACAAATGATGATTAAATTGCAGAATGTAGATTGCACTTTAACCAAAAATTAAAAAATTATTACAATGTTTCAATCTCTCATAGACTCATAGTCCTACATTCAGAATATTTTAAATCACAACAAGGTAATCAAAACTTTTGGAGGCTCAGCTCATTATTTAGAATATGATATTGAGTCCAAAGTTGTTCAGTATAGTACAATGTTGTCATATGTGGCCGTATAATTGATTATGCGATTGCGTAATCATATAAATCGATGCACATAGCATATGCAATGATTGCATAGAAAATAAAATATCAAATAAATAAAATAACTTTTATTCTTTTCATTCTTCTTCCTCATTTTAAAAAAATAAATGGACAACAAATTAGAACATTAACCAATAAAAAACATTTGTAATCTTCTTAAATAAAAAGGAGAAAAAAACATAACAAAAAATACAAATATGAAATAAATAAAACAACTTACCTTCTTATTTTCATACTTCTTCCATAGTTGTTTGAAAATGGGCAAGTAAATTAGAAATTTAACTAATAACTGGTAAAAAATTTCATAATATTCTTACATAAAAAATAAAATAAATAAAAAAAGAAATAAAACAAGATAGAATTGATAACCACTACCCAACCGAAAATTGAGAAATGTGATGCAACATTGAATTGAGAACCACAACCCATGTAACAGAATGTCCCAATAGAGAAATGAGAACCACAGCCCATGTAACACAACGTACCAATAGAGAAATGAGAAACCAGGACGTCAACAAATTACTTAGAATCGCGATCCATGCAACGTAATGTATCAACAGATAACTGAGGCCCATGGAAGTATGCCGGCATATAATTAAGACCCATGCAACGCAGTGTCTCAACAAATAACCGAGACCTTGTAGCGCACTATGCAAATAAAGAACTGAGACGCATGCAACACAACGTACCAATAGACAACCGATACCATGCGGTATAGTATACTAATAAGAGAACTAAGACCCATGTAGTGCAACGTACCGATAGAGAAGTGAGACAGCGCAATGTAATATACCAACATGGAACTGAAGCCCATGCGGTGTACTGTATGAGTAGATAACTAAGAACCATGCAGTGTAGTGCACCGATAGAGAATCGAGACCCGTGGAGTACAACATGGCAACATAGAACAGAGACCCATGCAATGCAGTGTACCAAGAGAGACTCGAGACTCATGGAGCGCAATGTACCAACAGAGAACTAAGACCATGCAACGCAGTGTGCCAATACAGAACCGACAATTGCAACCCTTGCAGCAGGGTCCACCAACAGATAATTGAGACCTATGTAGCGTGGTGTGCCAATAGAGAATTGAGACCTATGCAACACAATGTACCAACAAATAATTGAAACCCTTACAACACGTCCCAACAGATAACTGGGACCCATGCGGCACAATGTATCAATGGAGGGTTTTTGGCGCATGGGTTTAAATGGACTTAGAAGGGAGTGGATTTTAAGATGCCGTGGATTATTGAAAGGTCCTGTTTGGGACATACGTAAGATATGGGTTATGAAGCCGGGAACGGATTGGCTACTCCCCATGACACCAGCCATTGGCTGATGGTCGGTGCTCTGTGGGGCCCACCATGATGTATGTGTGTCATCTATGCTGTCCATATATTTTTATATATTATTTTATAATATGAAAAAAAAAAATGAAGTATATCCCTTTCTCAAGTGGACCACATTATAGGAAACAGTGTTGAATGAATTTTGACCATTAAAAACGTTTTGGGGCATAAAAGTTTTGGATCAAGCTATATTTATTGTTTCCCTTCATTTGGGTCTTTATGATCAAATCAATAGATTGGATGTTAAATAAACAGTACAGTGGGCCTTGGGAGGATTTTAATTGTGAATATCCATTTATTATTTTTGTCCTGTGGTGTGGCCCACCTAAGATTTATATCCCTATCATTTTTTATATTAAGCCCTAAAATGATCCGTAAAAATGGATGAATGGAGTGGATGAAACACATACATCATAGTGGGGCCCACCAAGCACCGACCACCAGCCATAGGGTTGGTGTCGGGGGCGTAGCCAATCCGTTCCCTATGAAGCCTCTTTTTGGAATCAGGCCGGGGCAAGAGTTCATGTAATCCTACTTTGAGTTGCGTGTGCCTAGTGGTTGGTGCTATGTGTCCCCTACCATGATGTATGTGCTTTATCATGCAGTCCATCCATTTTAATATATATTGGAAGAATAGATGGACGGCATGGATGGAACACATACAACATAGTAGGGCCCACAGAGCACCGACCGATTGTGGCAAGATGAGTAGCCAGTGTATTTCCCTAACATGACGTGGAATGGCCTCCAAGCCATGGAATCAGAAGCATCTAATCCCATGCTACAAACACCCCCCGAAGAATGTGCCGCATGAACTGAGCCCTATGCGGCACAATTTACCAGTAGAGAACTGAGACCGTTGTACCTCAATAGGGAATTGTGACCCATGTAGCGGAGTCTACCAACGGAGAACTGTGACCCATGCAACACAGTGTATCAGCAAAGAATTGAGCCTCCACCGGGGATTGATACAAAGACCTCAAGTGTTGAAACGAAATCCCTATTCAGTCGGCCAGTTGAGCTATGGATCTGGTTGTGTACTGACAACGATCTGCACTAACAAGCTAACCCAAAGAAATAATAATAATAATATTGAAAGGAAGAAAAGAAGAAAAGAAAAGATCCTCGCAGAACAGTGTACAAATGGAGATTTGAGATCCTTGTAACGCAGTGTACAAAGAACCGCTACCATGCAGCATGGTGTGCCAGCAGAGGGCGGCGACCCAAGTATCACTGTGTACCAATAGCAAACATGCAATGTAGTGTACAAATAATAACGAACTGCAACCCCCTCAACATAGTTAATTTTTTTATTTGTTATTTTTCATTAAAAGAAAAAATGAGAAAAACAAAAAGAACAGAAGGATTAAGGTAAGTTGTTTTATTTATTTGATATATATATATATATATATATATATATATATATATATATATATATATATATATTTAAAATTTAAGAATATTAAGAATATTTTCTGATTTATTTGTTCTTTATTTCAAAAAAAATGTAGAAAAAGAAAAAAGTAAGTTATTTTATTTATTTAATGTTTTTATTTCCATTCTCTTTATATTTGAAAAAATTAGCAAGTAGGCATTTACCTATTATGTGTTTTTTTTTTTTTTTTTAATAAATGATTGAAAATTTATATTACAAAAATAAAATTTTCAAGTACGAAAAGATGATTTTAGACAAAAATATATCTAATTTTCAAATAAAAACATATGAAAAAATAAGAGTATTTTCATCTTTATTAGTTTGTTCTACCGATAAAGGTCTTTATTGATAAAGTAAGTTTTATTCGAGTCGAACAAAGGATGGTAGATAGAAGGTTGCGTCTATAATAAAAAATTATTTTTTTTATTTTTTAAAGAAGATGGTAGATAGAAGGTTGCGTCTATAATAAAAAATTACTTTTTTTATTTTTTAAAAAAGAAAATATTGTAAGTAATTATTGATAAGGGTTGGAGAACCCATAGGTGGTGAAATTCCACTAGCATGAGTGTATATATAAAAAAAAGTAATTACTAGTATTTTTTTTCTAATTTATTTATTTTATTTTTGTATAAAAAAAGGGAATAAAAATGGGCAATTTCACCCTTAGCTTAGTTTTAAAAAGACAAAAGTTATGGACTAGGCGCTATTTTTATAGTCTGCCCTTTTTTTTTTTGAGCTACCTACCAGATAATTAAAAAAAACGTAGATGAAGGGGATTTTTCACAAACATCATGGTGCACACTCCCTGTAAACGTGGTAATCGGTCCACATGATTACCTATGGTTCTAAAGAATCACTTCCGATTGGAAAATGCAGTCATCCCATCCATGGCCTTGAAAGAGGGTGGCTATAGAAAATAGGTCCAAATCAAGATTGGATTGACCGTTAGATCAGTGCGAGTTTAGAATAGTAGGCTGAGATATGTGTTTTGGATTTAATGGACAGTCTAGATCAATCGATTGGAACTGTCTACTGAACAGATACAACCAGGAGCACTATAACTTATAGTGCTCCAGGAGCACCGGAACATTTCTCAAATTTGAAAATCTCACGAGAAGTTTCTGAGCTGAGAAATTGCCGAGAATTAATTTATCACTATGGTGCCTCTACGTCATTCTCAACAATTCTGAACAGATGGTACACATGAGTAGAAAAGGCCCATTTATTAGACGGTTAAAATATTCCAATCATAATTTTTTTTTCAGTAAGATGACAATCAACGACTGAGATTACAAGATGCATGCGTCGGATCATCATTAAAGTATGCCACATGTGTACCTGGAGGCACGAAAATACGTGCTCCTCTCCCTACCAAGATAATTTTTTATACTCTGTTCGACGGATGATATGCGAGAAATTGACCACTGTAAGTGCCACCTTTTACCCGGCGTCTTTTCAAAGTACTGGCAAACTTTACTTTCCCAAAGTAAGCCTCTGTACACTTCTCCTAAAGTAAGCATTATGTACGGAACACTATTCGCAGACGAAAATGCACTTGCATAAACTACCTATAGCTACGGATTAGAACCGTAGCTATAGGTATTTAGCCACCGGAAATTAAGGATATTTTTGACTGAAAATAGTATGTCCGTACAGAATGGTTTACTTCGGAAAAGTAAAGCTTAGGAGTGGTTTTAAAAGACGCATGGTAAAAGGTGGCATTTACAGCGTTCTCGTGATAAATGATAATGCAGGCACTTCGAAATTACTTAGAAAATACATATGTTTTTTTTTTTTTTTTTTGACACACGCACACGCGCCCCCACACACTCACGTGGGTGGAATTTCTCCATAGGATATTCGGACCCTTGATCGGGAATTGAAACTCCTGATAGTCTACCACCCCACCCTATAAAATACATATGCTCGGAAAATAAATAACTAAAACTACAATTTCCAAACTAAGTTCCCAGTTCAGATGAACCATAAACCCAAAGCTACGCTTATGTGATCATCTGAGACCATCAGATTGGTTAACATCCATCGGACGGTTCAAAATGAAAAAAAATTCAATCGTCATATTTCAACAAACAAGTGTCCACGAATCAGAGACTAAAATTCTTAAAATGATTTTATTTTGGGAACGTGAATTATAGACAGTGGCTTCCACCATGTAGTCGGTTTAATTTGAGTTAATTCTGGCCACGTGCATAATTTCTAAGCGCCTGAGTATCAAGCGGCATACACTACCTGAGTATCATATATCTCCCTGCATACAATCTTCCATTGTTTATCCTTTTGTTGGTTATTTTTTCCCTCCATTCTTACTCTATGGAGTGTCGTCTGCAAAGCCTCCCGACGTCTCTTAACCTGCGCCACCTTTCCTTAACCTTCACCCCCAAAACTCAACTCCTCTCTATCAATACATACAAAACAAGACAATCTCACCCCCCTTTGATTCCCAGCTTCATTCTCTCAAGAAAGCCTTCAAACCCATTTCAGCTTTCTCCTTCTGGTGAGCGAAAATTGCCCCTTTCTCTGCAGAATTCTCACCCATTTTCTGTTCTTCCTTTCATGAAAGTTTCGTTTTTTTTTTCTTTTTCTCTTGGGTATTTCTTTCTTATATCATATTTATTACTGTATTGTCTTTTGTGTTGTCAGTATTTCTTTCAATTTCTTTGCAGAATTTTTATGGGAATTTTCTTTCGTTTTCAGTTCTTTCTGTGGATTTTTTAAATTCATTTCTGTAGAAGTTTCTTGCGTTTTCTTGGATTTTTCATTTGTGTTATTTTGTTTATTTCCGTTGTAAACTTGTATTGTCTTTACTTCTGCAAGATTTTTAATTATCATTATTGGGGCCTTAAATAAAAAGGAAGTGAGCTAGACTACCGTATGGTTTCGCCGCAAATTTCCAAGTCGTGGCAAATATTCTACCACCCACATGTTTGTTCATCGATCCGGATAGTCCGAATCATGGGCCCCGTCGTGGATGAAGCCTGGACCAAAATTGAAAATGATGGGATTATCCCAACCATTCAATAGGTGGTCATCGAATGGACAGGATAAAAAATGGTGTGCTCAGGCAGTTGCAGTTGCGTGATCAGTGTGATTATCAGAATACACTCCATCCACAGTGGGCCCATGTTATGTATGGTCTAGATTGACGTAAATGTGTGCCATATGTTCTTGGATGAGTTGCAACAACCAAGTAAATTGTGGCAGACACAAACTGTTGTTTAGCCATTTGCTTTTCTTCCGAATTTGAATTCGAATTTGTAGATTGCACATTTCTTCAGGATTTGAGTTTCCATTGTCTCTCTTTCAGGTGTTTATCCATCTATTGAAATGGGGATTGCCTCTTTTGCGAGTGTTATCTATCTATCTATCTATCTAAATGGGTGTTTCTGGTTTTTCAAAATGCCCATGCCCATTGTAATGGGTATTTTGAAAAACCAAAAAATGAAAAAAGAAAAATCCTGTTGTATTTTTAACTGAGAGCCATTTAAAATAAATTAAAGTTACTTGTATACCATTATAATTACTGCTCACAGTTTAAAAGCATAACACTGTGAATGTTACTGTTATAAGTTATAACGGCCATTACACATATTTACTTTGTTAGCTGGTTTTCTTTCAGTGCCACTTGCGACGTCGGATGGCCAATCTGGTGCAGGAATAAGCACAGAAACAGCTGAATGGGCAATGCAAGGTATGTTACTTTGAAACTCTGAGTTGTTTTTGCTGACCAATGTAGAAAGTTAAAATACAAGTGCATATTCAGATTTCTTTTTTCTTCATTCCGGTTCAAATGGAGACCTGAAAAGAGTGACAGCATCTATAAAATAATCTTATGAAATGTAAGGATTTGAATATTTGCTTTATCATGAATCCAAATGACATGAGTGGAATGGCAGAACAGGATTCATGTATCTGCCCCCAATTAATTGCATGAAGCTTAGATGATGATGATTATGAGTTTCTCTTCATTTGATTCCCTTGATTTGCATTCTGCATGAGCAAGTTTTGGCTGTTGGGATTGGTGTCTTCAACTTACATATGAAAACCAAAGGGTGGGGATGTGTTTTCACCAATGTTATAAAGACCAGACTGGACGGTCAGTCCAGGTTGAACCAGAACAGTCCATTTCATGTGAAACACGGGTCAAATGGTGGTTGCCCATTTCCGTAAAAATTTAACATTTACATTGGTTAAACTTGAACCGTGATCTCCCTTCAAATGCCAAAGGTACTGTCCAATCCCACCATACCAGAGGCATTTTGGATGTTTAGACTGTTTTTATTTATCATACTCAGTGTTTAAATAACGGTAGCGTGTTGCATAGCGTTCAGCCCTTTGTAGCATAGTGTGAGTTACACAATACTCTATTTTTTAATTTAAAAATAGGAAAAATATGATACATAGTAAGAAAAAAATATAAAAATGGCTAAAAGATTTTTCATTTTTTCAAGTATAACCATGTTTAAACAAGTTATTAATGATCATTTATCAAAAGCCAATCCATATATATAACCCAATCAATCATTACCACATCAACAACTTTCTAAACAAACCACTTTAATTAATAATGTCTAATTGAAACCACAAGTCACAAGTATGAAAAGAAATTAAAATTCCACAGGTTGAGAGTATTAAGTACAAAATACAAAATACTATTATCATTTATATATATAAAAAAAGCGTAGCACACGCTACATACACTATGTGCACGCTACGACGCTACATACCGCTTGCACACCACAAACCTTGTAGCATACGTTACAGGGGATTTACGCTATTTACTAATGCTACGTAGCATCGTGGCTATGCTACGGATGCTATTCAAAACATTGATTGTACTTTAAGCAAATGCCTTTAGTTCGAAGGTTCAGCATGGTTGGACTTCTGGTTGGACCAAACTCAACAAATAACATGTTTGATTCCTGGTCAGGTTTTTAAAACATTCATTTTCGTATATGTAACTGCAGTCTTGACTAAAAACATAGGAAATTGTATATGGGTTTATAGATGTGGTAGTATTACTAAGTTTCAATGGGATTATGAGATAGGGTCTTGTGAATTATGGAGTTTACAGAACCTTTTAAACTTGGGAGACTAAACAGATAAATCCCACCCTTCTACCGAGTTGACTCGGCTGTATCTTGAAACAGTCAGTGGAGTAAAGTTTTGACAATTGTTTCTGGTTGTTGGCAGATTTTTATACATTAAGGAAGGATGTGGAAACTACTATCGAACGTGTTGAAGAAATCAGGGCCTCTGCAGGTCTTGACCAGTTAGAAGCAGAGCTCGCAGCTTTGGAGAACAAGGCAGCAGATAGCTCTTTATGGGATGATCCTGCTAAAGCACAGGAAACCCTTCTGGCCCTCACTGATGTCAAGGATAAAATCAAACTGCTCACAGAGTTCAAATCCCAGGTTCCAAGTTTGCCGCTTTGTTTTTGCTTAATGAAGACATTTTAGTAAATAATTTTAAGATCATAGTAATGGAGGAGTTTCTCAGTTTACTATACATTTAATGGAATAGATTTACTTGAAGAGGGAGCCTATTTGAATCTAATCGCCCTTATCTTGGTGTTTTTTTTAAATATTTTATTTTATTTTATAATCCATTAACTGGAATACCCATACATTTACAAATGTATTATTTTATTTTATAATCCATTAACTGGAATACCCATACATTTACAAATGCACATGAACATGCATGTATGTATGAAGGTGGAACTAATTTGAACCCAGTTGCCTTTTTTCTTGATTTTTAATTCATTCCACAATCCACATAACTGGCACACTTAAGTGTGTGTGTACACATGTATGCATGTAGACATATATATTAATTTACCTCTTACTGCTTGTGTTTCCAAATTGTATATTCTTGCTAGAAAAAGGTTGGTTGTGTACAATAATTCTAGTTCTTGCCTCGCCATTGGTTGGAATGCATGGGACCTACCTGAAAAATGATAGGTCCCCTATTTCAGCATGCAATAGAGGCCATAAAAAGTCAGATTTATAGTTATTGTGGACTACTAAACCATATGGCTAGGCCCATACAAATAGCCTGGAACTTCAAATGTCAAAGCTTTGCCCTGAGGATCTATGTGCTGTCATGCATGGTAAAGTAACCCCTCTGCTCAACACAGGTTGAGGATGCGGAAATGATAGTAAAGCTGACTGAGGAAATGGAATCTATAGATACAGGGCTTCTTGAAGAGGCCTCCAAGATCATTCGAGAGATGAGCAAATCGCTGGATCGGTTTGAGTTGAGCCAGCTGCTTTCTGGACCTTATGATAAAGAAGGTGCTGTTGTCACTATCACTGCTGGTGCTGGGGGTACTGATGCACAGGTATTCATTTTTTTTTTCATTGCAAGCATTAAGCTCTGCAATTTTTGTTTTGTTGTTGGTGAAATGTGGGATGTATTTGACTTGGACATGGAAATATGTACTGGTGTTGGACATAGATAGGCTTTTTATCCTCTAATGATGCTGTTGATTCCCCATTCAATCTCATTCATGCAAACCATTGCTTAAATCCAACCTCTGCATATCGAGGTGATCAATCATTGCATTTAAAGGCAAAAGAGGTCCCTCAACACTAACAATGAGTTAATAGCTAGGGTTTCAAGAAGATATATAGGAAGAGGAACTGAACAATATCCCATCAAGCATTGCTCACTAGACAAGTTGTACATGTGAGGCCCACCCTTTGGTAATCCAAATTGTTCATAAAATGGGTTCAGGGCAGATGGGAGATACCCCAAAAATCTTCCCCATGAACTGTTCCTAGTCGCCTAGTTCAATCCGCACCATTAGATGCTTCTAATTGTCCATTTTCATTGGATGGCTGGGATCATCTGATATGGGAGATTTTTGGCCTTCCCAAACACAAATGTTTTAATTATTTATTTTGCGAATATAACACATTTTATTAAAGAAGAAACCATACAAAAGGATGATGAGGCATCATCCAAGATACAACGGGGAAGGAGAACCACATGTGTCCCCCAAAAAATCCCAATAATTTGCCCAAGAACCTTGTTTGTAGCTGCCCAGTCAGAGATCAATTTCTTCACTTTAAACACCACCTCATTGACCAAACATCACTTGTCTCGGAAGGTCCGATTGTTGTGCTACCCCCAAGTCGCCCATCGAATCATGAGCAGGGATAACTGTCAATGAGACACCTCCCTTTTGAAATCCTTCAATCAGCCATGCCATGCCTTCATCAGCTGCACTATTGATTATGGCATCTCCCAATCCATCCAATCCATCCCAATCCACCCCCATCAAACTAAATAGGCTCCCTTACACCACAGACATGAAAGGGCAGTGGATGAAGGGGTGTTTCACTGATTCTTCATATCAAAGGTAAACAATGTTGTTTCTTTCTAGCAAGCATCATATTACACCTTCTTTAGGTAATGCTAGATTCTATTGAACTATGAATCAGTTGCTAATTTGTGGTTTCTTCTTTTGTTAGTTCAATAGATGTTTGTTTTGCTTTTATTTTTATTTTTTTCCTGGTTTTCTTCTTGAAAATTTCTGCATATTTAGGCCTTGTTTAGATTGGGTGTAAAGTAGGAGAATGCAAGGCAAAGCAAAATTGTGACAAGCGGAATGACATCTGACATTAGCTCAGGGGAAGCAAACCCTTTGGACTTGTTTGTCTTGCTAAAGAAAAGTTTTGGAAAAATTCTTTGCCTTCGCATTTGAAAGTGTTTGGATTGCAATCCCACATAGGGAAACCTCTTTTGCCTCCAATTTTGCCATTTAAAATGTCATATCAAAAGCAAATCTTTTTCCTCCATTTGTTTTTTTTTTTTTTTGAAAAAAGAAGAAGGTTTTACTCTCTTGTTGAGGTGGGAAAGGCAAAGACAAACATTTTGCTATGGTATCCTCTACTTCCCAAGCATATGTGATGCAGGACAATTAACGACTTGCTCTAAAAGCTTGAACTGATAAAGCATGATGAATTAATCCCTTTATCTCATAGCCCAGGCCCTAAATCCATGGGTTAGGTCCCCCAGCCGAACCCTTCCCGTGGGCTCCAAATCCATGGGTTCCGCCTCACATGAGCCACCCGTCTCACACAGGCGTCAAATCCATGGGTTATGCGGGCCGCCCACCTCGAGTGTGCCCCAGTATCCCACAGGCTACCCCACTCGAGCCCGGTGTGAAAATGCCCTCACATTAATCATCCTTGATGAGGAGTCTTGAACACGAGATCTCCCGCTCTGATACCGATTTGATGTAGGACAGTTAACCACTTGCTCTAAAAGCTTGAACTGATAGAGCATGACAAATTTATCCCTTTATCTCATAGCCCAGGCCCCAAATCTATGGGTTAGGTCCCTAGTCGAACCCTCCTCGTGGGCCCCAAATCCATGGATTTTGCCTCACACTAGCCACCCATCTCACACATGCCCCAAATCCATGGGTTCTACGGGCCGCCCACTGTTCACACCCCAAGTATGGGGTTGCGATGTAGTAATAATCTCGGTAAGACCGAGGTCGAATCCACAGGGACTGAACTTTGTACGTAATCTAAAAATAACTTGAATTAGAATTAGGCGAAGATGTAATCTAAATCAGGGAGAATTAAGAGAATAATGATGAACTATTAAACTAAAGCTTATAAAATTCAAAGGTGGGAAACTAGGGTGTCAAGGATCCACTTATAGAGATCAGAGAGATTTATGCTTGATTCAAGAACACTACTGGACTTAGAGTCTCATCTTCATTTAGTTAGAAGATATATCATTAAATACCAAATTTGAACTTCCTTTGATCCAGTTTTCAAGAGATGAGAGGTATGAGAATTATAATTGATTCCATCACAAAACCATGCCCATGAGACAAAGAAACAATAGAATTTAACCAATTCACATCCAATCTGAGGGAGTTATAAACGTTAGGAAGGGTTTCATCATCCAACTATGCCCGTGAGACGATGGTGAACAAGGCTCCTACGACCATAACCTCTATATATGCATAAAAAATACTCAAAGCTATCGCAGATCCATTGTAATTTAAGTCACAATAAACCATTAAAAACTATGAATATTCCATATAATCAAACTATAATCAAAGAAAGTTCCTAAACATGAATCAAAGCTGTAGAAAACACTCCATCACGCTACGAGCTTTACCTCTTAGCCCTAGCTAAGAGGTTTAGCCCATCATCACCATAATGACGCTAAGATCTCAAGAAAAATATTAAAAGGGAGAAGAAACCGAAGAAAAAACGGCGAGAAAAACCCCCTTTTGCGCTAGCTGTCCAACGTCTCTCTCCTTCTCTCTCTCTCTCTCTCTCTCTCTCTCTCTCTCTCTTTAATTTTTTAATATTTTAAGTTATTATTATTATTATTATTTTTTACACATGCACGCACACCCCCACACACTCACACTAGTGGAATTTCACCATCTATGGATACTCGAACCCTTGACCGGGTGTTGAAACTCCAGAAAGTCTACCACCTGAGCAAGAGTAAGGATCCCTCTCTCCTTCTCTTGCTTTCACTTGTGCTCCACGTCCCAGAGATAGTTGTTCTCCACGTCCTCCCTCTCTTTTATAGGCTCTAGGGGCGGTTTAGAGTACTGGAGACGGTGGAGAAGGCCTTTCGCAGTGCAATTCGCAAAAACGCAAACATGTTCCGTGTGGGTGGAATTTTCGGCCAAAGGAAGTGTCGAAAACCTGGTTTTTCTCCATGACTTTAGTCTTTTTTGGCTTGGGATTCCTCTAAACGGTTCAAATCATCCAGCCGATCAAGGATGGTGGGCCACAACTCCATGCAACTCTCGGATGCATCCGGACGTCCGTTTTATAAAGTTATTGCACTAACATGTTCGGTGGGCCCCACAGTGATGTTTTCGGTGAAATCCACTCTATTCATTGGATTCCTGACGAAATTTCAGTCAGAAAGGAGTGGTTTTGGTTGAGTTTTGGTGCGGTCCACTGTATTAAATCAACTCGCCGTCCATTCTGCGTTTTCTGATGATCCACGTGTGTACGTGTGCATGGGGCCAAAAGGCCACCATGGTTAGGGTTGTCCCTATCCTCTGGAGCATATGGACGGTCTGGATCATGCATTTGGATGATGGGTGGGCCCCACTATTCAAAATCGGCGGTGCACGGTGAGTCTGCTGGACGTCTCACGCACGAGAAGAGAGTTTGAGTCGGTCTCTGCATGTTTGATCGGACCGGATGGTTCGGTGCGATGCGGGACCTCATGTACATGGTGTACACGCACCGCAAGGTGAGGTCCACTGTGATGTATATATGAAATCCGCCTCGTCCATCCATTTTTTCACTCCATTCAAGGGGTTGAGACCAAAATTGAAGTATATTCAGATATCAGGTGGGTCCCAAATCAATGTTTTATGGGCCGATATGTTCGTTGGGCCACTTCCACAAGGATCCAATGGCTGAAATTTGATATGTATGGTTAATTTATGGTCATCAGGCCAGATATAAAGTTTCGAGCAAAACGGATGGTGGGAACCTTGTGATCTTGCATTAAGGACGACTTTCAGGCCTTTTTATCATTGATCACTTGATTTTCTAGGATCTTTGGCATGTAAATTTTTCGATCTTGGTCCCCTGGGGTCCGTTTCTTGCCTTGGTGACTTCTGAGCGTTAATTTCATGCTTTTAGTACCCCTTTTCAGTCCAGGCTCCTAATTTCACTGTGCAACATAAACACGGTTAAAATAGGACGTTAAGCGGTATCGTTTTCCTAAAATCAGGTAATAACTGGGGTCTAATATGTAATATTTGACCCCTAACACAATCCCCAACTAGTATTTTGTTAGTCCCGAGCAAAGTATGCAAAAAATAATTTAATAAGTATGAGACAATTTCTATAAACCCGAGTGAATTTTGAAAAACAATCTAGATACGAGAATTCTAAGATTCATGAATGTTGGGCATTACTTTGTCCTAGACTCAAGAGCACGGAAAACTTCATAGTCAAGTTCAAAGTATTAATCCATTAATTAGAACAATTCTAAACATTGAGTTCCATGTGTGTATAGTGCAACCCTGACTTATCACAATTAAGAATTCAATTATCAATTTTCATGATAACATTGATAATCATATGAGTATTTAGAATAACCATAACCTAAATCAAAATTTGCCTTACAGTTCAATTTTTCACTCTTCCAACTTTTAATTTTTCCATCGATGGCTTTCACGCTATGTCAATCTCTTTAGAGATCCTTAATAAGTAGCTTTTTTTCGACGACAATTGTTTTTTAGCTGGGTACTCTCTCTCTCTCTCTCTCTCTCTCTTTGTCTTCAATTCTTTTTATTGAACATGATGGACAAATTCCCCAGGTTGGTTTCTTCCATGCTTAATGATCACCAAGTTAACAATTCAATATCAAATTAAAACCTTAATGTGTAAGTGAGATGTGACATGTGAAATCATAACTCAATCAATGTTTAAAACTTCGAATCATGGGTTATTAATTCGAACTTACTTGTGAAATCTACCAGGTAATTGAATCCAAGAGTCATAATTCACCAACATTAAGTATCTTATATTTCTAAATAAAGAATGGCTGTCAAAATCACTTCGAATTTACAAAAATTCCAGAAAAAATTTTCACAATTAATTTTACAAATTTTTCACAAATTTTGGTCAAGACTGAAAAAAACACTGATTAGGTAATCTAATCTCCCATCCCCAACCTAAAATCTACATTGTCCTCAATGTAAAAGATATAAGCATGCAATGCACATGAGACACGAAAGTAAAGGAGAAGTGATGGAAAGATAACACCTGATGACAGAGTTAAGCGGCTTTTTCCTAAAGAGATATCAGCGTGAGAGCGGGTCAGCATAAGAGTGAAACCAACGAAAGCAGCCTATCCTAAAATAACTTAGAAAGCAAATTTACCTAACGGCATAAAGTCGACTATCCTAGAACGACATAAAGCAAACTACCTTAGTCCTATGAAAGCAGGGAAAAAACTACTCAATCATGCCGTAAGGTTCCTCTTCCAGCCAATATCTAGATAAGTTTCTCAGTAGGTTTCTCAACAGGATCATTCAAAAACCCTTTTTACAATAGGCTTGGATGCCCTGGAGCATTAATGTCCAGAGAAACTTATGTACCTCAACAAAAAATTGTCGTTCAATCGGTCGAGGTATCCATAAGTATATGTGATTCACCTGTGACAGAAAAAGTGTCAAAGTTAGTATCCCATGGTGAATCAGAGACTATAAGTAAATAGTATTCAGAAAAATTTTCAGAAAGTGATGTAGTCTCAACACAGTCCGAAGTTTCAGACTCTGGTTCAATTTCCAGCTCCTCCTCCCTTAATGGTAAACATTTAGGATCTGGGGAAGGATGAGTTTCAGAATAAGGGTTCTCTCGGTCTGTGACAACTACCGAGGTATTGTCTTGCGAGGCATCCACTATTTCTTGTATCATGGGGTCGTTTGAGTCTGCAAAGTGTGCCAAGCAATCATCCAAAGAGTTGAAAATTCAGCTGAGACTGAGAGTGACTTATTTTCTCCATTGAAGTTTGTGATAATTTGCCCAAGGATTCTATCATCTTTGGAAGTGGATGGACACATGCTCTCTTGCTCTTGCCCTGCACGGACAGATTGAAAATCAATAGGGGAAACATCGATGTGAACACTTTGTTCATTAAAGCTATTTAGTGGAGGCATTGAATCATCAAAAGTGTACAACTCAGATGGTAGCCTCAACTTGGTGGTCTCAAATTTCAGAGTCATATCAAACAACTCACCCCTCTCCTGAATCATATCATCATTCAATTCAGGGGAGTGGTCCAAACATGTCTCATAAGAGTTAGAAAGGTCGGTCATAAGGGTCTCATCCTCCACATTTAAATTGGCCATGCCAGATAGATGGAGTAGATCACTTTGGTCGACAACTTCCTTAACCTCTTGATCATTAATATGGGCCAAACTTGAGATTGAATCCAGTGAATCTTGAACTGTGCTCTCATGAATCTCATCTCAATACTTATCATTATCTAATTCAATGCAATACACACTTGGGATGGGATCGCTTTCCTCACATTCTATTCCTAGATTGGGTTGAGGTTTGCATAAACTAACCTCTTTCTCATCATTGAAATCAGGCGTATCATGTGAGTGAAGTGTGTCATAATCATTATACTTGAAAGATAACATCTCTCGATCATTCCTTTGAACAGTTATCGAGATCGACTCATTGGGAAAGTAAACAATATGCTCATTGACACAATCCAACTCTTCATTCCAAATTCCAGAGTTCTCCAAAAGCGAGTTGGGATCACTTTCCTCGCATTGTATTTATGGACTGGTTTGAGGCTGGGGTGAACTAGCCTCCACTATCTTATCCATGCGCAAATTAAGCGCTTCTAACGTTTTTCTAATTTTCGCAAGACGGTCCATGTTACGCTGAAATGAATCCTCATGGATTGTTTCTGGTTGGATTTCAAAAGTTGGATATCCAAGAGAATAATCATTATAACATGTTGTTGGTTCATCTTCCCAATTTTGATGTTTACATTGGTTATAGTCATACGGTTCATAGGTGGGAGAGTATGATGGTTGTTGATACATATTATCACCCATAATATGATCTCTCATTGTCTTCTTCTTGTTTGATGGGTGATAATAATTCTCACTCCCATAATTATGATAAGTCCAATACTCACGTACTGTTTAATTAATCCGTGGGGTGTAATTGTTTTCCTGCATATGATCGCATAAGGACTTCTTAGCTAGTGGAACATTATATTGCAGTCGATTCTCAATGATGTTTTCAGAAAATTTTTGAAACGTGGTTAGTTTCGTCATATAATCATCTGACCGCCCTTCTCAATATCTCATATCCATCTTAGCATAATGACGTGCCCACTCTTGCATGGTAAAACCCTAACTCTGAATCTAATCCTAAGAAAAATAAAAGAAAAGATCCTACAACAGTATGGAAAGTAAGAGGAGGTGAAGTTAGAAGTTACTAAATTAGAAGTTCTTATGTTATGATTCTGCAAAAGAAAACAAAAGAAATTAGTTTTTAAAAACAAAAATAGAAAGTTTCTAAACCTAGAAATAGAAAGCTAAGTCAGTTTCTAAAAAAATAAAAGAAATTTTAAAATTAGAAAATTTCTAAAAAAACAAAACCTAATTCTAAAAATAGAAAAATTGAGAATTAGAAAAGGATTACCAATTTAGAAAGTCTATCTCAGAGTCCTACAAAATAAAAAAGTTAGGTTAGTTTCTAAAAAAAAAAAAAAGTTAAATAGAAAAACCTAAACCTAAGTTAGAAAACCCTAATCTTAACCTAATTCTAAAACTAGTTAATTTCAGAAAAACGCAACCGTCAGTCCCCGGCAAAAGCGCCAAAAACTTGTTCACACCCCAAGTATAGGGTTGCGATGTAGTAATAATCTTGGTAAGACCGAGGTTAAGACCACAGAGACTGAACTTTATACATAATCTAAAAGTAACTTGAATTAGAACTAGGCAAAGATGTAATCTAAATCAGGGAGAATTAAGAGAATAATGATGAACTATTAAACTAGATCTTGTAAAATTCAAAGGTGGGAAACTAGGGTGCCAAGGATTCACTTGTAGAGATCAGGAATGATTTATGCTTGATTCAAGAACATAACTGGACTTAGAGTCCCATCTTCATCTAGTTGGAAGATATATTATTAAAAACTAAATCTGAACTTCCTTTGATCCAATTTTCAAGAGATGAGAGGTATGAGAATTAGAATTGATTCCATCACAAAACCATGCCCATGAGAGAAAGAAAAAACAAAATTTAACCAATCCACATCCAATCCGAGAGAGTTATGAACGTTAGGAAGGGTTTCGTCATCCAACCATGCTCGTGAGACGATGGTGAACAACAGGGCTCCTACGACTATAACCTCTATATATGCATAGAAAATACTCAAAGCTATCGCAGATCCATTGTAATTTAAGTCACAATAAACTATTAAAAACTATGAATATTCTATATTCTCAAACTATAATCAAAGAAAGTTCCTAAATATGAATCAAAGCCGTAGAAAACACCCCATCACGCTGCAAGCTTCACTTCGTAGCCCTAGCTAAGAGGTTTAGCCAATCATCACCATGATGACGCTAAGATCTCAAGAAAAATATTAGAAGGGAGAAGAAACTGAAGAAAATGGAGAGGAAAACTCCCTTTTGCGCCAGCCGTCTACCCTCTCTCTCCTTCTCTTGCTTTCACTTGTGCTCCACGTCCCAAAGATAGTTGTTCTCCACGTCCTCCCTCTCTTTTATGGGCTCTAGGGGCGGTATAGAGTGCTGGAGACAGTGGAGGAGGGCTTTCGCAGTGCAATTCGCAAAAACACAAACATATTGTGTTCGGGTGGAATTTTTGGCCAAAGGAAGCGTTGAAAACCTGGTTTTTCTCCATGGCTTTGGTCTTTTTTGGCCTGGGATTCCTCTGAACGATTCAGATCATCCAGCCGATCAAGGATGGTGGGCCACAACTCCTTGCAACTCTCGGATGCGTCCGGACCGTTTTAGAAAGTTATTGCGCTAACGTGCTTGGTGGGCCCCACGGTGATGTTTTCAGTAAAATCTACCCCATTCATTGGATTCATGGCGAAATTTCAATAAGAAAGGAGTGATTTTGGTCGAGTTTTGGTGCGGTCCATTGTATTAAATCAACTTGCCGTACATCTTGCGTTTTTTGACGATCCACGTGTGCATGGGGCCAAAAGGCAACCATGGCTCGGGTCGTCCCCACCCTCTGGAGCATATGGACAGTCCGAATCATGCATTTGGATGATGGGTGGGCCCCACTACTCAAAATCGGTGGTGCATGGCGAATTCGCTGGATGTCTCATGCATTAGAAGAGAGTTTGATTCGGTCTCTGCATGTTTGACCGGACCGGATTGTCCGGTGCGATGCGGGACCTCATGTACGTGGTGTACATGCACCGCAAGGTGAGGTCCACTATGATGTATATATGAAATCCGCTCCGTCCATCTGTTTTGTCACCCCATTTAAGGGGTTGAGACCAAAATTGAAGTATATCCAGATATCAGGTGGGCTCCAAATTGATGTTTTATGGGCTGATATGTCCGTTGGGCCACTTCCACAAGGATCCAATGACTGAAATTTGACGTGTACAGTTAATTTATGGTCCTCAAGCCAGATATAGAGTTTTGAGCTAAACGGATGGTGAGAACCCTGTGATCTTGTATTCAGGATGACTTTCAGGCCTCTTTATTGTTGATCACTTGATTTTCTCTGATCTTTGGCGTGTAAATTCTTCGATCTTTGTCCCCTGGGGTTCGTTCCTTTCCTTGCCTTGGTGATTTCTGAGCGTTGATTTCATGCTTTTAGTACTCTTTTTTAGTCCAGGCTCCTAATTTCACCTTGCAACATAAACACGATTAAAATAGGATGTTAAGCAGTATCGTGTTCATAAAATCAGGTAATAACTGGGGTCTAATATGCAATATTTGACCCTCAACACTCACCTCGAGTATGCCCCTGCATCCCACAGGCCACCCCACTCGAGCCTGGTATGAAAATGCCCCTGCATTAATATGCAAATGTCTTTTCAATGCAAATGCTTTCCCTGGTTTGCACCCAATCGAAACAGGCCATTAATGAACTTGTATATAAGTCTTTCAACTCACCCTACTTTGACTCAAGATGATTCGGTGAAATACCATGCCACCCTTGACTTTTATCTTTAGATATATTAATGACAATCTACCCTGTGAAATTCCCTTAGTCCCCCCCCAATTTTTTCATGCTTGATTTTCTCGTAAGACTCTTTGCATTATTTTCCAGTGCAGGATTGGGCTGACATGCTTCTTAGAATGTACGTAAGATGGGGTGAGAAGCAGCGATACAAGACAAAAGTGGTCGAGAAATCTATGGGAGAGGAGGCCGGAATCAAGTCGGCTACAATTGAATTGGAAGGGCGCTTTGCTTATGGTTACTTGTCCGGGGAGAAAGGAACACATCGTATTGTTCGGCAATCTCCTTTCAATGCAAAAGGTCTTCGCCAGGTAACCTTCTCCTATGTTATGCAACTTAGACACAAACACATGGTGCCCGACACTACTGGCCTAGAAAATCAACATATTGAAACCCATACAGTTATGTCAATGAGAACATCAATAGTTTATCATTATGCAAATATTTGTTCCTAAAAGCACAAGATAATGTTTCTAGGTAAGTAAAATAAATTGCTTATGGGTGGGATAAAGATGAGAGGTATAAGATGATGCATGGATGTACCACACACTGTTGGTTTGGCCTCCAAACTATATGGGTGGAACCTACCTTTGTGCGCACGTGCATGCATGCTGCGCACATGTGCGTGCATATGTGTGTGTGTGCGCACATGTTTGCATGTATGTGTTTGTGCCTCTGTATGTGTGGGTGTGTCCGAGCATGGCATGGGGACAGACCGCGCGAATCTACAATTGACTTTGCTCCCATTTCTGATGGGGAAAAATAGTTCTATTTACTAGCAGCAAGACTCAAATTATGAAGATTGTTAGTCCAATATTTTGCATTGGTGATGATTGAAGCATCTAAACTATTCCTCTTTAACCTTTTCTTTTCTCCATTAGAAGATCCTTATGCACCCACTGCCCGTTGCTAGTTGGAACTGTTAATATTCTCCTACTGATGCAGGGGATATGTCAAATTTCCATTCAACTTTTGGTAATTGAAAAATCTCACTTGGACTTTAAACTAACAGTAATGGTTATTAAGATGATCAGCCAATGTAACTTAGACATGTCCCACTGTCAAGCACAAAGGCACTGGGAATGTCAACTTCAAAAACCAAACTTGCTGACACCTGAGGCACAAGCTATATCTTGATCTACTTAGAGATATACTAAGATGTACAAAGTACAAAACTTACAAGGTACATTGTAACCATATGAATAATGATATACATTACACGAATAAACCAAAACAGGAAAAAAGAAAAAGAAAAAAAAAAGGAAAAAAGATGCATTGAAGTTTCGTGCTAAAGGGCATCTCATGTCCTGTGGACGATATGTGCAGTGTCTTTATGTAGGTCCTACTTGCCCTTGTACAGTTATAAGCTCGATGCAGCCCCTGTTCTTGTTGGAGAAATTGTCTACGTGATATTTTGACCCTTTCCATGTTGATGCACGAGCGGACCCCATGCAGCATAACAAATGAACTCCATCATTTTATGTATTTTCTCCAAATTTCGATATTTCTCATCATACCTGAGGTATATGTTAAGCGCCATTGAACTTGGAAAACAAGTTCCCTATTCTCATATGTTTATGCAAAGATTTATGTGGGAAACTAGGAAATGAGGTTCTTGTTTTCTTCTTACTACAGACAAGTTTTGCTGGTGTCGAAGTCATGCCCCTCCTTCCCGAAGAGTCATTGGATGTTGACATACCTGAAGAAGACCTTGAAATAAGCTACTCAAGAGCAGGTGGAAAAGGAGGCCAGAATGTGAACAAGGTTGAAACGGCTGTTCGGATTGTTCACATCCCCACTGGCATTGCAATCCGCTGCACAGGTTTCCTCAAAACAGCATAAATCTATTTAAGCGCACCCGATATCAGTTTGCTCTTCAAGATTTTTTTGGTTGAACAGTGGATAATTAATTTAGCTGTTAGTCCCATGATTTGTGCTGCTATTCACATTTATATTTGAATCATGCAGTTCCATAGGGTTATGTTTGGATGAAAGTTGAATTGAATTGCAATAATTAGTTCAGTAGAGAGGAAATCGCCAAATTGAAAGTGCCTGCTGTAGAATTTGTGAAGAGTTAGTAGGCCTCTAATTGCAATTTATGTTTCTTTCGAGTCCAACTTGAAAGTAACATTTTTCCTGTTTGGAGCATGGCCCCTTAATATGAATACTATGTGAGATTACTCAACTAACAGTGCAGTTCAATTCAGAATAGCACCCAAACGCAGCCTGAAGAACGGGAAGGTATATGGTTTCATAGTTGCTAGATCTTCTAAAGTTCATTTCCTCTTATGGACTGAAGAGTAAATGAAATGGAATTGCAGGTAAAATACCAAGAATGCTTTCCATCATCTGAGTGTTATGAATGCTCTTTGTATTTTATGTTCATGTCTTATTTTCATGTTCTTCAATGTTCCTATATTTTGTTGACTTCAATCCAAATTTTAGAAACTATTATTAGGATCATGCTTAAGTTTTATGTTGTCTTCCTATGAGAATATTGAAAAACTCAAGATCCAACTCCATTTGATGAAAGCTAACTCCAACTTGATTTCAAGTTGATTAAAACACCGGCGAAATAACCTGAAATTTCAATTTCTGAGTGCTTGGTCAAGTAATTTGGGGTTTTAACGCTAGCTTACCTCATTACAGCAACCCTGTTCTCCATCAAGCTGAGCTGACTTGGCAAGTTTCTAAGGACAAATCTTGTTTTCGAAAACTGACGCTTTAAAAGATTACATGTGCGTTTTCCTATATATAGCCCTGTTCTTTTAAGCCCTTTCTGATTTGCTATCTTGGTCTTCATTTGGGGGGTCAAGGCGTCAAGCTGTCGGCCATCTTCATTTGGGGAACCCATGGTGGAAAATTTTGAGAAGCGTCTTGATCTGTGGAAAAGGAGTTACCTGTCTTTTGGAGATCGTATCACCCTCATTGAAGCACTAGGCAATCTTCTGGTCTTCTACCTTTCCCACTTCAAGGTCATGGTGTCAGTGGCCAGATAGTGCAAAAAGATCCGAAGGGATCTTTTATTAGAGGGAATATTGAGAAATGTAAATTCCACTTAATCACGTGGAGTGAGGTTCAAAAAGCAAAAAAGAGCAGGGCAGCATTGAGATGGGGAGGATAAAGGAAAGAAATTGGAGCCTCCCAATGGAGGATGGCAGACCAAGCTCTTTGGCAAAAGGGTGATATGGGAAAAGTATGGGTCATCCAATAGAGGATGGGATCAAGGAATTGTAAAGCATAATGGCTCAGAGGATTGCCAAGGCTCAGTAAGACGGGAGACAAATCAAGACCGTAGGGAAAAACTCTAAAAGAAAGTATAAGATTTGAGGTCAACAAGGGAGACAAAGTGTGGTTTTGGGAAGATATCTGGGTGGGGACAAAAAGTCGATGGCGTCTACATTCCCAAATCTATTTAGCCCCATAGAAGAAAGAGGCATTGGTAGATGAATTCTTCGAGACAATTTGGGTTAGATTTACGGGGAATCTAAATTTCGTACAAACCTGAATGATGATGAGGCTGAGGCTTTTCAAAAGCTGTTAGAGAACCTCCAGCAAGTTTTTCATCCAGAAGCAGGTGATGACTCCAAATTGGAATAGGAAAGATTTGGGAAATTTCTCTACAAAGTCATTTTTCAGATCTCCGTTGAAGGAAGAAAGTTCATTGATACTGCCCATTTTGGAAAATTTTCTGCCCCTTACGTTATCGCTTTTTTGGATGGTAGCATAAGAGAAAATTATTATTTTGGTCCATTTTAAAAACAGGGGTGTTAGCCTTCATAACAAATTCAAGATGTGCAAAGAGGGATACTTCAATTCATCACCATTCCTGCATTATTCAGTGATCATGGTTGTGTTCTTTAATCTTTGTGGAAAGCTTGGAGAGGTACTCAGCTGTTGGGGAAAGAGGAAAAGCGCTTCGGTGATGCCGTAGCATTTATGTTGGAAGATTTGGAAGGAAAGAACAACTACAGTTTCAAGGGATAATTGCTGTCTGATCAGGCATTACTGGAAAGAATTAAAGGAAGTTTAATCATCTGGGCCCTTTTCCCTGACTTTTAGGTGCATATCTGCATTGGATATTCTTAGAGATTGGTTGTTGGTTGTCTAAGTGCTTCCTTTAAGAAAAAAAGGTGTCAAAGTGGTCCCCTCCTCAGAATGGTGTATGCAATTTGCTATTTCGAAGTAATTCCAGTAGCAATCTAGCTCTTCAGGTATTGGATGGTTGCTAAGGATGGCAATGGTCAATATGGCCTACTTGGGTCTCATCTCTTCGGGAGTTGCTCAAAGGGAAAGCCTTGTCTCTGAGGGAAGCGCATCATGCATGTGGGTTCAAATTTAATGGGAAGTCATTGTGGAAGCTGGAAGGAGATTTGTCCAATGTTAATGAATGGGCAAAAAAGCAAGCTCTGAACCATGGGAGTCGGGATTTTTTATTTTATTTTTTGATCCTCTCTCTCTCTCACTCAAATTAGACCTCTTGCATCAAAACAAGATGTTTTTACCCATGCTGGCAGAGAGGCTAATTCAATTGCTGACTTGTTGGCTAAGGTCAGTCTTGATCATTCAGCATTTGGGAATATGTTTCCATTAGCTTTATGCATTTCTTTCAATAAAAGGATTGTTTATTTATTTATTTATTTATTTTTAAAAGGAAAAAAAAAATCTTAGCTTGTCCCAACTATTCAGAGTCAGCTTTAAAAATCCTGTTTTGCCAAAAATTCCTGTACTACGCTTCATCTTCAACAAGTGAAAAATCCTTCACATCTAACAGCTATATCCATCTCCTTTTAGGTCCTCCTCCTGGCCTCCTTTCAGGCCCTTCAATCTCAATTGAAATTCCTACCTTGCTGTGTTCATCTCTAGTTAGCACATGGTTGAACAATCCATCAGCATCTGAAAAATCATGTGATTGAAAATCTTGTCACCTTCGCTTATGGATAAACAGTTGTGGATCTCAAACTAGTTATGGTCATGAAATACTTGCTCTTGATATTTGATACTCTATTGGTGCTACTGGTGTTGCCTATGCCAAATCGGGTGCTGGTCGTAGGATTGGAACTATTGAACCAATTACTCTGAACTATTGAACCAACTACTCTGTTACTTGCTCTGATCTAGGAGTGGACCCATTTCCTTGCACTTCCGAGAGCCTATAAAACTTTCGTTATATCCATTTAGAAGCCTGCCACGCCTTCAGTTGTCAATCAGGTGGGTTTATGGTTGGTTCATATTGGCATTGTCAAGGTGTGATTGTAGCTATGGTACTTAGCTGCCCCAATATGGGACCACCACCCAGTAGCATGTTGCTGCTAGAAGCAGAACCCAGCATTTCTTCCAGAGAATCTCCCCAATTGTTCCAGAGCAACTAGAAAGGGATTCTTTAACTAGAAAAAAAATAAAAATCTGTTCGTTGGATACCTAAGTTTTCATAACTAAATCATGTATGATGGAATCAACAAAGATTTGATCCTCTCTCTCTCTCTCTCTCTCTCTCTCTATATATATATATATATATATATATAGCTCTCCATCATTTCATCTCGAATTGGAACTGCTCTGAGGTTGTTTTGGATGACCTCATTCCTAGTATTGTCCTTCCTAGTCTTCTCACGCATCCATCTCAACTTCCTCAACTCTGCAACTTCTATCCTCTGTTATATTTTTTGAAAGGGTCATCCTCTGTTAATATTCTTTTAATTGCAAGCACTTCTCCCTGTATAGCATGGTTGACTTGGCATAAGATGATCACACAGCACTCCAAAGACATCTTCCCTTCCTGCTCTGACTCCAATTCTGTTAGAAACATCTTCATTCTATCCACCACTTTGAATGATAGAGCCCATAGTTCGTAATACCAGGACTCAACTCAGGACCCAGTTAGTCACTGGGCTGGATTGACTTGGGATTTGGTGGGTTGATCAAGTGAGTTAAGAAAACAATTTATTGTGACATTTTTTTTTTGTGCCTGAACTGTGCATGCACGTCAGTCCATAGCTGCGAATAGGCTGTTGTTTTGGTCTAATGGTTGATTTGTAGATGACAGGGCAAAAATATAAAGAACATAATCTTAGCACATCTTCAATATAGTTGCAGAAACCTGCACGAAGGCAGGTTTCTTTTACAAACAGTGGTGCTCTTAGCTGTTTCCTTTGACCAAGCTAAACCAAGCTAGTCTTCCAACTCTCCAGTTGGGCTGAAAGATTAAGCAAGAAAAGAAGGATGGGATTATTTTCATCAGATTGCAATCTCGACCAAACATATGGATCAAAGGGGCTGGGGAACAAGCAAGAAAAGTGGCTGAGAATCGCTGAGTAAAAACAAAGATTTGAGTCTAGGGTCTCACCGATAATTGTTTCCTCTTTATGTCTTACCAGTGTCGTGAATGAGTGAGCTACTCTTCTCATATATGCAAATGGGGAAGGGGTCGGTTATTGCATGGCTAATCGTAGTGTGCCATGTTGTCTAATAAGTTGTCTGCTCAAACCAATTGGGAACTGCCACGTCAGAGTTGGGATAAGGTTCAATAGCACCATAAATGGTAATCCAAAACAGTCACTTGGCTGGATAAGAAGGGATGTCTGGCTGCACGTGGTGAGATCTACTGGGAAATCCTTCAACTGTCATAGCTTCTGGAAGATTTTACATGAGGGAACAAATATCCTTGGTTGAACAAAGCTATCTTTGAGATGATTTATTGAATTCTCCAAGTGAACGGAGATGATACCAGCCAAGGACCTCAGAAGATGCTGCCTCAGAACTAGGTTAGCTGCATAAGAGTTGTGGTGCTTGAATCAGGTTCCTCGAAAGTGAGGGCTGTCAGTGAAGATCATCAGATTGAAGCAGAGCAACCGTCTTTACCAAGCACTCACGAGTGTTGAAACACTAAACGGAAGTGGGTGTTTGGCACCCCTGAGTGATCGATCCCCAACGATGCATGTTGTGCCTCAGAAAAAATATTATAATAGTAGTAATTATTAATCTGAATAAACTCTACTAATAATATGAGTTTTTACACTCAGATGGGGGGTTTGTGTCAAGTTGGCAGTCAGCACTCAGCATAGAACTTTGCCACATCCTTTTCTCATGGATACTTGACTCCAGTTAGTAGGGCTACGACACGGATGATGATGATGATAGTAATAAATACTGGTAATATATATAAAAAAAATCATAAAAAATAGTAAAAATTAACATTCAATTGAAAATGAACCAGAAAGTTATAACAATGTTCCACCATCTTAAGGCCCATAATATCAATGGGTTGGATTGTCGATCCACAGGCCCCACTTGTAGAAATTGAAAGCTTGGACAACTGTATTTTTTTCCAACTGTCCACTTGTAGGGCAATGAATGAAGGATTAGGATCTTCCAGTCAATGGGGCAACCCATCAGATCAAATGGAAGAGTTCAGTAACTACATATCTTGAAACTTGAGAGGGAATGCTAATGTACCTACCTTCACGGGGACATTATCAATGTTCCAAAAGCTTTTAAATGACATGTGGGATGTCCAATGACCAATCCAGACCAGTGTTAAATCTCATTGATTAGATGATTATAGCCATCCGATTAATAGCATGAAAAATGGCAATCAAGATCGAGTAGAGAAACACTATAGGTGAAATAATCATCTTGAAACATCTATTGAATAGTTCCCACTATGGTTTGCTTCTAAGGAGGCACTTTGGTTTGATGATGCTAACCATTTGATCTATGGCTCATAAAAATAGACAGTCGTAACAAAATATCCCACGTTCAAAAGGGTTAGGATCATCTGATTGGAATGATATTTTTATACGATGGCTTAACTCTAGCGGTATGAATGAATGGACTGTCTAGATCGATGATTGGTTGTCCATGCACACAAAAACATGTATATTGCACATATTTAGCAGTTTGCAACAACTACTGATGCTTGTCCGATTCCTTGTCCAAATGCAGAAGAAAGATCTCAACTAGCAAACAGGATCAAAGCTCTTAGCCGTTTAAAAGCCAAACTGCTTGTCATTGCCGAGGAGCAGCGGGCATCCGAAATCAAGCAAATACGGGGAGATGCAGTGAAGGCCGAGTGGGGTCAGCAGATCCGTAATTATGTCTTCCATCCTTACAAGCTTGTGAAAGATGTGCGGACAGGGTTGGAAACTTCAGATATCAATTCTGTTATGGATGGTGAACTGGAATCATTTATCAAAGCTTACCTCAAATACAAATACACCCAAACGGTGACCACAGGCAGCATAAAATGAGAATTATACATCGCTTCTTTTATTACTGTTGATTTTGTATATTATGGGGTCATTGATTGCTATTTGTGGCAGACGATTCCATTAAACTCTGCAATTTGTTTGCTGTGGAAATGATTTTAGGCAGCTGATAAGATATCCATCGTGTTGTGATGTGGATTTCTGAAACTGTTGGCAGGTCTTCTTTTTGTATCAGGGACTTGTTGGGGCTCGCTTCATGTTCCTTGATTCTTTTAGGGGTTGTTTGGCAACCTGGAATTTGAAAATTACTTCAGGAATTGGGTTCCTGAGCATTTCATTCTGTCAATTGTGTTTGGCAACCTGGAGTTGGAATTTGATTTCTATGAATTTGCAAGCCAGCTTTTCAAGAAGAGTCATAAATTGCTTTTTAAAATCATGAATTGAATGACCCCTTAATTGTATTAAAAAGAAAAATCCTACTGGAATATAGTTGTAACTAAATCCCAGGTTGCTAAACATGAAAATCAGCCAAATTCCAAGTCGCCAACCGAACCCTAAAATGATTCTGTTTCGTACAGGGAGAAAAAAATTTGTTCCATGAGCAGTTTTCTGTTCAGCTTGATAGGCATCAGGGACTGGTAAGAGGAAGGGAAGTAGGAATGCTTGCAAGATCTGGTCCGTTCATCCGTTCAGGCCCACCATGAACATGCCTAGCCTGTTTGGCCCAAAGTGCTAATGAAAACTTGATTATTCGGTGGGTTTTTTAAAATTTTTATTTTTATTTTTTACATCTAGGCCAGGCTTTGGTCACTTGTATGATGACAGCTTGATTAGCTTGATTATTCATTGAAATCTTTGTTTGGCCAGTGTGCCTCTTTGTTTTTTTTAATCTTTAGCATCTTTTCTATTGATTATGGATTGTTTTTCTATTTCTTAATCAGGTATTTGCATGCAAGTGATGTATACAGATTTCTACTGTGATTTGTTTCGAGTTTTACTATGTTTTTGCTAAAAGAACTGTGTAATGGCTTGATCCTAATCTGCCTTTTTGGGTATATCCGATGAAAATGTACTAGAATCAGGCTACTCTAATTCATTTTCAAAACATGCTTTTGATTAGTTTTCCTAGCCGTTCATTTTCCTCATGCATAGGGAATGCACAAATCACACTGATTGGATGGATTTGATCCGTCCACTAAGTTGCCTTTCCTATTTGTATTGATTCTTTTACCCAGCCCTTGCCAAAACCCCATGTGTCAGGTTGACATGAGCCGTTGGTCTATGGATCATCTGCATGGGGCCATAATGTTGTTGTTGGGATCAGTGAACCGCTACGTCACACTAGTGGGCCATTCTGTAATGGACCATTGGTTAAAGAGGGACCATATGATCCTTGACATTTTGTATAAGCTGGCCCTGGTGTCGGGGGATCCATATACTGGTTCTGTTTGGGTGGACTAACTCCCAAACATCTCCGGCATCGGAACATCGTAGCCTTTAATATTAGGCAGTTTCTAAGTTGAATGACTGTTGCTTTATTTCTCTTTTCAATCGTTTATTTTTGGCCCACAAAACGGTAGGATTCTCCTGTTAAGGAGATTTTGAGCATATGGCCCATCAATGATGTGCCCCACCTATGGTCTGAACCACATTGTGGGCCACACCTTGGGTTGTCTGCATAAGATCTTATCCTGTGATCAGAAGCTTGCAGGATGCATTCCATCAGATCAAAGGATGGTCAGAAGGTCAGGATGCATCCATCAAAATATCCATCAGATAATAAAAATACCAACATGCCCAAAAATCAATCCAATGGCACAATCCTAATCTCATTGATTGGTGACCTGTAATTAGGAAAATACAATACTTCCAAGGTAATGTATTTTACTGCCAGGTATTTCAACGTAAGATGTATCAGAACGTGAATAGCGTCCATGGATCCGTTTTGGACAAGTGGGGCCTTTTGGTGATGAAAAGGACCGTCCAGATGAAAGTACTTACCATTCATAAAGTGGGTCCTAAAAAGTTTTTAAGATCGGATGATCTTATCCATCCAATTTATGACTGTTATTGCAGACCTTTGCTGTGCTTTTTTACCTAGCCATTGATTAAATGGACCACTAGTCCAAGGGTTAGGATCTTTTAACCCTGGATATATCTTATAGACTGCCCGTTCACTGCGGGCTCCTCAATGTTAACGGTCATGACACTACTCACAATGGTTCCATCAGGACTTTCCTTTGACTGAAAGCAATGGAACCGAAGCTAGGGAGGCTGGATGGTAATCGTTGTGATTTGAAGATTTAAAGGCAATGCTTTTGCTACTCATGGATGGACCCCATATGGTTGTATGATTTGATGATTGTGATGGCGAATGTTGATAGGTGTTGTAGAGGCATGGCCCATAATATACATGAACATGCATGCACATGGATGCTCAGTGCTCCCATTGCCAGCAGTAGGAATGCCTTTGGGTACATGGGATATATATGCCTAATCCAGAACTTTAATGATTTGGCCTCTTGTAGACTGGACATCCATATGAAAATGGCATCGGTTAATGCCAACCAAAACTTTCGTTTCAGGGCTGTTTGGAAACTAAGAAAATAAAAGAAGAGAAAATTGTAATAATTGTCTACAGCCCCATTTGGTTGATGCAGCCTAAAAATGAATTCATCTCATTCTGGTTGACAGTAATTTTGTATTAGAATCTCAATCTCTAATACATAACAAGTTCTTTTTGAAAGTAATGATGTTTTAGAGATCCAGCTTTCTAATAAATAGTTGCTGGTATCCAGAATGTGATGAATTCAATTTTAGGGGCCTAAGGATTATTTCCAACAACATTATTGAAACATTGATTCCCATGGATTTAATTTTTGGAGATTCTGGTTGGATAGCAAGTGAAAATCTCATATTTCTCTCACAATAGTTACCTAGTTTTCTGTACCAAATAATCTTTAATATTGAAGAGTCTAATGATTATTGTCATGAAATCTGTCCCTTTTTTTGTTATCCAAACAACATAAGAGGTCACATCAACTGAAAATCATTATCATTTCCCACATTTTCTTTTCTTTTGTGTGTTTCCAAACAGGACCGTGGCCACTAATTTCAGGTAAAACAACAGTGATAACAATATCCGAATGCATTAGAATAAACATAGGGAAAAAAAGAAGGAAAAAACACACGATTGTCATTTTATAGGGATCTGCCTGGAATCAATGATGTCTATTTTCAACTTCTTTCTTGTATATAGGCAGTAAATGTCAGCACAACCTCATTAAAATGCCTTGAAACAAGACCAGTTTCCTCTTCTTTGGTCGTTTGGCATAGGTCTTCAAAGGTGTTGATGGTTTTGGCATAGGTCATCGAAGGTGTTGGTTTGGAATTGGTCATTTTTCCAAATCTTCGGAATTTCTACATGTTTTAGGACCTGGCACCAATCAAAGCCATAACATTTATATCAGGAACTTTTATTTGGACCCAACTGAGAGCAGAAGATCATCAACTGTATTTCAACTTAAGATGTGAGGCCTTTAACGAAAGAAAAAACTGCAGGAAATATTGTGATAGTCAGCAAGCACAGAGATTCATGTTGATTTCTTCTTGCTGCCAAAGAGTAAGCTCCATGCATATGTGTTGCTCTTCTGTGCTGCAGCTTCTACTCGATTCCCGCCAATCTGGAAGACGATGAATCACAAACAGAGGAAACATGCATTCAGAAAATTCGCTGTAGAATAAACCTGAAAAGAATAAATAAATAAAAATAAAAAAGAAAATTCACTGCAGAGCATAAAGCTGAATCATGCATGCAGTGTAACAAATCCTAGAATCTTAGGATTATGCACAATGAGAAATGCTCTACTTGGGCTGTGTATGGAAATCTTTTCATGCATCTAGTTGCATTTGAACTGTTGGCATCCACATCACCTGTCTAGACCATGCTTTGGGTTCAGTTCACTCTTGGCCCACCTGTGCTAAAAATTACAGCAATCTAATGGTCCTAAACATCCGTGACTGGACCAATCTTCTGTGAATAATCTAATCTATCCAATTTTTTGCATGCCACTGACTTCATGGTTTGGATCAGCTGCTCAGTTGAAATTTTCAAGGCAGCCAACAAGAGTGCACTGGACCTCATGGACAGTTCAAGGATGTGAAATAAACCCAAAATGAAACTAGGTGCATGGAATGGTTTCCAGATACTTGGACCACTGGATCATCTCTATTGTACAAAAGGGTTGGCTGATGGAGGAATCATGACATTTTTCACTTAAGGATACGCATGGCATCCCAGGGTGTTTTGCTTGTAGGAGTGGGCTCCCACAGTTCAGACTATTAATCCAACAAGCCACACCATGGATCGACAATGCCCCAAAAATCTCCCACATCGGAAGATTGTAGCCATCCAGTGTTTGTTTTTATTCGGATGAATGTTTGCTGTATTTCTTTCCTCAAACCTCTATTTGCAGGTCATTGATGGGAGGTTAGGTACATCAGACTGATGAAAATTTTGGGCGGACGTCCTTGTTAGCTTGCCTATGTTAATAATCACTTTGAATGGTTTCGGTCGAACCCATATGATTCTATTCAGGATTCAAGGCTCAAGCTCGAAACAGACTTCACATGTGCATGATATCAATCAAAATGATGGTTCTCAATATTTTCCGAAACTGAGCCGACTCAATCATGTTTTTTTTTTGAAAGATAACGAAGATTTTATTAAAAACCAAGCAACTACAAAGACATGGGGCACCAAAGAGACGGCCCACCTACATCCCAAGAAAATCTAGATTACAATCTTTTAACTTGGAAGAACAAGAAGTCCACTTGGTAATAAGCATCGTAGCCCTACAAGTAGTTCCTTCTATCGATTTGCTTTCATTCTTGAAGCATTTGGTGTTACGCTCTTACAAAACCGCAAGTAGAGCCATTCTCCATGACATCTTCATCGCCTTACAAAATTTGTCCCGTGTCAAGCAAGCAAAAGATCCTGCACTGCCATGGGGAAGGACCAAGAGACTTTAAACCAGCCCAAAATGTCTGCCCAAATCGACCCCACAAATGGGGAATGCACAAAAAGATGGTCCAGTGTCTCTTTGTCCTGCTTGCATAAAAGACATTTGGCATTACCATAGACCTTTTCTGGAGATTATCGATAGTTAGGGTTCTTTTCTCCCAAACAACCACCCAAAAATTGCTATCTTGGGGGGAGCATCATAATGCCAAACAAAATTGGTAGGAGCTGAGTCTGCTTGCCAATCACAATCGAGCATTAGGGAATAAAGGGATTTGACTAAAAAGGACCCGATTTGTCGGCTTTCCACATCATCTTATCTGGTTCGGAAGTACTAGATGCGCATGGATAGACACGATCCACAAGAGCTGAAAATTCCTCAGCTTCCTTATCGAAAAGGAGCCGCCTACATGAGGGTTCCCAAATGGCTGCCCTCCGATGCGGGAAAAGCACTCAGCCACCACCACTGAAGGATCTGGAGCCAATCAGAACATCCTAGGGAAATTGGCTATTAAATGTGAGATCCCCACCCACGTCTTCCCAAAACCAAGTCTCTTCTCCATTCCCCAAAGAGAAACCAAACCCTCCCAAAAAATCTGGCTTCACCGAAGAGATTCCTTTCCACAATGCCAACGCTCTATAGGTCGAAGAATCCCTAGTCCACCAACCTCCTTCCAGGCATCCATATTTACATTTAACTACTTCCAAAGCGCCCCATCTTCTACCCCAAATCTCCATAACCATTTCCCAAGCAATGCCACGTGTATGGTTTTAAGATCCTTTATACCTACTCCCCTTCATAGGGCTTGAACACTTCATTCCATCCCATACTCAGTCTTGTTGTGCAACAAAAATTAGTCGCCAGTCCAAAATGGGATCAGAACTGCCCGGAATGGAACAAGTCAGAGCTGGTCATAACAGTGTCAGTCTCCAGTGAATCGCACTTCAAAACCATTATTTAAAACCATGATCGGAATAAATTATATATGGAGCATCCTGAATTTAAATCATACCATCCTTTATGGATCAAAGGCCGATTAGATGGAAACGTAGAGAAGATTCTACGATCAATATATTTCAACTTGAATATTCTGTTACTACATTTTCAAAATATAAATGCCTTGTAGTGTTTAAATTTTGATGTGACACCACAATTTTTTTTATGATATTCGATCTTATTTTTCCAAATAAAATAAAATAATTTAATTATTTATAATATTCTTAAAATGCTAATACAAAGTTTTTTCTTAAGCATTTGATGAATTTTTAAGATCTGCCGAAGGTAAAGCTCGGATCGAACCTACAACTTCCTAGGTCATGATTGCAACAAAGAACATTGTTCTGAGATTGGTACAACATTGTTCACTGACATATGGTACCAATCCCAACTTAAAAGATTAAAAAAACTTACATTTACTGACCGGTTTCATTTCCAATTACTTGCAGGGATTGAGGTGGGGTAGGGCCTGTGCTGATTGGCAGATTTGTTTGGGTGTAGGATCCACCGATACAGTTGTTTCCGATCACATATTTGGGCCTCCTGAAGTCCTGCTGGGGGCCAATCCATCTTGCTGTTTCCATGTGATGGGACCCAGTGAGTGAGAAAATTGAAAAAAGACTTGCATCATAGAGAGGTTTATCTATCCCTGGGCGATTGGATAGTCCATTCAAAGCAACCTTGGCAAACCTACCAGTATGCTATCTTTCTCTATTCAAGATTCCTGCATCAGTTGCCAAAAAAGTTCAAAGCTTCCTATAACTGATAAGAGGGAATTCCACTTGATAGGTGGAGGGGACTCGGCAGATAACAGTGACAAATTGGAGACTTTTATATAAAGGGTTGTGGAGATTTGGTGATGAAAAAGCCGGCTTTATGGAAAAGAGCTGTGAGTGATAAGTATGCTGCAGAAAAAAAAAGGTCTCGGGATCCTGTTCTTGTAAATAGGGTTCTAAGCTCTAAAGTATGGAAAGGCATCCTTTCAATGGGTGGAAATTTTTAGCCATGGGGCAGGGTTCTGTTCAAGGGATTCAGGTTTGTGGCCACCAAAGGCGACAAAGTTCATTTTTAGGAAGATCCCTTGTTAGGCGAAAGCTCGCAGGCAGAAAATTTTTTGAGACAGTATAGGGTGGTTTTGAAGCAGAAATTGTGGTTAAAAGAATTCACTGACCAGTTTGGGGGCAGATCAGTGGGGAGCATACTATCAAGAAGAAACCTCAAGAAGGAAGATATCAAAGACTTTCAGTGAACTGCTAGGTATTCTAGATTTCGGCAGTCTTGGTGTCAGGATCTCAAAATGGAATGCTTCCAAGAATGTTTTGTCAAAGTCCATTTACCAAAAGTTGATTAGCGTCGGTTCTCAGTGTGGTGGTCGAAGCTTACCCTAGAGCGGCGGAGTTTATTTAGTAGGCCATGAAAAACAAGATCTCAACAGTTGATCACCTAATGCTTCTCCATACATAACAGATGTGTTATAAGTCTGTCAGTCCACCTTTGGCTTCAGCTATACAGAGTTGGTTCTTTCTTTACCCTTTTTGGCATAGAGTGGATCTTTGAGGGAAAGGCTTGACAAGGTATTTATTAGCCGGGGTGGCAGTCTGTTCAAGGACAGGAAAGGTTATGTCGCGATTGTGTTGGGAGATTTGGAAGGAAATAAATAATCGCATCTTCAAGTCAGGTCAGGTTTCCTTGGACAGATTGCATGCACGATAAAATCAAACGCAACATCATCCTATGGGCTGCTTGGCTTCCAATCTATGCTCAGAGTGGAGAATGTGGAAATATCTGCTCCCTACAAGCTTACCCCAGAAGAACAAATGGTTACCTCCCGAGGGCATTTGGAAGATGAAATTCAATGGGCCCTCATTCGGTAATCCGGGTGCTTTGGGTATTGGGGGAATTCTTAGGGATGATTTAGGCCAAATGCAACTGGCTTAATCTGGTCCCATGCTCCCAAATGTTGCTCACGTAGTGGAAGTGTTGCTTAGGGCGTGTTTGATTTGCCGGTGAAATGGTAAATACCGTGCAGAAAAGTAATAATTATTTCCCCTTACATTTACTACGTTTCTGATTTGACTGCTTACTTTTTGACACGCAAACCGAGAATGTTACAAAATATTTGTGGGTCCAATTGTAATGCATTTCGCTTATCCACACCGTTCATCCATTATTCCAGTTGAATTCATAGCATAAGTAAAAAATTGAGGTATATCCAATACTCAAGTGGACCACGTCATACAAAAAAGGGAATCGAATACTTACCGTTAAAAACTTCATGGGGCCACTGTTTCTTTTGGCGTGGGCCACTTGAGTGCTGGATCTGCCTCATTTTTTGTCTCATGCTCCAAAATATTGTAATAAAACAAATGGACGGAATGGATATATCATATGCATTAGCTTGCAGTTCAAAAATTAAAATTATCTTTTTTAAACCAATTTTAAAGGCACAAATTCCTAAAAATTTTCAAACACGGTGAAATCATAATGATTTCCATTTACCGTGTATTTCCCCTTGCTCTCCAAAACCAAACAGGACCTTAGGGAAGCTCTCTACATTCTTGCTAGAGACCCTCTTCACAAGGTCATTGTAAGGAGCGATTCACCCAATGTCATTAACTGGGCTGGGCCGAATTTAAAGCTGTGGGAGCTCCCTTATGTTTTCAATAAGTATCTCGCTTCTAGTTCACACATTCCGTTTACTCACGTGAGGAGAGAGGCTAATGGTATTACTGAACTATTCACTAGAGGAGCTGGCTTTTCAGTTCCCTGTATTGGGAATTCTTTCCCATTCTCTTGCTTTTAAAAACATTTAGAATTGCTAGCTCAAGGAAAAAAAGAAGAGGGGAACATAAAAAAAAGAAGAAGAATCTTCGACAACTAGAAAACAGTTAATTAGACTGTATGACACTGGACTACAAAAATGATGAGGACATCACATCACGTACACCCTTACGTACGTATCAGAGGAAGAGACGAGTTGCACTGACACCGATTTCCCTATGGCTAGACAAGTACCCGTGATTGTGTCAAAGACCCCATGTGCTTGTGCGAGCATCTGGAAAACCCCACACTGGGAAGATGTACATGGTCTGCTTTATGGAGTGATCCAAACCGTTGGATTGGAGGGACGCGACGATCGGGCCATTGATCGTTGATCGTCCACATCAGTTTTAGACTTTATCATATTTTAAGAATTAGTTTTTGATTATTTTATATTTGGACACATTACGAGTGTTTTAGTTGATTTTATTTAGACTAGGGCTATTTTCGTTAAAATTCACAAGACAAGGATTTTTGAAACTTCTTGGATCTATAAAAAGAGGAGGGCGTGTGACCTCTCTCCAATTGAATTTTGTGATATATATATATATATATATATATATATATATATATATATATATATATATATATATATATATATATATATAAAGGAAAAGCTCTTACTTTCTTCTACCATCTTCATGCGATTTGAAGATACTTCCATGCAATTTGAAAGGAAGATTTGTGCGAGGCCAATCTTCATCAACGGAGGTGCGAGGTTTCTAACTATCCCCATATCATCTTCTCTTTTCTTCCCCATCCAGGTATTTTATTCAGATTCTTAATTTTTCCATCCCAAATCTTCGTCTTCTCCCAAACCCAACTTTCCTATACCATCCACAATCCAAACCCTAACCCTAAACCGAAAATTTCTAATTTTCTTACTTACCCAAAATTACCCAAACCATAATTTTCACCCTAGGTTGTATTAGGTTTCTTATTTTGAAATAGGTTATGCCTTATACTAATTGGATGTCCCTACATCCATTAGATCATAGTTTCTTTTTTATTTAATGACCTTGTGTTACGATGTTAGTAGCTTAGGTCAGGATCATACATGATTTTCTTTTGATCTTCATGATATTTGTGATGAATATAGCGATGCTTTTATTTTTTTGTTAAATATTTTAATTTGGCTACTTGATCTCACATGTTACTTAGTTCATGCATCGGTCCTGCATCAAATAAACTTTTCATAATTTTTTTAATGCATGGTTCCAGAATCTCAAATATTAATAGACTATGTACTATAGTCATTGCAGTGTCAAACATGCAAGCTGGATGTAGGGAAAACAACACATTTCCCAACTATGTAAATCAATGAGATTAACTATATGGAGAGAGATAATAAATGATAAGCAATTTGAACCAAAGCAAGCATATCATTGAACGTGTGGAATGCAAAAGGAGGCACCAAGATTTTTAACTTGGAAAATCTTCAAAAATGAGGAAAAAAACTACGGGACCCAGTCCGGCAACAAATCCACTATAATGATAATAGAAGTACAATAATCAAGAGAACGCTATCTCTTGGATCCCCTACTACACCACACAACAACCTTCAAGAGAGCCCTCTTGGATAACCCAAAAAATACACCACACAACAAGTGGATTGCAAGCATCCATAAAGTATGGAAGTTTCTTATCAAGAAGGATTTTAGAGAAGTAATTACTAACCAACCCTTGGAGAAGGTTACCGACGAATCCAGAGATTGTGGATGGAAGCCTCACCATACCGGAGACGAACCTTCTCTTGAAATCAACAAGAGGCTTGAATCAGGGCCTTTATGGAGAAAGCCTTGCTCTTCTTCTTTTGAGAAACCCTTTCTCTCAAAGAATCCCCCAATCGGTTGCTAGCTGCTATGTATGACACACCCTAAACAAAGAAAGGCCAAGGCAAAAGGATCGAAATGCCCTCACTTAGCCCTCACACGTGGGACTCACCTCCACAACCGACACATGAGGGAACCAACTGAAGACAGATACTCACCGAACACACATACCAGCCAAGCTTCTGCAAAGCTTATGCTTCTCCTTTGGAACGACCTTTGTCATCATATCCGATGGATTTCGATCGGTGTGGATTTTCACGAACTGCATTAATTGGTTCTCCAACACATCGCGTATCTAGTGGTAACGGACATCTATATGTTTAGTTTGGGAGTGATATGTGGCGTTCTTACTCAAATCCATGGCACTTTGGCTATCAAAATGAACCACATACTTTTCTTCCTTCAAGCCCAATTCTTGGAGAAATCTCTTCATCCACAACAACTCTTTTCTAGCTTCAGTAGCCACAATGTATTCTACATCTGTCGTAGAGAGAGCAACACGCTTTTGCAGTTTTGATTGCCAAGACACAACTCCCCCTGCAAAAGTGAATAAATACCCAGAAGTGGACTTTTTGCTATCACCTGCCATGTCAGCATCTATATATCATTCCAAAACAGGACTTGTACCTCTAAAGCACAAACACACCTTGGATGAGCCCTTCAAATACCAGAGAATCCACTTGACGGCCGCCCAATGTTCTTTACCAGGATTAACGAGATACTTGCTTAGGACACCCACTACATAAGTAATGTCTAGCCTTATGCGAACCATAACATACATCTAACTATCCACTGCTGAAGAATAGGGAATTGATGTCATGTCTTCCTTTTCTTTTCTAGTAGTAGGAGAATTCTTTGCACTCAACTTGAAATGACTTGAAAGCGGTATACTTAAAGGCTTGGCACCATACATATTGAACCTTTCAAGCACCCATTCAATATATTTCTCTTGTGACAACCACAATGATGAGAACATCAGAGCATCATCCTATTATGTCTACCAGCGGAGGAGGAAGACCTCGACTGAGGCCCCGATTTCGCTATGGCTGGACAATTGCTACGTGGGGCCCAACGGATTGCATTGAAGACCCCATATGCATGGTTCGTGCATTTGGAAGACCCCACATTGGGAAGATGCATGTGGGTTGCTTTTATTGGAGAATTTGACTGTTGGATTTCATCTGCTCTCCCATTGAATTGTTAGATCATGGTGATCGGGCCATTTACTCTTTTGGACCACCAGATTTTAGACTCTATGAGTTCCTTTTTTAAAAGAAAATATTATTCTCTAGTTTTTTATTATTTATTTTGGACATGTTGAACATTTTAGATTGGTTATTAGTGTTTTAGATTGCTTAATATTGAGTGGACCACTTTATCTGAACTAGAGTGGCATTTTTGTAATTTTTGAATATGAGAATATAAAAGCTATAGGGTGGGTGTCCAAGCTTTCTACCCTAGTTTTGGAGAAAAGAAAAGAAAAGAGAACTCTTTCATGGCTTTGTGAGAAAGCCTCCTTGCATCTCCAGAGATTGGAGAGGGTGTGAGACCCACGTGGAGCGATTCCACAAGTATCTTTCTTTCGTTTTCTTCGATTCAAGGTAGGTATCTCTTCTCTCTCTCTCTCTCTCATCCCTTCTCCTTATCATCTTCTTTCTTTTCTTTTCCTTCTTTCTTCTTCCATCAACAACCAAACCCAACCGATCCCTCTCTCTCTTTCCCCACGTATGCACGCACAAACGTGTCCGTACGGTCAGCCATGTCTGGGCCCTCTTTTTCCTTGTTTCTTTCCTCATTCCCTTCTCCAAACCTCATAAAGAACATTGGACAACAGTCAAGTGGATTCTCAAAGTATTTAGGAGTGTTTGATGAAATGATGATCACATATACTCTAAATGTTATGCATTCAATTTGAATATAGTTACATTAGTTCAGTCAGACAATGCATAGCTAAGGATCCTATATAAAGGAAACTTATTATGTGTACTTCTTTTTTGAGATGTTATGATTTAAAAGTGTGTATTAAGGTCTTTTTTAATAATCCTCGAAGTTTCATTGAAAAAATCAACCATTTTCCCAACGTTTCCCATGTTTCCCAAAAAGTACAATAAATTACTCGATACAAACGATATATCCCATGCGATAACTGATATGTATCTGTATCCCAAGGATGCAATACGTAACGCGATACTGATATTTCAAACACTGCCCGAGAAGATGAACAAAACCATTGTTGAAAGAATTAGGAGCATGCTCTCTTCAGTCAAACTACCCAAATCATTTTGGGGTGATGCTATGCATACGGCCTGTTACATAATTAACAGGTCCCCTTCAGTTCTTTTGGAGGGAGATATTCCAAAAAGAGTGGACTGGGAAAGAGGTTTCATACTCTCATTTAAAGGTATTTAGGTGCAAAGCCTATGTCCATTTGCCAAAAGACAAAGAACAAAACTTGATGATAAAGCAATTCCTTGCATATTCTTAGGCTATGGGGAAGAAGAATTCGGCTATAGGCTATGGGATCCGAAAAGAAAGAAAATTCAAAGAAGACAGGATGTGGTCTTTTATGAAGATCAGACTATTGAAGACTTTAAGAAGATCGAAAAGCAGGGGGGATGTGATTGATGATGTGATGGAGACATCAGAGGACCTACTCGGATGTACCAGAGACGGAGATGACCACTCACATCAGCACAACTTTCTTTGTGGATGGGTGACGAGTTCCAGATGGGGCCCGGTAGGGCCATTTTGAAGACCCCACATGCATTGGACGTGCATCAGGAAGAACCCACCTTGGGATGATGCATGTGGGCTACTTAGGAGACTATTTTAGTCATAGGATTTCTATTTCGTGTTGATCCAATTGTTGGATTTTGTCGATCAGGCCATCGGACCGCCAGATCTTTTACATCTGAGCCCCTTAGACTCTGATCTTGTTTTCTTTATGGTTTTTATTATTTTTAGGAGTTATTTGATGGTTAAGATTGATAATATATATTTTAGTTTTCTTATTTTGGACGATGAACCACTTTACTTAAGTGAGTGGCATAGTTGTAATTATATTGGATTTTAATTCTGAATTTTTAATTATAAAAGCACAGAGAGGGTGGAGTTCTAACCCTAGTGGAGATTTGAGAAGAAAAAAAGAAGAGAGAAGCTCTCTTGTGTGAAGAAATTTTTCTCATTGTTTTCTAGGATTTTTTTTCATTCTAATTGAATTGTGGAACGGTACAAACTTGTTTGGTGGTAGATTCCCCAAGGTACATCTTTCGTCTTCCTCATCTTCGAAAGGTATTCTTCTTCTTACATCCTTCCTCTCACTTCTTTGAAAGGCATTCTTCTTCTTCATTTGTCTTCCTCTTTTCCTTCTCATTACAACCTCTAAACCCTAGATCTTCAATTTCTTATTTTCCTCAATTAAAAAAAAAAAACCCTAATTCCAAAATCCTCAATTCCCATGAACCCTAATTTTCTTAATTTCAAATTTTTCCTTTTCCTAACCCTAATCATAATACCCACAAATCTGTCTATTGAGTGTGGAATGCGCCTATACTAAATTGGAAGTTCTATCCTTCCATCGGTCCTAGTTTTAATTGATTTATGTGATTTCTTAGCATGCGGGCATGTGATTTAGGTTAAATCAGATTTTATTTCTTATTGTTTACTATTAATTAATTGGTAGGTTAGCATCTTTTGTTAATTGAATTACTTTATGGACTCTTTCATAATCTCCACGTTGCATGCTAGCATTAAATCATGTGCCCTGCATCATGATGTCCCTGATCTAACTCTAGTTCCTCCTCCCGTGGTGCATAATGATGGGGATAGATACAAGAAAATGATGGAGTGGTTGATGATGATGTTCCCCTAGATAATGCATAGGGAGCAGCCCCCTCAAGAGCCACCAGTTGAGTCTCAGTTAAGAAGGTCTACAAGAGATCAATAGTCCTCAAGGAAGTACCCCTTTATAGAATATGTTACGGTAGTTGATGCGAGGGAGCTCGAAAGCTTCAAGGAAGCTCAAATTCATAAAGACTGTTATAAGTGGAAGATGGTGATGCAGGATGAAATGGCCCCGTTGCACAAAAACAATACCTATGAGTTGGAGGTTCCAAATGGAAGAAAAGCACTAAAGAACAAGTGGGTCTTCAAGTTGAAAGGAAATGAAAATGACAAGAAAGTGAAATATAAAGCTCATTTGGTTGTGAAAGGCTTCGATTAAAAGAAGGGAATCAACTTTGATGAAATATTCTCTCTCATGGTAAAGATGTCATCCATTTAAGTGATTTTGGGTCTAGCTGCAAGCCTAGACCTTGAGTTAGAACAGCTAGATGTCAAGACATCTTTTCTTCATGGTGATTTGAATGAAAAGATTTACATGGAGCAACTAAAAGGGTTTGAAGTGAAGGGTAAAGAATGCTTGGTTTGCAAGTTAAAGAAGAACCTATATGGGTTGAAGCAAGCTCCAAGGCAATGGTATAAGAAATTCGACTCATTCATGACAACTTATGGATACAATAGAACGCAACTGGTCCACTATGTTTATTTTAGAAAGTTTTATGATGATAGCTTCATTATTCTATTGCTCTATGTTGATGACATGCTAATTGTTGGTCAAGATGTTGGTAAAATTGACAGGTAGAAGAAAGAATCGTTAAAATCCTTTGATATGGAGGATTTAGGACACGCTCAACAAATTTTGGGCATGGAGATTACTCATGACAGGAAAACTAAGAAGTTGTGTGATGTAGGACGAATGGCATAGACTAATATGCAATAGCAAGATCATAAAACAATTTAATTCAAGTAACTAAAATACAGAATTCATGCTTTTCTATCACAAATTAAAATTTTCAGATTTATTCTAAGGCATACTTACAGACCACGAACATCGCATTGTATAATGTGCCAGTGTGTTGGTCTCAAGATTATAGTTTTTTATCAAATCAATCATATATTTTAGGCTCAACTGGTTACAGACCACTAGGTACAGTCTTCTTTTTTTTTTTTTAATGCAGTGTCAAACAAGCATACTGGATAGGGCCGCAACTTGGGTTCAGGTCAATACAAAGCTGACTAAACCAACCTGAGTTCGAATTGGGTTGGGACAGGGTGTCAGGACCTTGGTTTGGGTTAGGGCTGGAAAACTACAGCCTGATTTGAAATCGGGTTGATTGAGATCAGGTTGGGGTTGGGAATAATCACACATATTTGACTTAGGTGGGGTGGGGTGGGGTTAGGCTGGGTCAAGTTAGGGTTGAGTATAAAGGAATTAGGCTTGGGCAACTCGGGTAGGAATTCAGGCTGGGTCCTCTTCAGGTCACACTCAGGTTGACCCTCTACCAGACCCAAACCCCCCAAGTTGCAGCCCTAATACTGGATATAGGATCACAAGAATAAAAGAAACTTATTCATCATTTTTTCCCATATATTTAGCAATACAAATAAAAGATTTAGACGGTCTCTGGATTTCTAATTATTTATCTTAAGCTTTAATTTTCTTTTTATCTTATGATTTGCCAGACTAATATTTATGAATGCTTTAGGAGAGTTTTGGGATAATGCCACTGCTCAGCTTGTCCTATAAGAACTGCCAATGACAATTGGAGCCCGTTTGATTGGAAAAGGTCATTGGGTGCACTTTGCAATACATGCTTTGCATTTCCCAGATGACACCCATTCCGAAAATGTCATGCACACCACATTGAAATTGGTAGGAAACACCATTTCAGCATGTTTCCAAAGTCAGCCTAATCTTTTGATATTATCAACTGGTATGGATATGCCGGCATGTTGATTCCAGGTTTACCATGTCTGATTCCTTTGCATTACATAATAGTAATAGGCGATACCTTGTCCATGAGCCAATAGCCAATGGTTGGCATGTATTGCACCAGGTACATGACGACAAGAACAGGCTGCAAAGAGAGAATGAGTCTAAGAGATCATCCAAAATTTTTATACATATATATATAGGAAGTAATTTCCTCACAATAAACTAGAAGCAAGACCAAGATGATTTAAAAAAGAAGAAGAAGATGAAGAAGAAGAAGCTACAGAGCAAGAAGCAAAGCTCAGGAAATAACATCCAGCTTTGCCCTCCTGAACACCCCGTCAGGGCAGCACCGAGATTCCAAAAATACAATCTATTGATCACAAGATTCAGAATATTTAAGAACTGAACTCCAACTTCAACAGAACAAACAAAAAACTGATTGAAATTGTTTCATTTGCTCTTTCTCAAATATTCTCACTCTTCTACAATACAATAGTGCGATGTAGATATTCTCTACCATATGTTTAGCACATAGAATTGGAATGTTATACAGACGACAATAATTTTAAAAATAAAAATAAAAATAAAAATAAAAATTAAAAACAAAACAAAACAAAACATTGCATGAAAATGACCTGATTCGATATCCAAACTTCCTTTAGCCCATGCGTTGCTGCAACGATCGCCAGTTCTGCACACCTTTCTGATGTCACACGTTTCTGTTAAAAGACATGGGTTTAGATATAGGAGTGAAGAACCAAAGGTGATAAGAAAATTGTGCATTCTTGCAGTTTCAATTTTCTTTTCCTCTAGCAAATTGCATTCAAACCTAGTTACAAAAGATTCCTACATTTATTCCACAAAATATCCAAGGACTTTTCGCTTATACCTTGCTATGTGAGATGACTGACAAATAATAGAGACCTGGGTTTGTTAGGAAGTGAATAGTGTTCACTCCTGAAGCACCTAATCCCTACAAGGGGGGTCTGTAGCTCGCTGATTTAAAGGTCCCCTCAGAGGACGAGGATGTGACAATAAACTTCCAGATTGAAAGATCCTAATCATATCTTTGGCCCTTCACCAGAGTGTTTCTGTATTGTTCTCTTAACTGTCTATTTGTAGGGCCAATTATGAAGGATTGGAAGCTTCCCATCTTAGAGTTTGGGGCATGGACATTCCACTGTGGGCTCCTCAGCCGTACAGTCTGGATCACCAAACCACACATGCCACTTGGATGACGTAGTGCATCAAGACACTATTCACATTCTAATGCATCAGAACTCAGTAAAATCTTGAGATTATTGTTTTTTTTTTTTTCATAAATAATGTGAATTGGTTTGTCACTAGCGAGCTTTTGCATCGAGGCATTGAATACCATTTCGGTTATTCAATTCACATCATTACCAATAAAATTTAAATTAAAAAAAATAATAATAATAATAATCACATCAGGAAGTATATGGATTTAAGAGCACACAGTACCCACCCCTCTCTGTTGTGACGAGCTCTCTCCAGAACCGTTTGATGTTTCTATCGGTCCAGGACAAACAACAGTGACCCTAATCCCTTTCTGAAACAACTGTAATCAATATAACAGGCACGGTGGAACAGGTTAACATAGACTGCATTGTTATACTGATGTTCAGGACTTTGAAAGGAAGGCTTTTGAATTACCACATACTAAATCCAAATTATTATTTATCAATATAAACTAAAAACAACCGTGAGGGCACCAACAAAGGTAAACCAAAAATAACTGTGAGTTATCAAACTAAAACATTGGGCACAATTTAAAAAAGAAAGAAAAGAAAATTGAAGTTGCACTCAGTAAAAAAATAATAATAATAATAATTAAAAACAAGGTCTGTGGTCTTTATTTTCTTACTGGGACTTCAGAATTAAGGAATAAAAACTCCATTTCAGGATGCAACTTGCATGGGGCCCAAAACCAGTATAGTGCATTCTAACCAAGTGCATCATTCTGTCTCAGTTGCACAATATAGGGGAGGGTTGGCGATTACTCCATTCATTCTCCACCAAAACCAAGTAGACACAGTTTTGGCTGAGTTTTGATTGCATGTTCGGAATAGAACAAAAACAAACAAGGTGGAGGTAACCAATTGCATTGTCATTCAGAAGTTGCAGGCCATACAACATTGAGTAAAAGGATACCCACAAAGCCAATTCACAAATATACCTCTGAACGCAAAGTATGGAAGTATCCATTTATAGCATACTTAGAAGCAGAATACACGGCCTGACCTGGTGCAGGTGTCTTCCCTGCAGCACTGCTCATCTGCATATCAAACATTGTTGAACAATAGAGGATTAGAAATAGCATGATACAAAGGAACTATTTGAATTAGAAAATCATATGACAACATCGAGTAAGTGGATTCATTTTTTGAATGGTTTTCTCAACATACCACAACAAAATGACCCCTCCCCCTTCTCAACATGAAAGGTGCAAGGAGCCGAGTGAGAGTTATTGTCCCCAGGACATTTATATTGAATGTAGCCTGGTAACAAAGAAAAAAGTACCTGAGACGACTATCCCCAAAGGAGAAGAAAAGAAATGAGAAAAGAAGAAACAAAAAGAGTGAACTGTTATTTCATATACCTGAAGAGCTTCCTCAGTAACGTCCAAAGCTGTTGACTTCTGCAAGCAGAGATGTAAACCGCTAGAAGATAGTTAGAGACCAATAGTCATTTTTTTCAGCATTTTATCTTCTTACTTACTACTTGCAGCATTGCACTCAATGATTTCATCGTGAATTTTATTTGGACAAAAGAGTATAACCCTCAGCCTCTGCATGAGGGCAATGTTGTACAAGTTCCATATTATCAGTTTAACTTAGACGGGCAAATTTCTGCGTCAGACCGCAATTTTGGAGAACCCAACATGAACATGTCCGCACAGTTATATAACAATAATATTGAAATTGAGAGTCTAGATAACTTATTGTTTCGCTTGCAGGGGATTTCAATGTACCCAGAAGTGGAAGACACGATATTGTGGAAGCTTAGCATGTCCGAATCCTTCTCTGTTTGCTCTTTTGGTTCCCTTTCAGATCCAAAAGTTCCGGTAAATCAAATGCCCTACAAGTGTGGTTTGGACTTACGGATCCCCCCAAAGGTGGCAGCATTTGCTTGGCTACTAGGGAGAGGTCGAGAATTCACGATTGATAATCTTCAGTAGAGGGGTATGATCCTCCCAAATATATGCTTGCATTGCATGCAACACTTAGAATCAATAGATCATTTGTTCCTGCATTGCCCTTTTGCAGTGTGCATTTGGTATGGAGTCTTTGGCTTAGCCAAGGTCTATTGGGTGATGCCACGATCTATGGAAGACTTCTTCACTGTTTGGCATGGAATGGAAGGTGGAATTTTAGGTCGGAAGAGATGGAGGCTGATCCTTCTCACAGTCCTCTGGTCCACTTGGAGTGGGAGGAACAACCAGTGTTTTCACAATAATAGTATTGTGGCATCAGGGGTTTTCAACAGGGCTCTTCTATTGTTTTGAGACTGGGCACCATGAGTTTTTTGGCTGGAGTTGTCGGTGGGCTTTCCACAGCCATGAGGCTGGCTGTTGTTGTTGTTGTGTTTTATTTTATTTTATTTTATTTATTATTATTATTATTTTACACAGATGCACAACCACACCACAATGGGTACTCGAACCCATGGCCTCTGTGTTGAAACTCTTGTGAGTCTACCGCTGAGCCATGAGTAGAGTTAGGTAGTTTTTTGCTCTTTTTGTTGTCTGCTTTCTTTGTTCCTGCTGTTGTTTGTTTTCCTTTTTGGCTATAGCCTAATAAATATCATCTTCCAAAAAATTAATATTGAAATATAAGCTAATAGAAGCATGAGATTCAGTAAGAGTAGATAGAGATAAATATATTAGAATTAGATTGATAGAACAAAAATACTACCAACAACTAAGGAAAGAGGACATTTCAGTTTCCTCATCATACATACTTCACGTGTCCAAAGCAACAACTTTTTAAAATTTGCAGCTTCCTTGTTACCTAGCATCACTCATAGCACTAATAGAACCAGTCAATGGCAATTAGATTGAACCTTAACCGTGTAACCCAGACACGACACATAAGAAACAGGGGACTTTGGAAACCTGGCAAACCGACATCAACATAGATACATGATGATATTGAAAAATGTACTATTATACACATTTTAGCTCATATATATATGAGAAACAAAATAATTACATGCATAAATTAGAAAAATAAACATACACTCGTTAGGAAGGCCACACCGTTAAACCAAATTACAAGTGTGGCCAACCTAACAGTAATTAGGGTTGCCTTTTTCGTAATCCTCATGATGGGACCACCCTTTTATATGGTTTGGATGTCACACAAACACAACATGATGGAATTTACCCTCTGGTTGGGCAGTAACTTAGCAGTCCAACTGGTTGGACACAAGCATTTTCTCTCTGGATCCTTACTCTTGCTCTGGTGGTAGACTCTCAGGAGTTTCAACACCTGGTCAAGGGTTCGAGGATCCATAGGTGGTGAAATCCCACTACGGCGTGAGTGTGTGGGGGGGTGTGTGCGTGTGTGTAAAAAAAAAAAAAAGCATTCTTTGCCATATGGTTGGATGTCACACAAACACGACATGTTGGAATTTATCCACTGGTAGGGCGGTTACATGTATACATATAGGGAAAAGGTACTGTGAGGTTAACCTTATGGTATCTTCCCATAAGGTTGAGCTTTGTGGTCCCACCATGATGCATGTTGAGAGGGGACATCCACCCATTAAAACCTTCATGATTGTTTGTGATGCCCTCCCTCCCTCCCTAGTATATACAGTGTTCGAGTTGTCAGTATCGCTACAAGTTTCGCTGGCCAGAGATAAAGATATAATATCGTTATCGCCGATAATATCGCTGATAACCGGAAATATGGGGAAAAAGAGGAAAACTTGGGGAAAACGATGAAATTTTTCAATGAAACTTCAGGACATGCCTAAATACACATAGTTACATATTCTGGAATGAAAAAATTATTATTAGAATGCATTAAATAATAAGTTGGGCCCACCGTAAAAATAAGTGGTTTATCCACACCGTCCATATGTTTTTTCAGCTCATTTAAGGAGTTGAGCCCAAAGTTGAACCATATCCAAATCTCAAGTGGATCATACCACAGGAAACAGTGGGAATAATGATTTCCACCGTTGAAACCTTCCTAGGCCCTACAGTGATGTCTATTTGTCATCCAAGCTGTTAATAGATTAATTGTGTAGATATTTCCACCGTCGAAACCTTCGTAGGCCCTACAGTGATGTCATCCTTGGATATGATTCATTTTTTGGATAATGCTCTAAAATGGTCTCTAACAATAGATTAATGGTGTAGATATAATAAATATGGGGCCCATGTAACTTTGATCTCCTTTGAACCGTTTGTACAACTCGGAGCTCAAGGAGAGTCAGTTCTCGTCTTCGTACGAACACGTACCTACAACAGCTATATAGCTGGTGTGAGGTACAATAACCAATCCGTGGAAGTGACGTCACCAAGATCTGTGGACCCCACCATGATGCATGTGTTGTATCCATACCGTCCATCCATTTGGAGTGATCGTTTTATGGCATGAGAAAAATAATGAGATAGATCTAAAGTTCAAGTGGACCCACCACAAAAAACCGTGGGATCAGTCACACTACCGTTGAAACATTTATATGTCCCACCATGATGTAATTTTTAGATCCAACCTATTCATAAGTTAACATAGAGATAGATGAAGTGAAAACAAAAATATAAGCTTGATCGGAAACTTCTGTGACCCCTAAGAAGTTTTGAACGGTGGATGTCACTGTCCCCACTGTTTTCTATGGTGGGATCCACTTGAACTTTAGATCTATCTCATTATTTTTCTCATGCCATAGAACGATCACTCCAAATGGATGGACGGTATGGATACAACACAAGCATCATGGCAGGGTCCATAGAGCTTGGTGACGTCACTTCAGTGCTATTTGGCTACTGACCTTGTCCGTATCTAATCCGCGCCCCTGCTCAACCTATTACGTAGCTAATCCGCTTCCTCATGTTGGGGTCCATGTGGGGTCCACCATTATTTATTTATTTCATCCACTCCGTTCATCTATTTTAACACATAATTTTATGGCTTTACCATGAAACGAAAGAATATAAAAAACTCAAGTGGACCACACCACAAGAAACGAACAAATGGTGGACATTTAATCACTACTGTTTTCCCGTGGTGTGGTCCACTTTAGTTTTAAATCTACCTCATTTTTTGGATCAAGCTCTAAAATAATATTTAAAAATGAATGGGAAGCATGGATACAACAGATGCATCATGGTGGGGCCCACGGAGCACCGACCTGCACCGTCAAAGCCGGGTGCGGATTGAGTAGCGAGACTGGCTATTGAAGTGACGTCACCAAGTTCCGTGGGCCCCATCATGATGTATGTTTTGTATCCACACCTTCCATCCATTTGGGGAGATCATTTATGGGCCATATCCAAAGATTGAGTTAAATCCAAAGTTTCAGTGGACCCCAGCACAGAAAACAGTGGGGACAGTGACGCCCACCGTTAAAAACTTCTAAAGGCCACAAAAGTTTTAGATCAAGCCGATATTTGTGTTTTCTCTTATTTCATGTCTTTTTTAACTGTTGAACAGGTTGGATTTCAAATAAACATTATGGTGGGCCTTAGGATAGTTTCGATGGTGGGAATCACTCTCCCCACTATTTTCTGTGATGGGGTCCATTGCAGATTTTTATCTGTCTCGTTCTTTGGCTCATGACTTAAAATGATATCTCAAAAATGGATGGACGGTGTGGATATGACACATACATCATAGTGGGCCCCACAGAACTTGGTGACGTAGCCGACTCGCTACTCAACCTGTCGGTATCTAATCCACCTCCATCAAAGCCAGAGCCCGATCCCCAATTTCAGCTTAAACACCGAAAATCCCTCTCCCTCAACCTAAATTTTCAAAAATTCCTCTCCTTCCCACCTATATCTCCGGATTTTCAACTCGAAAATCCCTCTCCCTCATCCCAATTTTTAAAAAAGGTATTGCTGAAATCAAAGATTTTTTTTTAAAAAATAAACTTTTTTCCGATTTTTACGTATTTACACAAGGATACAGTCGATATTCTCAGCGAGAATCCAAATTATCGACAATACCGAAAATTTCGCCGATATTTCGTCGATATTCTGTAAAGAAATGAAAAATTGGGTTTCGGTTTCGCCAGTGCAGCGACACCGATATTATTGGCGATATTTCGATAATATCACCGACAATTTAAACACTGAGTATATATAATATAGTACAGAAATACTACAACATATAAGAATAAATAACAAACTAAATACTGTAAAAAGAACAATGACAAACTAGTTTTCTTTTTGTAGTTGTGTTGACTTGGGTTGGGCCCTATTTGGTAAAACTTATTTTCTACACTTATATTTGAAATGGGTTGTTTTTAGTGATTTTCCTGATTCAAACTGTTTGGTAAATCCAAAATATTAAGCACTTAATATAGATTTTCACAGAAAAAATTGATTTTTTTAAAGTTTCCTTCCTTTGGCCTAATGCTTAATGTTGAATGTGGTAAGTGATTTCAAAGTTAAAACTTTTTTTTTTTAAATGGCAACTTTACACTCTTCTTACAACTTGCGTTGCCGACTTTGATGGAAGAGTAGAAGCCTAATTGACATGGCGAAGTTCTTTGCCTTATCATGATGTGTGTTATATCTACATAGTTCATCCATTTTGCCATATCATTTTAGGGTATGAACCAAAAAATAAGGCCGATCCAAAGCTCAAGTGTACCACCCCACAGAAAGTTGTGTGGACAATGATGCCCACCGTTGAAACCTTCCTAGGGCCGACCATGATGTTTCTTTGTCATCCAATTTGTTCATAAGGTCACAAAGACCTGGATGATGGGAAAACACAAATATCAGCTTGATCCAAAACTTCTATGGCCCCCAAGAAGTTTTCAATTCTACGCAATCAATCTCCACTAGTTTTTGTGGTGGTCCACTTAAGCTTTAGACCGGTCTCATTTTTGAGCTCATGACCAAAAATAATATGAAAAAAATGGATGAACGATATAGATCTAACAAATACATCATGGTGGGGCCATAGAACTTTGCCACGTCAACACGGTAACTAAGGTGTTGTGTCATGGTTCTGCAATCGACGTGGATTTCCTGCCAAAGCCTTTTAACAGGAAGTCCTGCGCTGGGATACTAGGTGGGGCCCACTATGATGTTTGCGAGAAATCCACCCCATCCATCCGTATTGCAATCTCATTTTAAGATTTGCGTCCAAAAACGAGGTGGATCTAAAACTCAAGATGATTTCATGAGTGGAAATAGCGTGTATTCAATGACCACCGTTGAAACGTTTGTATGCCATAAAAGTTTTGTATCAAGCAAAGTTTTTCATTTTTCACTTCATCCTAGTGGAAATGACCTTATAAACGATTTGGATGGCATATAAACATCAAGGTGGAGCCCAGGAAGGTTTCAACAGTAGGCATTTCTTTCCGTAATTTTGCCTCTCGTGTGGCCCACTTGAGTTTTGGATCCGTCTCATTTTTTGTCATATGTCCTAAAATGAGCTCGCAAAATGGATGGACCTGGTGGATTTCTCGAAAACATCATGGTGGGCCCCACATAGCATCTGATGTAGGAACTTCTTACGAAAGCAATCCGCGTCCTCTACAATCCTTGGCAGCAGATTAGGCACCTGGGTTGCACTTTATTGGATGTTGCCATCACCATAGGCCCACCTAAAAAAATATTTTATATCCACGTAGTCCATCAGTTTTTCTAGCTCATTTTAGTGCATGGTCCCAAAAATAAAGCATATCCAAATCTCAAGTGGACCACATCATAAGAAAAAGTGAGGATTGAAAGTCCACTGTTGAAACATTCCTAGGACCACCGAAGTTTTGGATGAGGCTAATAGTTTTGTGTTTTCAGTTCATCCCAATAGGAATGACCTTATGAATGGTATGGATGGCATATAAACATCATACAGGTCTATGTGACCATATGAACAGGTTGGATGGCAAATAAACATCACAGTAGGCTTTAAGAAGTTTTCAACTTTAGGAATTCAATCTCCACTACTTCCCTATTGTGGGATCCATTTAAGCCTTCAATCTGCCTCCCTCTTGGGCTCATGCCCTTAAATGATCTGTCAAACTGGATGGACGGCGTGGATATAATAGACCTGTATATATATATATATATATATATATATATATATATATATATATATATATATAGGCTAATTGAAACTATTTTGTTGGTTGAAAGATGGATGATAAAGATTTGGTGGCGTGCACACCTATAAAATAAAAATTTGTACATGTGGCCCACAAATTCAACGGGGCGAGAATATTTTTTCCTAGCCAAAACTTTTTTTAAAATTAAAGGTCATAGAGGCAAAAGTATGTTGTGGATGGGACAGTAAAGATGAATGGTCTAATATTGTGCTTGTATGAGACATCATGGTCCACCAATCGAAGGGTTATGTGATTATTCTATCAAGAAGAGTATAGCATATGGTCCATCAATTTAGGGGTCATATTTGAAAGATGCATGTGGATGGGGCATGGGTGTGCCAAATTTGGTAGTAAGGCAATAATATGTTTTTTCTCATATTCTATAAAAGATAGAGTTGAGACAATAAAGAGAAATATGAAAAATTGTCAATTTTCAGACATTTGTGGTTTGTTTTTACCAAACAGGTTTTTATGAAGAAAAAAAAAAAAAAAAACTTATTTTCATATATCAGGAAGTTTTTCAAACAAATTACCAAACAGATTTTTCAGTACTCATTTAAGTACTTGAATTCAGCATTTTAAGTTTTCAGCAGCTAAATTAATTTTCAGACCTTATTTTTCAGTTTAACAAATGGCATTGGCACCTTGTTGTCTAACACGGGTGTAAAACGTCGCACTTTAAGAAATGGAGCATCCTTGTTACAAGTTACTTAAAAAGATAAACAATATAAAGCAAAAGTATGAAAAGGCCAGCTTGGGTTTGTCAACAAGATGAAAGATAACCACTTACAGCACGTTCATAGGCTGCATTGTGGACCATATATTCAACACCAGCATCAGGAAAGAAGGACTCCGCTTTCTCCACAGCTTGGAGGAGAGAATCTTCACCAGATGCCAAATCCAGAGGTAAAACTTTTACTTCTCCAGGTGCATGTTTCCCTATTGGCAAACCAACAAGAAACCAGAAAACAAAAGAACATTAAAGCATAAGAAGCATAAGTCATACGCATGTTTGCTGCAAAGCTTCTAATGCTTCAACAAGTGACAAACAAAGGTGTTCACATACGGCTTTGGAGAGCATAATATACCAACAAGTTCTGCTTTGACTCGCTCCAATTCGGCTTCATTGCGTGCAGAAAGGATCAGCTTAGCTCCTAGTCTTGCAAACTGTTTTGCAAGAATTTCCCCTGATGATAGAAGGTAACATTTGTGTCATGCATCTTTATGGTATTACAAATGTAGTCAGATTGCAACGTCAACGATGGACTGAAACTCTGTAACTATAGTTAAAGGGTAAGATCTTTTGCAAAGCGTAACCAAGGATGATGCACACTTATCTCCAGCCATCCAAAGGTCGTGCTCGAGAACACCAACACATTAAAATTTGGAAATGCAATTTTAAAAATACCATATTCAAATGAGTGTTGGATTCCCATTATTGTCTTTTTGTGATGGGAGATAGGCCTGCAATGGCACTCAGCATGCACTGCTTGCACATCAGTTAGCCCCATGTAATTCCATATGATAATGCAGCCATGATCAAGGACCAAGAAGGTATAAATCTTGGGCCATCATCATGGGCCGCATTTAAGACTGAGGATCCTTTGGCACCAACTTTCCCAAATCATCTGCTTTCTTATTACATTATTGTTCCTTATCTGTTGGTTGTTCAATAAACATGGACTCATGTAGGAGATTTGTTAGGAGTTGGTGTTAGGATTTTGATGAGGCCAAGCAAAAGACTCTATATGTACATGGTGTTAGGATTTTGATGAGGCCAAGCAAAAGACTCTATATATACATGCAATATGGAATTTTTATATAGTTAGTGATTGATTATTTTCTCTTCAAACTTTGAGATTTTCTCAGTTTCTCCTCCAAGCTTTGTTTAAGGAAAGTGCTGTTTTTCCTGCTGAGATGTTCATGGAAATTCATCATTTTTTAAGGTTTTACATTGTCCCATTATTGAGCCTCTCACAGGGTTACCTGAGTTGGTTTTCCTACACTGATTCCTCAGTGTTTTCCCGTCATCCTTGCTACTGTTGTACATGTCATCACATCAACTTGAATGGGCCATGTCATAAATTGTCTTAAACTTTTGATGAGGACATCACTTCACGTACACCTTTGCGTACGTATCAGAGGAGGAGGTGGGCAACACTGATTTCCCCGTGGCTAAGCGAGTACCCATGATCGGGCTGAAGACCCCATGTGCATGTGCGAGCATCTAGAAGACCCCAAACTGGGAAGATGCACATGAGCTGCTATATGGAGTGATCTAGACCATTGGATTAGAAGGACATGACGATCGGGTTGTTGGATCACATGGATCACATGATTGGGCCATTGAACGTGGATCGTCCACATTAATTTTTTAGATTTTATCTTTTAAGAGTTAGTTTTGATTATTTTATGTTTGGACACCTTTATGAGTGATTTAGTAGATTCTCTTTAGACTAGGGCCATTTTTATTAAAATTTCATAAGACGGTGTTTTTTTGTAATTAGTGAAACTTGGTGAAGCTATAAAAAGAGGGTGGGCATGTGACTCTGTCCCTCATTAGGTTTTGTGAAAAAGAAAGAAAGAAATAAAGAGGCTTTTGCTCTTTTCTTCTTCCTCTTTTTCCATCTTCATGAGATTTGAAGATACTTCCATGTGATTTGGAAGGGAGATTGGTGCGAGGCTAATCATTCATCAACGAAGGTATGAGGTCTCCATCTATCCCCACATCATCATCTCTCTTCCATCCATTAAGGTATTTTCTTCAAGTTCTTCAACTCTTCCATCCTAAGTCTTCATCTTCTTTTAAACTCATCTTTCCCTTACCTATCTACCATCCAAACCCTAATCGACCTAAACCCATCCATCTCACGCCACACATGTGACCGTATAGCCACACATGTGAATCATTGCCCTGTATGGACAAGTGTATGGATTTATACATTTTGTATAATCCAGTGTTTTAAATCGCTTCACCATGTAGTGTGTAGCTTACGCTACGTCGCGTAGCTTAACCTTAACGCTACATAGCACATGAAAATAGCTTTAGTCATGTGTAGCCTACGCTACATGCTAATTTTGCATATGCTACATGCCATACTACATAGCCTATAACACACGCTATGTAGCTTACACTACAAGTTACTTTTCACTAAAACATTAAAATCAATTAATGTCTTTAATGATTTGTTATATTTTCCATTTTTTAAAATAAAAATTAGTTAATATTTTCAAAGATTTTAGTAAAATAATATAAGTAATAGTATTAAATCAGCTAGATTATTCTTTCTTTACCTTTATACTTAATTTATCTATTTTCCTATAATCATTTTTTGTTTCGATTTTTTTTTTTCTTATTATTTAGGTCGGTTTGGTCGCACCTAAATTTCATTATCAATCAAACTGCATTCTCCAACCAGTCGATAATCGAGGCCATCCAATTGGAAATGTGGGTCCCATAATTGAATAGGACACTTAATTTGGTTTTGGTCTTCCATCGGGTTCCTTATTTTGGACAAGAACTTCAATCAGGACCTTTGGATGGGATTCATCATCAATTGGGAAGAAAATCAGACCACTCAGACCTTTCTTTGATGATAGTTTGACTGGGTTAAATGATGGTGGGCATTTGTCACAATTTATTAAATTTGGCATTCGTTCACCGTACATGCACATACGCCACCCCAAACCATCCAAATCACAGCCCCAAATTTCAGATGAAAGCAGCTCTGACATCACACTGGCTGGGCAACTTGAACCAATTGATTTTTTTCCATTGAGTTTGCACCACCAACCATTTTCTTTCTAACCAACTATTTGATGGACACTGCTCAGATGGTTAAGATTTTCCAATTTGTATGATTTTCGAGCTACTTCCCATCCAAAATTGGCCATGATTTGAATGGTTTGTGTACATGTATGGCTTCTGTATGTTGGATGAGTCCACCACTTCAACTAGGACCAAATTGGCATTACTCTGAGAGAGAACTGTTTGATCCTCCTAGATGCTTAGGAGCACATGCAACCAATCTGGACTCCAGACTGTCCACTAGTCCAGCCCAGACTTCACAGGGCACCATGCAAACTCACACCAACTAGTTGTTCTTGTCCATCTAAATGATCACCTTCTATTTTATAGCCGTCAGTTTTCCAAGCCATGATGGTATATGATTAATATCATCTAAAAGAGATCCTTTGAAACCATAAGCAATCAATGATGGGCCAACCAAATGAACAGTTCAAATTGTTGATTTGAACTATTTATCCACAAAATGTCTTGATGGGCCAACCAAATGAACAGTTAAAATTGTTGATTTGAACTATTCATCCACAAAATGTCTTGATGGTCCACTTTATAGACAATTAATTTGCTGGTTAAAATCATCCGATCAGTGTGATTTTGCATGGTGGCCCATGAAGTTTGGGCTGGACCAAATGGACAGTCCAGATCGGTCGATTGGACCATCCATGTGTACTTATTGCACCATGAGCTACAAGCTCAACAACTCATAGCGCCGACCGTTCATGTTTGAGAGATTAGAGCCATTATGGTAAAATAAAATAACAAAACCAAAATGAGAGAGAGAGAGAGAGAGAGAGAGTCACCAATTCCACGGCTGGCACCTGTAATCCAAACAACCTGAGCATGACCCAAATTCAGAATATAAATTAGAATAAAAAATAAAAAAGCACACATTCATCTTGAAATTAGATTCAAATATTATGGGTCGTTTGGATGCCTACAAGTTCTGCAAGTGGGAAGTGATTTACACAGGTAAGTCACTATACAGGTGGTGTTTGGGGGAGTAAATTCGGCTGTAAGTCACTTTCAGCCAAAACTGCCAGGAGACTTCATGGGGATGGGGGTGAGGAGTCACTTTACATGTCTTACAACTGAAAGTCACCCACAACTTTAAAACTTACGGGCATCCAAGTGACCCCTTAAGGCGTGTTTGGATGCTCAATTGAACTGAACCACAATTCATTCACAAATGACCAAACCGGGCCACCACGATTCTAATTCCAAGAGAATACTAAATCCCTATAGAAGAAGGATGGAGAGGCAGAAACCCTCCTTCCCCTCTTATCGAAGCTTTTTTTTTTTTACACATGCACACACACCCCCACACACTCACGCTAGTGGAATTTCACCACCTATGGGACTGATAGTTGAAACTCCTGAGAGTCTACCACCCTAGCAAGAGTAAGGACCCTTGACCGGGAATTTCACCCCTCTTATAGAAGCTGATCAATGGTGCGTTTCTCCCTCTTCCCCTCTTTCTAAACATCCGACCGTTGAGCCTGTGAGTGACTTACAGGGAAGTTACTTCTCACCTCCATCCCCCTGCAGTTTTTTGGTAGATTTGCCTATAAGTGACTTACAGGTGAGTTTTCTCCTCCAAACACAACCAGTAAGTGACTTCCCTGTAAGCAACTTACATTTTAGCCAACTTACAGGCATCCAAACAGGCCCTAAACTTCAACTCCATGCATTTCAAGTAAGACCACAAAGTTTGGCGGGTAACTCCACTTTGCCATTTACCCTTTCTTGAATCGAGTTATTGCAATTCAATTCAATTGAGCATCCAAACGCAACCTAAAAGATGACGACAGGGGAAGGAAAAAAAGAAGAAGAAGAAAGCAGCAGCAGCATCACCTTATCTTCGACTTCTTCCCGCTTCGCATGCCCTTTTGATAACAGCGTAAAATCCCCTAATATCCACCCAAAAAAAATAAATTTAAAATGAAGAAATTGGTGGATTGATGATCGAATTGAATACTTTCCAAAGAGAAAAAGCAATGTGAAAATGAAGGAATAAAAGGAGAATGTAGGGTTTTGAGAAGATTACCCTCTGCATTAGCGAATCTGGCGAAGAGAACAAGGATTGCAGCGAGGATGAGAAAAATCAACACCAGAAAGAGCATTTTCAGCCGTCGAGTGAGAGAACCGAAGGAAACGATTTTCTCAGAAGGCTTCGAGGGAGAACAGATATCTACAGTCGGTTGTCTTTTCTTTGGAAGCGGATTTTGTACTGAGTAAACTCTGTGGAGCCCACCGTGATGTATATGTCTTATCCATGCCGTCCGTACGTTTCAAAAGATCATTTTATTTTATAATTTCTAAATTGGAACGTATCTAAAGCTAAAGTAGACCACACCACAGGAAACAGTGTAAATTTAACGCCTACCGCTGGAAATTTCATGGGCGCCACAGAAATTTTGAACCGGATATTTCTGTTTTTCCATCATCCATGTCATGTTGGATCACAAATAAATATCACTGTGGACCATCGGAATGTGTCAACGGTGGATATTACTATCCCCACTGTTTCCTCGGTGTGGTCCACTTGAGATTTGGATATGCTTTCATTTTAGGTTCGTGGTATAAAATAATATGGAAAAAATGGACGGCGTGGTTAATACGCATACATCCGAGATATGGGTCCAAGAGAGTTTACTTGGCACGAAATCCGCTTCCCCTTTCGTTATCCTCGAAGCGCGCCTCCTGCTACCGTTCGCGCCATGCGAAATCCTGATTGACGGTCTTAAGGTGCTCTGGGACGCGGATTCCGTCCTACCCCCGCCCCTCTCCAGCTGGGAACGGGCAGGAGCTTTGAGTGGCCACCGTGATGTATGGGTCTTATCCACACCGTCCATCCATTCTTTCGTATCATTTTACGTTAAAAGCACAAAAATAAGGCAGATCAAAGATTAAGCAGACAACGCCACGGGAAGCAGCAGTGATAATGATTCTCACTCAGTATTTCTCACTGTTGAAACTTTTTTTAGCGCCCACAGTGTTTTTTATTTTCCATCAAACCTATTCATAAAGTTATATAAACACGGATAAAGAGAAAACACAAATTCCAGGTCCATCCAAAACTTCCGTGGCCTCGAGAAGTTCTCAACAGTAAGAGTTTAATCCCCTTTTTTAGTCCACTTAGCTTTGGATCTTCTGCTTTTTTCGACCTGTATCTTAAAATGATAGGTAAAAATGAATGGACGGTGTGGATAAGACACATGCGTCACGGTGGCCACTCAAAGCTCCTGCCCGTTCCCAGCTGGAGACAGGCGGGGTAGGACGCGATCCGCGTCCGGTATCCGAGCAGCTGATCCGGTGTTTAGGTGGGCCCCACCGTAAATGGTCGTTGGGCGAAGATGGGCGTTTATGGTCGGAGGACCGGAATCGTCTACAGTACGACAACACCTGCTTCACGCAGCTGAGTAAACCACCCCAGCCCTGTGTGGCCCACCATGTTTTATATGTAAATCCACTCCGTCCATCATCAGGTGAGAACCATTATTTGAACCGAGCGCGTTAAAGATCAGCCTAAAAAAGTTAGGACGGACCACACCAATGGGAACATTGTAGAACTGGTCCTAAAACCTCCAAGTTCATCTGGTGTGGTCCGCTTGATATTTTGATCAGGCTGATTTTTGTATTTATATTTCATCCCAATGAGTTACACTTGATTAACAGGTTTGATGAAATTCAAACACCTCAGTGGCCCCACACACAAACGTATGGTTGATATTATATCCTTATCTTCCGTGTTGTGGTCCACATGAACTGTGGGTCTCCTTGATTTTTTTTCACAGGTCTATGAATTAAGGATAAAACCTGGCAGACGGAGTGAATTTCACAAATACAGCTTGTTGAGCCCCACAAGCTGAGTGAACTCTCAAGATCTGTGGGGCAACCATGTTTTATACCTAAATGCATCCCATCCATCCATTGAGAACCAGTATTTTAACCGTGAATATAGAAGATGGGCTTGATAAAAAGCTCCGGTGGTCCACACCAATGTAACAATGTAAGACTGCCCCCAAAAACCTCTCATGTATCAGGCTGATTTTTGCATTTATAATATTCCATTATGGAGCTAGACCTCATTGATGGGTTTGATGAAAAATACATACCATGGTGCCCCACATACAAATCTATGGACGGCATCTCATCTGTCGTTTCCTATGGTGTCGTTTCCTATGGTGTGGGCCACCTGAGTTTTAGGCCTCACTATTTTATTTTATTTTTTCTTTTTTTTTGAGAAGCAAGAAGAGCTATATGCAAAGATAAAGCCTAATCTATAGGTTGGATTTTGCATATACAACATGATGGCACACAAGTTAGGCGGGTTTACATGACTAGTAAAATAAAGATTTCGGACGACCCATAAGATGGTGTCAAAATTCCCGGACAGTTACTAGACTGGAATCCTTTACAACAACAGTACATGCCCAAGTTTGTGAAGCCCACCATGTTGTATATATAAAATTCACTCCTCATGTCAGGTTGTATCATGATGTAAAAATTTGACACAGGGATGAGCGTGATGAGGTCAATTACCGTCTTTCTCAAGGATAATTACTCCGAATCCATGGAGCTTCTCTGGACTCCTCATACAGACTTCTCGAATTCACGAGGAAAGAAAGCAGGAAAATAGAAATAAATTCTAATAAAATTTGAAATTGATTAATGAATAATTAATAATTTTCTAATGTATCTCCTTACACGATTAATATAGACAAAAATAAACTAAAATTCGTAATTATCAAAAATAGCAAAATTCTAACTCTAATAAAAATTCTAATTATAATAAAACTCTTCTAAGGCCTAATTTCTAAAAATAAAAATCGTAAATAAATTTTTTATAGAAGAGTCCTAGTATAACTAAAAGTTATTTCTATAAGAAAAGAAAATCTAAAACTCTAAAAAATATTAAAAAAAATCTAAATTACTAAAAATAATAAAATTTTTCTAAAAATTCGTTTTTAAGCTGAAGTGCGCGTTTTCTAACGAAACGGACAGATGCGACCCACATTGCGGGTCGGTTCACCTCGGATGGCCCGTTTCAATAAAGATTAATAGGTTGTACGCCCCGTAACAATACCCGGATCAAAAGTTATAGTCAATTCACGGTCCATCTTCTTTTGGCTCAACCATGCTGGGAATATCTCTGTGATACGTTCTACATTAGACCCCTCCACTTGAAAAAAACTCGTTTTCGAGTTATTTAAGGCACTTGCCTCATGATTCTGAGATAACTTTTGAAATAATTTCTGACGCCGATGTTTATTAGCTATTTTCCTATACTTGGCATTAAGCTCTTGAGCTAATACAATACATGTACTCATTCTTTCATTGACTTGACTAATATTTATTAGTTTCTTCATATCTGCCTTCAAGATCTCATATTTTTCCTAATAATGTGGGCAATTAGGTGGACTTGCCCCTGAGATGGGATCAACGTGATTTTGTATATCTCGTATGGGAGACAATTTATTAGGGGGTTCATTGAGCACAATCTCCTTGAACTCCTGCAACATTGGCTTCAAATCTTTTGGGATATTCACAGGCTCCATATATTCTTTCTTTTTAACTAATGGATATATATCTCTTGTTTCTTCAGATTGTTTAACAAAAGTCTGTTCAGTTGTGAGAGACTGTTCCTCAACTTTAAAAGTCTTGGGTTAGTTCTCCCTTCCCGTAGGGGTGAGGATAATCTTTTTACCATCTTTAATAAAGACAAATAGGTTATCCCGATCCCTATGTGTAGCATTAATATTATTTTGCCAGGATTGACCAAGTAACATGTGGCAAGCTTTTATGTCTACCACGTCACACATTACTTTATCCTTATAATATTTTTCAAGGGAAAAAGATATACGACATCGTTCAGTTACCTCTGTTTTCTTGACTTCCTTGATCCATCCAATCGTGTATGGAGATGGGTGTCTTTCTGTTTTCAGTTGTAGCTTTTTCACCATTATTTTTGACACGAAATTCTCATCGCTCCTGACATCGATGATTATATTGCAGACTTTTTTGTATGCAGTGCACCTTGTTCGAAAAATATTGTTTCGCTATAAATTTATTTCTACCTTTGGCATGTATAACGGCTTCCTCATAATCGAAGTGGTGGCCTGTGATTTACCATCATCTGATGGTGCTTTGTAGAAATTGGGGTTGTGTCATACAGCGGCCACAGGCAGTTGAGCATCACTTTGAACTCGGGGCGGAATTAGCGCATCTGCAATACGGTTGAGGGTTGCCTGCAGCCCTTGCATGGTCAACTAACTCTCCCGGTGGAGAGTTTTCATTCTTTCCAAAAGATAACAAATCTCTTGATCACCGTCCACAGAATTTTAATTCATACCTTCATTATTTGTCATCGACTCGAGAAAAAACCTCTCTCTGATACCAAATTGATGCAGGGATGAACGTGATGAGGTCGATCACCGTCTTCCTCAAGGGTAACTACAAATGCACAAAGCTTCTCTGGACTCCTCACAGAGACTTATCGAATCCACGAGGAAAGAAAGCAGGAAAATAGAAATAAATTCTAATAAAATTCAAAATTGATTAATGAATAATTGATAATTTTCTAATGTGTCTCCTTACACCATTAATATATTAAAAAAAAAAAAACTAAAATTCGTAATTACCAAAAATAGTAAAATTCTAACTCTAATAAAAATCATAATTCTAATAAAACTCTTCTAAAGCCTAATTTCTAAAAATAAAAATTACAAATAAACTTTCTCCAGAAGAGTCCTAGTATAACTAAAAGTTATTTCTAAAAGGAAAGAAAATCTAAAACTCTAAAAAATATTTAAAAAATCAAAATTAATAAAAATAGTAAAATTTTCCTAAAAATTCATTTTTGAGCTGAAAGTGCGCATTTTCTAACGAAACGAACAGATGCGACCCACATTGTGGGTCAGTTCACCTCGAATGGCCCGTTTCGGTAAAGATTGATAGGTTGTACACCCTATAACGATACCCGGATCAAAAGTTATGGTCAATTCACGGTCCATCTTCTTTTGGCTTAACCATGCTGGGAATATCTCTGTGACACGTTCTACATCAAAATCTCTTCCCACCCTTTGTTTGCTTGGCATGTTTGGAAGGAAAGGAACAATAGTGTCTTTAGCTCTAAATCTGCCATAAAAGAAGCTACCTTTAGGCTTATTATTTCTTATCTAAGAGCTAGAACCATCCACATCTTTGGCCCAACCATCGTGAATAGGGCCACTAATTCAATTTTTGGCAGCTTGGGATCTCCCAACATATATTATTGTCCATCCTCCTGCTCTTAAAATGAGTCTTTGTAGGAATTTAGCTCATGTTGGACTCTTACTTGTGGAGAAATAAATGATTACAGAGTTGGCATTATTTGTTTTCCTCCTTGTTCTCGTGTTATTTGGGAGGAAGTCAGCATGCATGAACTTGGGAGATCATTTTTGAAGTCAACATACATGAACTAAGTGATAAAAGCCTCTAAACTTTCTTTCTCGGCATCTCTAAGTTTAATTCTATATTTATTGTAGGTGAGCATATCAAAGTGTATGATAGGGAAAGCTTAGTTGCATGCATGCTTGAGGATCCAGTACTTCATTTCTTGCTTTGAGTGCCTGGCTAGTGTAATCTCAAGCCAATATAAAAACCTCATTTTGAAGCTTGCTAATGCTCGGTTAGGTTGCCCTATTCATATTATTCCCATTACTAAGTTAGCTTATCTCTTTTGATTCCTAGGCTGTGGGCATCTCTTTCCTCTTCCCTCCCTCTCCTTGTCCCTCCTCCTCCTTGGGGAGAGTGGGCTTTTTTCTTTTTTCTTTTCTTCTCTTCTTTTTAGTTCCTAGGGCCCTCACTCTATTTGTTGCGCAGCATGCCAACAACGCAGTGAGCCTAGATCCAATCTCAGGCCTCACCCACAAACGATAAACATGAAGAAATATAAACTAGAAACAGATCAAAGTAACCAAAACATACCACAAGACAAGATATACGTGTAAAAACTCCAAACTCGGGTAAAAAAAATCACGAATGCAAACTTCCGTTATGAAGAAGAATAAAGATTACAAGGTAAAATACTAATCTCTCCCTTGGAAGAACATAGAAAACCCTTATAGAAAACCCTTAGCCCACACCTTAGAATAACTTTTATCATACCTAGAAAAATCCTAAGAACCCCTATTTATAGTTTAGCTAACTATCCTTCCACACCGTTGTGAAAGGCGATACCAAAATTCGCAGTCCGCATCGGATTTGAAAACGAATCTACGTAACTATGACTGGTCGAGCAGACTATACGACCGGTCAAGAGAACCCCATAACCGGTCATGAATGGGTCACGACCGGTCAAGCACCTCAGGATAAAAAATGATGCTCACTGGACTTTGAGTCGAACCAATCCACGACCGGTCGAGCGGGCCCCTACGACCGGTCGAGCGGGCCCCTACGACCGGTCGAAGACGGTCCCAGATGTGGCTCCACATCTCAACAATCTCTCACTTGGAGATACATCGCCATAAACCTTTGTCTTCTTCATTTAGAGTGCAACAACTCACTATCTTCAAGCCTGAATACCAATCAAAGCTGAACAGAGCTTCAGCTTCTCCAGTGTGACCACCTTGGTTAGTATATTCGCAGGATTCTCACTTGTATAGATCTTCTCCAGAGTTATCGATCCATCTTCCAGTAACGAACGTATGAAGTGATATCTGATGACAATATGCTTGGTCCTTGAATGAAAGGCTGAATTCTTAGCCAAGTGTATTGTACTCTGACTATCACTGTACAGCTTGCAATTGCTTGCTTCTTACCCAACTCTTGCATGAAGTCTTGCATCCACACCATCTCTTTGCACTCTTCTGTAGCCGCAACGTATTTTTCTTCCGTTGTACTGATACATATTATCTTTTGTAACTGAGAGACCCAACTGACTGCAACACTACTCAGAATAAACACATAACCTGTAGTGCTCCTTCTGCTATCGATATCTCTTGCCAAATCTGAATCTACGTAACTTGCAGCTTGATTTCCGATCTACCATAGCACAACCCTACATCCTTAGTACCTACCAGGTATCTGAGGATCCACTTCACAGCTTCTCAATGTTTCTTCCCGGGGTTATTCATGAACCTGCTAACAACTCCCACTGCTTGAGCAATGTCTGGCCTCGTGCTCACCATAGCATACATGAGACTTCCAATAGCTGACTCGTATGGGACTTTAGCCATGTACTCTCATTCCTCCTGCGCCTTTGCTCCTTGCTCCTTAGATAACTTGAAGTGGTTGGCTAATGGAGTGCTAACCGGCTTAATACCTCTCATATTGAATCGATCAAGTACCTTGGCTATGTACTCTGCCTGTAACAAAATTAGTTTCTTATTTTCTCTGTCACGCTTTATCCTCATGCCTAGGATTTTTTTTTCAGCTCCTAAATCCTTCATGGCAAATTCTCTAAACAGTTGTCTTTTGAGATCTGAGATGTCCTTCATGCTTGAACCGGTCATAAGCATATCATCAACGTACAGAAGAAGGATGATGTATGGCGTATCAAACTTCTTCAAATAACAGTAATGGTCTGCATGACATCTCCTAAAACCGTTTCACGATATGAAACTGTCGAACTTCTTTTACCACTGCCTCGGGGCCTGCTTCAGGCCATATAGACTCTTCTTCAAGGTCCCCATGAAGAAAGGCTATCTTAACATCTAGCTGCTGTAGATATAAGTCCTCTGTAACCACTATACTCAAGACCATGCGAATTGTAAACATTTTCACCACAGGTGAAAAAATATTTTAGTGAAATCGAAACCTACATTTTGTTAAAACCCTTTTACAACCAATCTAGCCTGTACCGTTTCGAACCAACATGCTCCTCCTTCAATCTGTAAACCTACTTGTTATGAAGAGCTTTCTTACCCTTGGATAGAGTGACTAGCTCTCATGTACGATTAGACTCAAGAGAGTCCATCTCCTCATCCATGGCCTGCTCCCACTTAACCCGTGTATCTAACTGTAACGCCTCTTCAAAACACTCTGACTCACTATTATCTGTCAGCAGTAGATAATATAAGGAGGGTGAGTATCGAACCGTAGGTCTCCTCTCCCGAGTAGACCTTCTCACAACCGGTGTATACGGCTCTGCCTCATAATGTTCCTGTGCATGATCATCCCGTGGCCCTGTAACACTTGTATCCGGTAACTCTTCCAACTCTACGAATTTCTTTTCTTCGGCCTTATTTTCCTGCACACTATCATTATGCATCACTTTTTTATTGAAGCGTACGTCCTTGCTTCTGATGATTTTTCTGTTTTCTGCATCTCAAAACCTATAGCCAAAATCATGCTGCCCGTAGCCTATAAACGTGCACCTCCTGGACTTCGCATCCAGCTTGTTTCTGTGCTCTGCATCAATGTGAACATATGAATTGCAACCAAACGCTCTGAGATGTGCAAGGTTCACTTCTTTCTCAATCCACGTTTCTTCTAGTTGCCCACCATCCAATGGTGCTGAGGGACTTCTATTGATAAGATATACGACAATATTTACAGTATCTTCTCAAAAGGTCTTAGGCAACCTTATATGTAACCACATGCTCCTGGCGCACTCAAGGATGGTCCTGTTAATGCGCTCAACCACACCATTCTGCTACAATGTCCCTGAAATTATTTTCTAATGTTTGATTCCAGTTGCTGCTCAATACTCTTCAAACCTCTTATCACAATACTCTCCCTCATTATCAGATCTGAGACACTTTACTGTTTTACCTGTCTCATTTTCTACCATAACTTTCTACTTCATAAACGCATCAAATACATCAGATTTATGCTTTAAGAAAGAAACTCACAGTTTTCTACTAGCATCATCAATAAAAGAAACAAAATAACGTGATCTACCAAGAGATGATATCTGTGCCAATCCCCATACATCAATGTGTACAAGCATCAAAAGATGCATCTTTGGAGCGCGTCCTGTCTTCTTGAAGCTTACCTTGTTCTGCTTGTCATACACGCAGTCATCGCAGAATTCCAAGTCAATAGACTTCAGCTGTAACGCCCCAAAAAATTGGGGGGTCGTGCATAAACTCGACTCTCGAGTTTTCGAGTAACACTTATCATCAATTTTATAGTTTTATGATTAATCAAGTTTAAATGTGCAGCCTGAAATTTCTTGGAGCATGAAACACAACCACAACTAGTATACTGAAATGAGAGAGATCAATAAATATAGGTCCAAAAGAATATAAATGGGCCGCACAAGGTATTGCCCAACAAAATCACCAAAATATCATGTCCCAAAAGAGTAGAACTGAGTTCACTCGTCCTCCTCATCTAAGCTCGCGCTGCACGGCTCGTCGAATTCAGCGCTACTTGCAGCTATTGAAGAGTCTAGGTGGTGTTTTAAAACACCGTCCCAGAGTGGGAATAAGTGATCAACTCAGTTAGTGCTATTAATCTTAATTAGTAATAAGCATCAATTATATTACGAAGTTAATGAAAAACAATCATTCAGGAACACCTAATAAATCTTATTAATGCGCATGCATGAAGGATGATATGATGCATGCTCTTGCCACAACACTCCCTCGAGTGACTCCATCTAACGATCGCATATGACAAGACTTCCTTAGAGCGACATCGACTGCCGAGTCGCAACCTAGCTAGTACGATGCAATGGTAGTGTTAGCCGAGTTCTTAGTTAAATTCAGTTCATCCAGCCGGTTGGGGAAACTAGTACACCTCATGTATCAATGCCCTCAACTAGTTGCAATGCCAAAGCCCCTCAATGCACGAGGCTTGGGCACAGTGATCCTTGATCCCGTTGGGTTCCTCATCCCTGACTTCAAGCACATGAGGAGTGTGGAGAGAATGAGATCGCTCATGGTCACTACGGGGAGGCGTGGCACCCCAGCGTAGGCCGACAGCTCGGACACAGTGTCCCATTCCACCATGCCCGGCTCACGAGGCTGTGAACCAGTTTTAATTGGTTATTGGTGGGCTACAACGGTTGTAGGGTGTTACAGGTTCCATACATGTGTGAGAAAACAGGGATAACAAACAAAGTTAGTAAGTAAGCTAAACCGCATGAGTCGGGCGAGCAAGTGATGAGCGACATCGGGTACCAGGGACCCATGTACTCAAACTATTGTCACCCGTACATGCCCGCCCAAACCCACGGGTCAAGTCCTAAAATAGTCCTACCAATGGGACTATCGTCCCTCCTCGTGTTCCTGACCAACCCAAGGGTGTGATGGTGTTCCATAACATGTCAACTATATAGGTTAACATCTAGCATAATGATATCATGTTTTCATGCATCTCAATCATACTAAACAGGTACTCCTAACAAGCAAGTTATCATTATCATGAACAATGTGCATGTGAGTGGTGTGGGTTTGTGAGGAAGTTACGCACTTCTTCATCTCAAGGAATCATAAGCACAAGGGTAATGAATCATAAATACTATAAAGCAACATCATATGAAAAAATTCAACAAGGCATGAGCACACAATCATTCATACACAAAATCATGTGAGAGACAAGAACAACATCATATGAGAATCAAACATGCAATTCAATACAATTTCAACAAACATACAATTCCTAAGGTTTCTCTAGAATCTCTAACTATAGTATTCAAGGAATCAAAATCATTAGATTCTTAATAAAATTGGTGCTAGGCCACCTAAGAACAATAGTCCTCACCTATAGATCATTGAAGACTTGAAAAATGACCTAGGAGTGTGAATTTGGGGTCGATCGGCCAAAATACCTAAAGTAAGCAATTTCATATAAGAAATTCATGACAATCCCTTCTCAACACAAGGGTTTAAAGAAAAAGGGGTGATGGATTTACCTGGATGATCAATAGAACGATTCTTGCGATTGTGGTGAAGGGCTTCCTTTGGAGAAGGGATAGGAAGTTGTAAGGTTTAGCTTCCTTGGGCCCCACCACCAACAACACCTTTCTTCACTCTCTTCTTCCTCTCTCTTTCTCCTTCTCTTCCCCCCTTACTATCTTCTCTCTCTTCTAGGGCAAAATCATATGGGGAGAGGAGTGCCCTAAATGAGGGTCTTTTATGATGTCAGATTTAGTGGAAATGGCCCCAAGTGTTGGGTTTTTACTATACTAACCCTATGAGAGAGTTTTTTCTGCCTTTAGGGCCTACTATAAGGTGTAAGAGTCGATACTCACCGTTGGATAGTTGGCCCTAGTGATGATCTACGTATGGACATGATCGGCCCACCATTTGGATGCGCCGATCGAGAGATATGATTAGAAGATTGTTCAACGGTCACTGATGGTCGATCGGGGCCACGTCTATACGAATATGAGTAAGAAAATATCCTTACTCCATGGGTGAAGTTTGGTCACAAACCGACGGTCCGAAATCCTCAACTTTGCCTAAAAGTGGACGACTCAATTCACTTAAGTTACAGCTCTTTGCTTTAGGGTATTTGCACTTCTCATGTACTCATCATTTGGCTCAAGTTGAGCGATTCTGGACAGTACCCAGGCCTGACTCCCGCGATGGACATCAAGCCCAGCAAGATGGACGTTATTCTATAGTTTTGTAACTAGTGGCCCACCAACGAGCGGTCTAGAGCTTGTTCGGAAAATCGAGACATTTCTGGAATGAATTTGGTATTGAGATTTCTCATGGGCATTGATTAGGGTTTGGATTAACTATATTTATAGTGTGTCCTATTTATAACCAGTGAAAGTGAAAATTTGGTCATGATTACTCTAAGCCGTTGGTTTTAGGCTAAAAGAGTACATGGGTTCATTTGGTCTATTAGCCAAGATCTGAACCTTGTCTGACTTGGCTTTAGTTGGATCTTCAATTTAGTTATGATGGTCTTGATTTATTAGTGATGGGTTTGTTAGATTTGGGCCCTACATGAGTAAATCATGGGGTTAAACTCGATGTTTGAGTGATCGGACGGATTCGTTGACTTCCTACGGTTGATTGATCGGATTTGTGCGGTTCTTTACTGGTACCATCCCCGTATAAACTGACATTGAATACTAATGGTTATTAAGTGTTATTATAAGTTAATTAATAAAAAAATTTTAAGAATTTCTTGAAAATCCAAAAACAACAAAAATTCATGATGTTACAATCTACCCCCTTTAAAAATAATTTCATCCTCGAAATTGCCTAAGGGTAATAAGTAAAGATATTATCATTTTATTTGCTTAAGTTTTGTTAGTTTAAGGTTTATACATATTTTAGGGTATATAATAAATACACTAGCCTAGCTCATTGTGATCTACCCCCTTTAAAAATTTTCACCCTTAAGGTTTGAAAAATAAATGTCAAAATCATGATTATCGTTCTAAGTATTTGTTAATACAGTTTGTCACGCCCCAAACTCGAAAACTGGGCTCACAAAATTCTCGATCACCGAATCCGGCGCCGACAGCTTCCGTAGAACCTCATTCTCGGTTCCTAACGCCCATTCGCCAGGTTCCGATCCTGGGATGCTACGAGGAGGGTTTTCAATGTCAGTTTGATTCGTAATAAGCATAACCAAAGGCATAACTCACAAACAACAACCAAAACTCCATTACATTTCCACTATGATAAAAAACTTTACAAGTACAATGAGCATAAAGGAAAATACAATGGTAAAGAATAAAACTCCAAAACGATCTGCAACGTGCTCCTGCCTCAGCGCTGCTGCGAACTAACGTCACCTGCACGCAACGGTCGTGCATAAGTTTACAGAAAGCTTAAAGGGTGGTGAAAGTGTGTGCGCAAGGTAGTAATATGAACATGCAATGTCAGAGTAAAGCGGAATATGCAGATGGATCTATAATATCATGAGCCGTACCAAGGCTTATGTGGTGCAAGACATGAATGGTATCGGCCATCCCAAGGCCATGCGATGTGCAATGCAACTCAAGCATACAGAACCTCATCTATGTCCACACATCAATACAGCTCAAAATATGGGATATCACTGGGGTCTAGTACACTCTAAACCAGATTGCTGCCACATCGCGAGCAATAAGGTAAGTGGAAGAGACCTCACTATCCGTCTGCCAATATCAGGCGCGACTCATCGATAGCGGACCCATTCCTCGAGCTGGTCAAACTCAGCCTAGCATTGCCCTTTACTCTCGGGCGGGTAAGGCCGCACCCCCTTCCAACTGACCACGACACAGTGGAGAGCGTAACCGTCCGGTAATCGGCACTCAACGCTCATCTACCCACTCGGTCTAGACGTTAGAGCAATCTCTTGGTACCATAAAGGTTTAGGAACTTTCACCCAGGAATATCTATAGTACCCCATGTAGAACAAGATTTTCGGTATCCAATCCTGCCAACCACGATACATCTGTGGAAGTTACGACCCCGATGTCGCTAGGGCGTACAATATCCATGTCATACAAATGCGATATGCATAATTCACACTATCCAGTCATGCATCAAATCATGAGCCTTTCGTGTGCTCATGTAGGGCAACACCGCCTAATCGGGAGCCCATAAACAACCTGCCCGAAGGTAAATGCTATGATCAGACAATTCTCACGTCAAGCATACATATGATGCGTATGATCATGAATTATGGAACTGTACTAAACCTGTTATAAAATGAACTATCTTACAATACAGATGGACCTGGACGGCCTATACACAATAAGTACGGGCCTAACAATGGGCCCTAAGGAGAGTCGTAATGTTGACATCCAACCAGCATTACACTCGCAATGTGGACGTTAAACCAACATTGCATCCCAGGTACGATCTTCTTAAACATCGCTACATAATCGGTATTGGGATTACACATTGCAATGGACCTTAGGTTCATCCCATTGGGCTTTTCATATATATGTCAAATGAGCCATATCCTATGAGCCTTTTATTCATCAGATGGGCCACATAAATGGGCCACACCAATGGGTCTTATGTGCATTGTAATGGGTCAAAACCCGTGGGCCTTGGATTGCATCAAATGAGCTTAGTCTCATGAGTCTAATATGTGACCAATGGGCCACACCAATGGGATCCCACATGTAGATCAAGTGGGCCTCAACCCATAAACCTAACATGAGTCAAATGGGCCTAAACCCCTAGGCCTTAATCAAATAAAATGGGCCTAACTCATGGGTCTCAAATAAATCCAATGGGCCTAATCCCATGGACCCTTTTTATAATCAAATGGGTTTAGTCCCATGGGCCCTACAATATATCAAATGGCCTAGTCTCATGGCCTTAGAACATATCAATTGGGCCCAATCCCATGGCCTTACATAAATCAAAGTGGGCCCCAATGAACTACTGTAACTACATTAGGATGATCCTCAAAACAGGCCAAGGTGGGGTCCATATGAGCTAAGGATCTAACTCATTCTTTATGCTTATGTCATAAAACAGACTCTTAAAATGAATGGACGGTTTGGATGCAGCCCATGCATCATGGGTGGCTCTCATTGCCGCTGGACAGCGGGGATAAAGCACATACATTACACAGGGCCCCACCGTCCGCTGGACGGTGGAGGCACACATGCAAGGTGGGTGCCACCGTCCGCTTGGACGGTGGCCATGAAACACATACAACAATGTGGGTCCCATGTGGGGCCCACCCCGTAATATTTATTTGGCATCCAACCCATTGATAAGGTCACTCGGGCCTGGTTGAAGGGAAAACATAAATTTCAGCTTGATCCAACACATCTGTGGGCCCCAGAAAGATTTCAATGGTAGATGCTCAATCTCACCCCAGAAACATAAATTCTCTTGGGTTTCGCAATGCGCGGCGTTTTCTCGCACCGAACGTTGGCCCACATCTCTTGACCAGGGTATCGCCTTGGCGCGCGAGTCGCGACATCGGAACCGCAACGACGGCGCGGTCGCTATGGTATTGGTTTCGGATTGAGTCGACTCGGGTTGTCGGTATATGAATCAGGGTCGTGCGTCGATATCGGTTAAGGGTCAAAGGTTGCTGGAATTCGACCGGTAAGACCGCGAAAGTCTACGAAAAGGTACGGACCAAGATACGAGTCTTACACAGTTTACCTAAGGGTGGTATATTATACTGTTTATGATCAAGCTAATACAAAAATAACGGTTGTGGTAGGCTCAAATTTGATATGTTGATTGTACGCCTAACCAGGGTAGACAATTCATTGTATCCCTTCTAAATCCTGATGGATCCTGGTCTTCTGCTCAATCAAAGCAATGAGTTCATTGGTAGTTGCTCAGGATTGAAAATTGGTTCAAGCCGCAAACACTTTGCAAGTGTATAGTCTTGTAATTTCATAGTCCGATTAACCCAAATGCTTAGGAATATCTCATATCCTTGAAAGGTTAAAATCTCCTATTTTTAAGGTTGTCATTCAGATTTTTGTCAAATGGAGTTATCGTTTTAATTCATGTCCAAATTAGTAATTAATGAATCTTTTATTATCCATATGGTTAAACATCGTCCTAATAAGTTTCTAAAGGCATAAAATTTTATGTGAATTACCATTTCAATATATATATATATATATATATATATATATATATATATATATATATATATATATATATATATATATATATATATATATATATATATATATTTATGGCTAGTGGGTTATGAGCAGACTATACTTTGGTTTCATAAATTTCAAGAATGACAGAATAGTCGAGGTTCTAAGGTATTCAGGAGGTTTGTAGTGCGAATATGCTAGTAAGGACGTAGTAAGGCAATCATACATACAAGCATTCACAAGGCAACAAGATAATTTCAAAGCAATCCATGCATTTATATTGGATTCAAAGTGCCATTAGTATGGCTAGTTACAGCATACAACATAGATTACATATTTTTCTAGACATTCCAAACATAAGGAAAAAAATAACCTAGTTAAGCAAACATCCCAGTTATCCTTCAACACGAGCAGGTAGACCTAATCGACTTAGAGCAAACTACTAATTATCAGTAAGGTTATGCTACTACTCACTTAGGTCGGGTGAAGATGGGGGTGCTTCTTCCCCATGAGGGAAAGAATCACCGGAATGAAGAAGAAGGAGGCAACAATTGCTAGGAATGTCATTTCCCTCGGCAAGGAAATGGATTGTTGATGAGAATGTTTTGAAAAAATGAAATGGGTTTAGTGTTGGATTTGTGGAAGAGTTTAGGGTTTAAGATGGTGTTAAGAAAATGAGACTTGAATGAGATGATGGGTTTGAGAATGGGAAATATGGTGGGTTTGAGAAAAATGAGATTTGAAGAAAAATGGTGGGTTTGAAATGAGTTGGGGAAATGAGACTTGAAGAAGATGATGGGCTTGAGATTTGGGATTTGAGATTGGGAGAGGGAGAATTTTTTCTAAAGTTTAGAAAGGATGATGGAGGGTAATGAGAGTAGTAGAGATAGGTTTTATGGACCCTAGATTGTCCTAAATAGCAAGAGAAATGGGCCCCACTCATGTGTACATTGAAAGGGAGGAGGGGACCCATCTTGTAACGTCTCTTATACTTTTAAAAATTAAATTATTTTTAAAATTTTTATAATAATTTATGATCAAGTTTTAAGTTATCCCACAAAATTTTATATCATTTGGAGTTGTAAATAAATTATTAAAATTCTAGGAACAACAACTGCCTGAAATTAAATTTTTTTGAATAGTTGTTATAACATCTTAATTTTACCTATATTATAATTTTTATTTTATTTTTTTATTATTTTTATGTAAAACTAGACTCATCAAGATTAAATATGACTTTTGAAACACTTAAATCAGAGCTGTAACGAAGGAGATATAAAATTTTAAAGTTGACCAAATTTTATAAAAAATTTCAGCATGGGGAACGCCAACTGGGCGTGATGATGTCGGGCCACGGTGTGTTTGGGCGTTGGGACTCCCGGTGGGTGTTGGGATGCTGACCCACTGACCCTTTGGGCTTGGGAATGCCCAGTGGGCGTCATGACGCCGACCCACTGACCCCGGTGGGCGTCGGGACGCCAGAGCCCTGTTTGGGATTCCTTATTTTATGATTTTCCGGGCCCGGTAAGGCCCTCGGGAAAGTACTATATATGATTTTGGAGTAGGAGAAGTCGATATACGCAATGAACCTATTGATTTTATGATATTCCTTCCAGTTAGGGGCTAAAATCTAATGTTTCTATAATTTCACTATTTTTGGTAAAATGTCATTCACCGTTAAGTCTTTTTCCTGGAATGGGTCGGAACTATCAAATTTAGCCCCATGTTAGCTCATTTGGTCTAGGATGATAGTTTTGACTGTCTAATCCCTCAAATTCGGATCGTTCCTAGCATTAGTTAAGGCACTATAAGTCTCTCTAACTTATTTCCTAGCGTCACTACTTTCTCTCGCTACCCAATCCTACACCCTGGAAGTTTCACCTTTCGTTTAGGATTGTCGACTCAGGGACTGAGGTGGTTCCTAGTATTTTCGTGTTTTCTATTATGTTTCCTCTTAAGTCAGCGGACGCGTTAGTTAGTTCATGACCCATGACTCAATTGATTCTAAACTATTACTCGATACCATTTGTAACACCTCGAAAAATTGGGGGTCGTACATAAACTCGACTCCCGAGTTTTCGAGTGACACTTATCATCAATTTTATGATTTTATGATTAATCAAGTTTAAATGTGCAGCCTAAAATTTCTTGGAGCATGAAACACAACCACAACTAGTCTACTGAAATAAGAGAGATCAATAAATACAGGTCCAAAAGAATATAAATGGGTCGCACAAGGCGTTGCCCAACAAAATCACCAAAATATCATGTCCTAAAAGAGTAGAACTGAGTCCACTCGTCCTCCTCATCTAAGCTTGCGTCGCATGGCTCGTTGAACTCAGTGCTACCTGCAGCTACTGAAGAGTCTGGGTGGTGTTTTAAAACACCGTCCCAGAGTGGGAGTAAGTGATCAACTCAGTGGGTGCTATTAATCTTAAGTAGTAACAAGCATCAATTATATTACGAAGTTAATGAAAAATAATCATTTAGAAACACCTAACAAATCTTATTAATGCGCATGCGTGAAGGATGATATGATGCATGCCCTCGTCACAACACTCCCTTGAGCGACTCTATCTAACGATCGCATATGACAAGACTCCCTCAGAGCAACCTCGACTGTCGAGTCGTCAACCTAGCTAGTGCGATGCGATGGTAGTGTTAACCGAGTTCTTAGTTAAATTCAGTTCATCCAGCCGGTTGGGGAAACTGGTATACCCCACGTATCAATGCCCTCAACTAGTTGCAATGCTAAAGCCCCTCAATGTGCGAGGCTTGGGCATCATGATCCTTGATCTCATCGGGTTCCCAATCTCTGACTTCAAACACATGGGAAGTGCTAAGAGAATGGGATCGCTCGCGGTCACTACGGGGAGGCACGGTACCCCAGCGTAGGCCGACAGCTCAAACACAGTGTCTTATTCCACCGTGCCCAGCTCATGAGGCTGTGGAACAGTTCTAATTGGTTATTGGTGGGCTACAACGGTTGTAGAGTATTACAGGTTTCATACATATGTGAGCAAACAGGGATAACAAATAAGGTTGGTTAGTAAGTAGGCTAGACCGCACGAGTTGGGCGAGCACGTGATGAGCGACATCGGGTACCAAGGATCCATGTAGTCAAACTATTGTCACCGGTACATGCCTGCCCAAACCCACGGGTCAAGCCCTAGCATAGTCCTACCAATGAGACTATCGTCTCTCCTCATGTTCCTGACCAACCCAAGGGTGTGATGGTGTTCCATAACATGCCAACTATACAGGTTAACATTTAGCATAACGATATCATGTTTTCATGCATCTTAATCATACGAAACAGATACTCCTAACAAGCAAGTTATCATTATCATGAACAGTGTGCATGTGAGTGGTGTGGGTTTAGGAGGAACTTACACACTTCCTTCATCTCAAGGAATCATAAGCACAAGGGTAATGAATCATAAATACTATAAAGTAACATCATATGAAAAAATTCAACAAGGCATGAGCACGCAATCATTCATACAAAAAATCAAGTGAGAGGCAAGAACAACATTATACAAGAATCAAACATGCAATTCAATACAATTTCAACAAACATACAATTCCTAAGGTTTCTCTAGAATCTCTAATTATTGCATCCAAGGAATCAAAATTATTAGATTCTTAATAAAATTGGTGCTAGGCCACCTAAGAATAATAGTCCACACCTATAGATCGTTGAAGACTTGAAAAACGATCTAGGAGTGTGGATTTGGGGTCGATCGGCCGAAATACCTAAAGCAAGCAATTTTATATTAGAAATCCATGACAATCCCTTCTCAACACAAGGGTTTAAAGAAAAAGGTGTGATGGATTTACCTAGATGATTAATGGAACAATTCTTGCGATTGTGGTGAAGGGCTTCCTTTAGAGAAGGGATAGGGAGTTGTAAGTTTAGCTTCCTTGGGCCCCACCACCAACAACACCCTCCTTCACTCTCTTCTTCCTCTCTCTTTCTCCTCCTTCTCTTCTCCCCTTACTCTCTTCTCTCTCTTCTAGGGCAAAATTATATGGGGAGAGGGGTGCCCCAAATGAGGGTCTTTTATAATGCCAGATTTAGTGGAAATGGCCCCAAGTGTTGGGTTTTTACTATACTAACCATATGGGAGGGTTTTTTTAGCCTCTAGGGCCTACTATAGGGTGTAAGAGTCAATACCCACTGATGGATAGTTGGCCCTAGTGATGATCTACATATGGATATGATTGGCCCCCCATTTAGATGCGCCGATCGAGAGATATGATTAGAAACTGTTCAACGGTTACCGACAGTCGATCTGGGCGGTGACTATATGGATATGAGCAGGAAAATATCCTTACTCCATAGGTGAAGTTTGGTCACAAACTGACGGTCTGAAATCCTCAACTTTGCCTAAGAGTGGACGACTCAATTCACTTAAGTTCCAGCTCCTTGCTTTAGGGTATTTGCACTTCTCATGCACTCATCCTTTGGCTCAAGTTGAACGATTCTGGACAGTACTCAAGCCTGACTCTCGCGATGGACGTCAAGCCCAGCAAGATGGACGTTATTCTATAGTTTTGTAACTAGTGGCCCACTAACGAGCAGTCTAGAGCCTGTTCAAAAAATCGGAGCATTTTTGGAATGAATTTGTTATTGAGATTTCTCATGGGTACTGATTAGGGTTTGGATTAACTATATTTATAGTGTGGCCTATTTATAACTAGTGAAAGTAGAGATTTGGTCATGATTACTCTAAGCCGTTGGTTTTATGCTAAAAGAGTATTGGAGTTCATTTGGTCTATTAGCCAAGATCTGGGCCTTGTTTGACTTGGCTTTGGTTGGATCTTCAATTTAATTATGATGGTCTTGATTTATTAGCGATGGGTCGATTAGATTTTGGCCCTACATGAGTAAATCATGGGGCTAAACTCGATGTTTGAGTGATCGGGCGGATTCGTTGGCTTCCTACGGTTGATTGATCAAATTTGTGCGGTTCTTTACTAATACCACCCCTGTATAAACTGACATTGCGTGCTAATGGTTATTAAGTGTTATTATAAGTTAATTAATAAAAAAATTTTAAGATTTTTTTGAAAATCTAAAAATAGCGAAAATCCAGGATGTTACATCAGCCCTGGTAGCTTCCCCTTTGACAATAGTAGTTCATCCCCTTCTCACTCATATGTCCCAACCTCTGATGCCATAACTTCCCATTCACTCCAGTTGATGCGACTAAGAGTGAACCATACGATTCTGAAGTCACATACAAAGTACCTTCTTTTTTGCCTTAAGATATTACCAAAGCACTTTTTGTGATCTTCCAAGAATTACTCGTGAATGGCGTCACATAACAGGTATCAGCCAATTGCCCTACTAAGATCAGATTCCTTCTCAAATTCGGTACATGTCTGACATCCTTCAATTTCAAAACCGTTCCGTCTTTCTGATTGACCTGAACGTCTCCCTTTCCAACGATACTGCACAACTCATCATCACCTAAGTAGACTCTCCTGAAGTCACCTGACACATAATCACGCAAAACTTCCTTATACGAAGTGACATGAAACGAAGCACCTGAGTCTATAACCCAAGACTCATTCCTCCCATCAAGAGACAAGATCAATGCCTCTGTGTCGCTCTCCTCAGACAGATTCACTAAATCCTTCCCGCCCTGAGAGTTTCCATCTTGTTTCTTAAGCGCCCTGCAATCACGTTTCATGTGTCCCTTATTGCCGCAATGCCAACACTCGTCTTTGTGTGTCGGCCCCTTAGACTTCTTCCTTGACTTAGAACACCCGTGTTTATTGCTTCCTTTGTTCAGCGTTCTTCCTATTCCTTCAACGTTTAGAGCATTCCCTGAATCCCCTGAAACTCCTGATGCCTTCCTTCTAGATTATTTGCTCAGAATTAAACCTGCCACATCATCAAATTTTAGCTTTGTCGACCCTTAAGAATTGCTCACAGCAATCATCAAACCCTCCCAACTGTCTGGCAGACTAGATAACCCTGACCTCATCCTAAAAAATGATGCTAATGGATTCCAACTGACTCGTGACTGTATTGAACTCGTTCAGATGTTCAGCCATGCTCCCACCATCTGACATCTTCATGTTGAATAGTTGTTTCATAAGATGAACCTTGTTGAATGCTGATGGTTTTTTATACATGGTGGCTGGGGCTTCCATTAATTCTTTTGTCGTTTTCACCTTGGATATATTGAAGGTGACGCTTTTAGACAAGGAGAGTCGAATCGTTCTTAAATCCTTCCTATCTAGTAAAAACCATTCATCATCTGTCATCTTTTCTAGTTTCTTCTCTTTTCCTCCTAGAGGAATATAAAGATCCTTCTGATACAGATAATCCTCCATCTTCATTTTTCAGAAAGTAAAGTTTGAACCATCAAACTTCTCAATTCTAGTTTTTACATCTTCCGCCATCGCTCCCAATAGAACTAAACCAATAGCTCTGATACTAGTTATTGCGCAACACGCCAACAACGCAGTGAGCCTAGATCCAATCTCAGGCCTCACCCACAAATGATAAACAGGAAGAAATATAAACTGAAAACAGATCAAAACAATCAAAATAAACCACAAGATAAGATATACGTGGAAAAATCCTAAACTATGGTAAAAAAACCATGGATGCAAACTTCCACTATGAAGAAAAATGAAGATTACAAGGCAAAATACTAACCTTTCCCTTGGAAGAACATAGAAAACCCTTAGCCCACACCTTAGAATAACTTTTATCATACCTAGAAAAACTCTAGGAACCTCTATTTATAGTTTAGGTAACTCTCTTTCCACACCCTTCCGAAAGGTGACACCAAAATTCGCAGTCCGCATCGGATTCAGAAACGAATCTGCGTAACTATGACCGATCGAGCAGACTGTACGACCGGTCGAGAGAACCCCACGACCGGTCGTGAATGGGTCACGACGGTCAAGTAGCTCAGGACCTAAAAACGATGCTCGCTGGACTTTGAGTCGAACCGGTCCACGACCGGTTGACCAGGCCTCTACGAACGGTCGAGCATAGCCCACGACCGGTCGAAGACGGCCCCAGATGTAGCTCCATATCTCAACAATCTCCCACTTGGAGACACATCGCCATAAACCTTTGTCTTCTTCATTCGGAGTGCACCAACTCCCTGTCTTCAAGCTTGAAGACCAATCAAAGCTGAACAGAGCTTCAGCTTCTCCCGTGTGACCACCTTGGTTAGCATATCTGCAGGATTCTCACTTGTATGAATCTTTTCCAGAGCAATCGATTTATCTTCTAGTAACGAACTTATGAAGTGATATCTGATGGTAATATGCTTGGTTTTTGAATGAAAGACTGAATTCTTAGCCAAGTGTATTGTTCTCTGACTGTCACTGTACAACTTGCAATCTGCTTGCTTCTTACCTAACTCTTGCATGAAACCTTACATCCACACTATCTCTTTAAACGCTTCTGTAGCCGTAACATATTCTGCTTCCGTTGTACTGATAGATACTATCTTTTGTAACTGAGAGACCTAACTGACTGCAGCACTACCCAAAGTAAACATATAACCTGTAGTGCTCATTCTGCTGTCGATATCTCCTGCCAAATCTGAATTCACGTAGCCTTGTAGCTTGATTTTCGATCCACCATAGCACAACCCTACATTCTTAGTACTTACCATGTATCTGAGGATCCACTTCACAGCTTTCAAATGTTCTTTCTCAGGGTTGTTCATGAACCTGCTAACAACTCCTACTGCTTGAGCAATGTCTGGACTTGTGCTCACCATAGCATACACGAGACTTTCAATAGCTGACGCGTATGGGACTTTAGACATGTAGTCCCATTCCTCCTGCTCCTTTGCCCCTTGCTCCTTAGATAGCTTGAAGTGGTTGGCTAATGGAGTGCTAACTGGTTTAGCACCTCCCATATTGAATCGATCAAGTACCTTGACTATGTACTCTACCTGTGACAAAATTAGTTTCTTATTTTTTCTGTCACGCTTTATCCTCATGCCTAGGATTTATTTTGCAACTCCTAAATCCTTCATGAAAAATTCTTTAGACATTGTCTTTTGAGATCTGAGATGTCCTCCATGTTTGAACCGGCCACAAGCATATCATCAACGTACAAAAGAAGGATGATATACGACGTATCAAACTTCTTCAAATAACAGCAATGATCTTTATACATCTCCTAAAATCATTTCCCGACATGAAACTGTCGAACTTCTTATACCACTGCCTCGGGGCCTACTTCAGACTATATAAACTCTTCTTCAGTTTGCATACTTTGTTCTCCTTTCCTGGTGCCACGTATTCTGTCGGCTGATGCATACATATCTCTTCTTCAAGGTCCCCATGAAGAAAGACTGTCTTAACATCTAGCTGCTCTAGATATAAGTCATCTATAGCCACTATACCCAAGACCATGCGAATCGTAGATATTTTCACCACAGATGAAAATATTTTAGTGAAATCGATACCTGCCTTTTATTGAAACCCTTTTACAACCAATCTTGCCTTGTACCATTTCGAACCATCATGCTCCTCCTTCAGTCTATAAACTCACTTGTTATGAAGAGCTTTCTTACCCTTGGGTAGAGTGACTAGCTCTCATGTACGATTAGACTCAAGAGAGTCCATCTCCTTATCCATGGCCTGCTCCCACTTAACCCGTGTATCTGACTGTAACACCTCTTCAAAATACTCTAGCTCACCATTATCTATCAGTAGTAGATAATATAAGGAGGGTGAGTATTGGACCGTGGGTCTCCTCTCCTGAGTAGACCTCCTCACAACCAGTGTATGCAGCTCTGCCTCATAATGTTTCTATACATGATCATCCTGCGGCGCTGTAACATCTGTGTCCGGTAACTCTTTCAACTTTAAGAATTCCTTTTCCTCGGCCTTATTTTCCTGCACACTTTCCTTATGCCTCACTTTTTCATTGAAGACTACGTCATTGCTTCTGATGATTTTTCTTTTTTCTGCATCCCAAAACTTGTAGCCAAAATCATGCTGCCCGTAGCGTATAAACGTGCACCTCCTGGATTTCGTATCTAGCTTGTTTTTGTGCTCTGCATCAATGTGAATATATGAAGTGCAACCAAACACTCCGAGATGTGTAAGGTTCACTTCTTTCCCAGTCCACGTTTCTTCTGGTAGCCCACCATCCAATGGTGCTGAGGGACTTCTATTGATAAGATATACGACAGTATTCACAGCATCTGCCCAAAAGGTCTTGGGCAACCCTGCATGTAACCTCATGCTCCTGGCGTGCTCAAGGATGGTCCTGTTAATGCGCTCAGCCACACCATTCTGATGCGATGTCCCTGGAATCATTTTCTGATATTTGATTCCACATGCTGCACAATACTTCTTAAACCTCTTATCATAATACTCTCCTCCATTATCAGATTTGAGACACTTTACTGTTTTACCTGTCTCATTTTCTACCTTAACTTTTCACTTCTTAAACGCATCAAATACATCAGATTTATGTTTTAAGACAGAAACCCACAGTTTTCTACTAGCATCATCAATAAAAGAAACAAAATAATATGAGCCACCAAAAGATGATACCTGTACTGGTTCCTATACGTCAGTGTGTACAAGCTCCAACAGATGTGTCTTTAGAGCGCGTCTTGTCTTCTTGAAGCTTACCCTCTTCCGCTTACCATACACGCAGTCCTCACAGAATTTCAAGTCAATAGACTTCAGCCCTGGTAGCTTCCCCTTTGACAATAGCACTTTATCCACTTCTCACTCAAGTGTCCCAATCTCTGATGCCATAACTGCCCATTCACTCCAGTTGATGCGACTGAGAGTGAATCGTATGATTCTGAAGTCACGTACAAAGTACTTTCCATTTTGCCTCGAGATATTACCAAGGAACCTTTTGTGATCTTCCAGGAATCATTGGTGAATGTCGTCACATAACCGGTATCGGCCAACTGCCCCATTGAGATTAGATTCCTTCTCAAACTCGGTACATGTCTGACATCCTTCAATTTCAAAACCGTTCCGTATTTCTGATTAACCTGAATGTCTCCATTTCCAACGATACTGCACAGCTCATCATCACCCAGGTAGACTCTCCCGAAGTCACCGGACACATAATCATGCAGAACTTCCTTATACGAAGTGACATGAAACGAAGCACCTGAGTTTATAACCCAAGACTCATTCCTCGCATCAAGAGACAAGATGAACGCATTTATGTCACTCTCCTTAGACAGATTCACTGAATCCTTTTCGCCTTGAGAGCTTCTATCTTATTTCTTAAGCGCCCTGCAATCACGTTTCATGTGTCCCTTCTTGCAGCAATGCCAACACCCGTCTTTGTCTTTCGGTCCTTTGGATTTCTTCCTTGACTTAGAACACCTGTGTTTATTGCCTCGTTTGTTCAACAATCTTCATCTTCCTTCAACGTTTAGAGCATTCTCTGAATCCCCTGAAACTCCTGATGCCTTCCTTCTAGATTCTTCGCTGAGAATTAGACCTGCCACATCATCAAATTTCAGCTTTCTCGACCCTGAAGAATTGCTCACAGCAATCACCAAACCATCCCAACTGTCTGACAGACTGGATAAGATCAGTAGTGCCCTGACCTCATCCTAAAAAATGATGCCAATGGATTCCAACTGACTCGTGACTGTATTGAACTCGTTTAGATGTTCAGCTACGCTCCTACCATCTGACATCTTCATGTTGAATAGCTGTTTCATAAGATGAACCTTGTTGGATGTTGATGGTTTTTCATACATGGTGGCTAGGGCTTCCATTAATTCTTTTGTCATTTTTACCTTGGATATATTGAAGGCGACGCTCTTAGACAAAGAGAGTCGGATTGTTCCTAAAGCCTTTCTATCTAGTAAAAACTATTCATCATTTGTTATCTTTTCTGGTTTATTCTCTTTACCTCCTGGAGAAATATAGAGGTCCTTCTGATACAGATAATCCTCCATCTGCATCTTTTACAAAATAAAGTTTGAACCATCAAACTTCTCAATTCTAGTTTTCACATCTTCCGCCATCGCTCCCAATAGAACTAAACCAATAGCCCTGATACCAGTTGTTACGCAGCATACCAACAACGCAGTGAGCCTAGATTCAATCTCAAGCCTCACCCACAAACGATAAACAGAAAGAAATATAAACTAGAAACAGATCAAAGCAATCAAAACAAACTACAAGACAATATATACGTGGAAAAACTCCAAACTAGGATAAAAAAAACCACGGATGTAAATTTTCACTATGAAGAAGAACGAATATTACAAAGTAAAATACTAATCTCTCCCTTAGAAGAATATAGAAAACCCTTAGCCCACACCTTAAAATAACTTTTATCATACCTAGAAAAACCCTAAGAACCCCTATTTATAGTTTAGGTAACTCTTCTTCCGCACCCTTGCGAAAGGCGACACTAAAATCCACAATCCGCATTAGATTCAGAAATGAATCTGCGTAACTATGACTGGTTGAGCAGACCGTACGACCGGTCGTGAATGGGTTACGACCGGTCAAACACCTCGGGATAAAAAATGATGCTTGCTGGACTTTGAGTCGAACCAGTCCACGACCGGTCGAGCGGACCCCTACGACCTGTCGAGCATAGCCCACGACCGGACGAAGACGGCCCTAGATGTGACTCCACATATCAACACTATTTTGTTTGCCCCTAGTTAAGAATAGATGTGCACCTCAAAACTTATGCTAAGGGGTGACTTAAAAGCTCTTGAGTGAAATTCATCATGTGGAGAAAAAATAATTCATTTGTCAATTGTTAAAATTTAGTCAATGCTCACTTGCCAAAATAAAGTAATGTGAGGATAAATAACAAGGCTATTGGGTAGGACGACTTCAATGCCTGTGGAGTGAAGAAGGTATGGATTATAAGGGAGAGATCCATGAGAGGGTTTTGATAGGGTATGGTGCTCGTTTACGGCTATCACCATAAGGGGCCCACCCCTGATATCATCTTAGATCATGATATGAATGGTTCACATTCTTGATTCCATGCTGAGAGGGTCATTTGCATAAATGTGTGTTAAGTGGGTGATTTTTTTTAAATTTTTTTTTGGAATGGTAAGAGCATTATTGGGAGAGCACAAAAAACCTATAGCTGCAATGAAAATAAAAATAAAAATGAAAGACCGCAATTGAGCAATTGTGTATTAAAATGAATGTGAAATATTATAAAGTCACTTGTTTAACAATGGATATTTAAGTCTAAGATTCAAATATTAGGATCATCAATAGACCATAATTGTAAGACCATAACTTTTATACGATGGTAACGAGACCAAGAACCCTTTAGGGGGTGATTGGCGGTATTAGATGGGTTTAGGAGGGATGAAATCACATTTGGTCCCCTGCAATTCCATCTAACATCTGGAGAGGATGGGAAAGGTTGAGATTGGGTGGGATGGAATTGCATTTGGTTTCATGGAGGATTTTCATGAATTTTGAAATTCACTACACATGTAGGCCCCACATTGATTCATGCATTTATCCATGCCGTCCATCCATATACATTATTTACTCATGACATTCTAGTTATGTATTGATTACAATTCCATGATCCACCAAACATAATTTTGCTTAATATAGTGTTTCTCTCTGTAGCAAAAATTTTATTCCAAACATGGGAATGGATGGCTATGGTACCATGGTATTTCTAGACATGTAATCATTGTACAATAATGATGTTAATCCTATTTAATATAATTCAATTCCAGGACCAAACAGGCCCTTAATTTAACATGTGGATGCAGTTGAGGGTTGGAAATTGCCACCGCATGGTATTCTGGCATGTGGTCTGTACCTACCAAAACCCATCCCAGGAAAGCGTGTCAGCTTTTGACAGGGTATGGTGCCAACTCATAGACAGGAAGAGAAGTTGAAAGAGGGGAAGTTGTAGATACATGCAAAAAGTGGCTGTCAGTTGTATGCAAGTACAAGCAAAATGTGTGGGCTACTCACGTTAAATAAAAGGGCGTTGGGCAGGTAACATCGTAAGTTTCCACACCACTTCATCAATGACTATAGGTAAAATCTCAATCGTCCATCCATTGCAAGCACATACAATTTTAAGAAGTCCAAAATACCCTAACCTTTGTTACGAGTCCCATCCAATGTCCTTTTAAATCTCAAGGTTTATAACTCTATTGAAACTAATTGCATGGGTAAAATTGTCCTAAACTATTGGCATTATATATAATATAGATTTTTAACTTCTTCAAGCCTTGCTTTTAACCACATATCTTAATCAAATTGCATAATTATAAAAGTAATCATACACTTCAGTAATTTACTCACATTTATTATTATCACCTAACTCTACTTTCTTTAATTACTTCTGTTATTCTGACCTATGTCTACCATTTTTTCTACTTTTATTAATTTTAAAATAATCATAAGCCTCATTTCAAGAAAACGTATTGTTGTTTGGTTGAACTATCCAGCAACTTATTTTTTAAATCTATCTAGAAGATCTTAAATCTATAATTAAGTCATAGAATATCTTAAAAAATGTGACATAAGAGCTAAATATATTTGTTAAAAGAGATTAATTAAGTAATTATTTTTTTTTATTCTCTTTTGTTTTTAGATTTTTTAGATTTATTTTATATACTATTAAGGTTTTTATATAATGTTATGGTTAGTAATTTAAAGCCCAATATCAAATTGAATTCTTTTTGTCACCATCAATTGGATGTTTTGACTTTATTATATTTTATTTATGTTGTATGGAATACTAAACAAAATATTCTTGATTAAGATATTAATTAGATGAAAACGAAAAAGGGAAAGATATTAATTCTTTAAATATTATTTGAAATATAAATTTCATAATTTTATTTTACGAATTATTTAATAAGGGTACTTTCATTGTATAAATAAACAATTGGGGTATTTTATTCAGTTAAAACTATAAAATCAAAAAGTTTTGATCATTGGAAGTCATGAAAGTATTATTTTTACCTTTTTAAAGTAGTGTGTGTCTCTCTCTCTCTCTCTCTCTCTCTATATATATATATATATATATATATCATAAGTTTTAGACCCTAACAAGTACAATTTCAAGAAAACAGTGTGAAAAATGAAAGAATTACAATGAAATTTATATTAAAAAAGCAATTATAACAAAATTATTAATATAATTATTGTTAATGTCTAAATAATTATGTTTGATTAAATGTTCTAACACATCACATTGCAATATGTCGTGTATACAGTAAACCTCAGTTGTGGAATCCATTGTATCTAAGTCATGATCCCAAAAGCAAATTGGTTGAGAAATCAAAACCTTCGATTCAGGGTCTTGACCTTTTGATATTGATCATTTTAACCTTTCTACAAATATTAAATATTCAGTAATCATATATTATAATTATATATGATTATTATTTAAGTAAATTATTAAAATACCCTTGAAGAGTGAGTGGATTCGGATATGTATCTGCATTTTTTTTTACACACTCACACCTCACACCTTCACCCAAAATCACATGGGCACTCAATCCCATGATCTTAATACTAAACAAAGTATGTTTTATCATTGTGCCATAGAGTGAGACTCATATGGTACTTGCATCTGCTTATCCACTTAAAAGTCAAGTAGTCCTATAAAATTATTTAATTAAGAAAAAAAATCATATTCAAGTTGGATTTTCTAGGGTTGGATATGTTAGAAATTCACTGAGTCCCATCCATGGTTTAAAAACTTGAAAACTCAATTCGGCATGGTTAGGTTCAAGAAACATAAAACTAAACTTTTTAGGGTTAGTAAAAGAGTGTTTAAAGTAATTACATATGCATGTATTTTAAACACCCTGATCCACAGCTTAAGTGGTAAACCGAGTGAAAGATACATCGTTTCAACACTGAGGTCTTGGTATCGATCCTTAGTGGGGGTGGCTAACAGTGGAGTGTGAACTCACAGTGTTGGTGGATGGGCAATCAACATAGAACCCCCCACATCAACGGCTTGGATCAATGAATAGTGGTCTCACTTGCTTCCCGTTTACAAATCGTTAACCTAAATGGCATGTGGCTATCATTATATAATATGACCTCATGAGTCAAGATGGAACCAACCCAAGACTTGTTAGGTGGGCCTGGCCCATTCAAGAGTCTGCTCTCTTGGCAAACTACCTATTAATGTCTTGAAGCCCCCACACGTGTTTACACGTGGCACAAGCTGACAAGGCACGTGTGCAGGACATTTAAGCCAGTCATAAGGTGGACCCACAATGCAGATGGTCCAGGGCCAAAGTCAGGTATGCTCATTAATTCGACGGACTACCATGTAGTTGTCAATGGTCCAAGATCAAGGAATACCTGTGTCTTTAAAGTGAGGCCCACATCACGGGCGGCTCAAATTTCACACACGTGCCATTGTAGAGACCCAAGAATGTTGAGGTTTAGTAAGGGTTTGCCATATTGGACCCGATTAAGAAACGGTTGCAGTGCCTATTGTGGTGCGATCAGGTATTTAATTGCAATAGAGAGAGAGAGAGTTGGGGGAGAGATGCTTTTGAAGGGAGAGAAAAAGAGAGAAATGAAAGGCAAGGATTGAACCACACGGATAAAGAAAAAGAGAATCACACACGTTTTCTGTTTTATGACTTAAATTAAGTTTTATATAAACATTTTTTTTATTTGAATTGACGTCGAAACATAAACCGGCACAAAAAATATATTATTTCAATGGGACATGCACATATTTTCTTGGATGAGCCTGTTGTTGCTACACATGAGAGGTGGAGTGGGATACACCCCATGGAAAAAAATAATAATAATAAAGAGTAAAATCCAAGTCAACCATTTATATAGTTAAATCCAAGCCATCCGTTTATAAGCATGCAAATTTTCAAAAAATTAAAATTACCATTGATTTGCATTTAGGGCCTCTTTGAAATAATGTAATTCTTGCCGCTTGTTATATATTTTACTATTTTTAGCATTAATTACTTACCACAGGAATTTCTAATGAAACGGAGGCTACGTTAAATTTAAGAGTGTGAACTTTTAGGTATGGAAAACAGTACGAGACTCTGTGGATCCCACCATAATGCATGTTTTTTATCCAGGCCATCTATTCATTTGGCCAAATCACTTTAGGGTATGCCCCTAAAACTGTGGACAACATCACACGAAGAACATTTAAGTGGTTAGCATTCAATCTCCTTTGTTTTCTATATTGTGGTTAACTTGAGCTTCCAATCTACCTCATTTTTGAGCTCATAACCTAAAATGATATGTACTAATGAATTGATGACATGGATATAACATGGGCTTGACCACATGAATGCCCTCATCCCACATGGGCCTGATTTAAAAACCAAGGTCACCTGATGGTGTATCCAAACTTGATTGGATCGGGTCCAAAAAAGAAACATGAACATGAACACAATTAGACCAGGTCTGGGATCTCTAGGACCTGACCCAAACCCAACACATTGACAGCCATAATGGAACAATGCTGGGGCAGCTAAGTTGATGATGAGAAAATGTGAAGAGAGAGTGCCTGGGCTGTCATTGTTTTTTTAATAAGGGTTGTGGTGGCCCCCACATCCATGATGACTTGGACTTCAAAGAGTAGGTATTGTAGGGTAGAAGATGAGAGAGGAGTAATTTTTAAATAAAATTTACAACAACTACATGTTTAATATGGAATTTATATTGTGTATCTTTTTTAAAAAGATTTTCAGAAAGCTGCCTCATTAATCCATGTAATTACTATCATGCTACCGTGGTTGTATTTCTTTTAACAGCCGGTTAGGTGTGTGCCCAAGCAAAGGGCGTAAAACCACCCCCAATCACTAAGGGCCCGTTTGGACGGGTGGATTGGAAGGGATTGAATGATACTTGGATGGATGGCATGGATTTCAAGGTAATGATGGTGTTGTCAGTAGATTGTCATAAGATTCGATTGCTATATCGAGTCTGTTTGGCACACCCAGCTAATCCCAAGATTAAACCTTCCCATCCCTTCCAATCCCTCGAACCAAACACGTCTCAGGCAACTTTGAATGAATTAGAGTGGATTGGATGGGATTTAAAGGTAATGATGGTGTTGTCAATGGATCGTTTTAAGATTCATGGGATTGCTATATCCCGGGATTAGATTACCCTGTCTGTTTGGCACGCCCAGCCAATCTCGGGATTTAACTTCCAATCCCTTACATTTGCCCGGCCAAATGGGCCCTATGTGTGTCATCTCATGTTGGGCTAAGGGCACAAAAATCACTTCCATTTGTGTTTTAGGTGGGGCACATGATTGGAAAGAGTGTAAAGGCAACCATCACCCTCTAAATTGTTTCCCTTGGTAAGGCCTGCTTGAATCATGGATGGGCATGAGTTTTAGGATAAACACCTAAATTTTGGTGAGGCATCTAATGGTTGGATTGGATCTCATATTGTAGTTATGGTGTGCCCTATAAAATTGAAGGGTGTTGTTTTCTTTGGTGTGGCGTACCTGAATCATAAGTCAACCTGATTTTTTTTTGAATATTAGCCTAAACTAGGACTTCCCATCTAATGGTTGGAGTTGATTTTACGTGCATATCATAAAGGGCTCTGCTAAAAATTAAGTCTCGAAAATGTATAGAGAAAAGAAACCGGAGGCAACACAACTCTTATTTTGATAGGCCCACTGTGATGTTTGTGTAAGATTTACTCCAACCATTAGACATTTAGTTTCATATTCAGTCCAACAACAAAAAATTAGGCCCATTTATGATTTTGATGGGCCGCACTAAAGGAATATATTAGGAGAGAGATGTCCACCCTTGATTTTTATAGGGCCCACTGTAATAATTATATAAATAAACTCCAACCATTAAATTTCACAAAAAAGTTTAGGCCTATGGACTAAAAACATACCCCTTTGTGATTTACATAGGCCACACTAATGAAAATAACTTAGAGGGAGAATATTGCCTTGTACACTATTTATAATCATGTGGTCCACTTGAATCACAAATAGATTTGATTTTGGGACCCTAACCTAACATGTAGTGAGTCAATTAGAGCGATTTTGAATAAACATCATTGCAGGCATGCCACAATGACAAAAGGTAGTGAAATGATAACTATATCAGATATCTTTTCAAAATCCTTTCTAAGAAGGTATCCAAATGTAAATTCTATATTAATTTGATAGTATTTTGTAAAATTCTCATTTTTAAATTAGTTACATTTATATTATCAAATTAAAAAATATGAGATAATCTGGATACTAGATCCAGCCCATGGATCTATTTAGAATGTAGAAGCCCAGACCCTTGCTAGCCCTACTGCCCATCCACACACACAAACATCCATGTCAATATGCCACATATGTTCACGGTCTGAGCTTTAACATCGGGTGGGCCACACCATTCATATCCTCTAGTCTATATATCATTTTGTTTGACCCCAGGTGGGTGTACGCAAGAAATCAGATCGGCTAATTTTTTGTTTTTTATTTTTTTGCAGTCCACTCAAGGAGCAACCATCTAATTTTGGGCCAAGACGTCGTAACATCGTTAGGCAACCGATGGACGGCTCAGCTCATTTAAGATTTCAAGAGCATTTTTGTCATATAATCATTCATGATGGGGCATGCTTAATGAAAGAGAAAATCTTACACAAAATTGGGTGGCCCATCTCGCAATCACTCATAGGCTTGTTTGTTTAAGCCCATCACAGGCTCGCTCATATGTAGTCCTGCTCAAACCAAGCTCAAAAGCTTGAGACTGACTTGGCTGTCAATGGGTTTGGGACGAGGCCGGTCCAAGCCCGCTTGGGCCTTGTCCCAAGCCAACCCTCGCCCATTGAAAGCCCAATTAATCTTAAGCTTTTGGGCTTGGTTTGAGATAGGACCCTGTATAATCGAGTCCGGCTAGAGCTGAGCCTGATATGGGCTAGCAGGGTTAAAGCTCGAACGAGTCACCACTCATCTGAGTACACTTGGACTCGATCTAGTTCAGCACACTGAGTCAACTCGGGTGAGTTGTGACCGAGTTGATCCAATTCACCTGGTCACTTAATCATCTGTGTCTATGCTCATTCCCTAGCCCAATCAACAGGCTTTTAGTCTCAGGCCAGATCCAGCCCTAGGACATGAGCCGGGCATGGGCCACCCTGACCAAAAAATACGGACACAGATTGCGTCCTACCCCCGCCCGTTTCTAGCCATGTAAGTGCAGTTATGTGGGTGGGCCTACCGTTAATGTATCTGTTTATAAATATGTGTACAAAAATGAAGCAGATCCAATGCTCAAGTGGACCACACCAACTAATAAGCTTGAGTTTCATTAAATGTACATTGTATTAAAGGTAAGAGTTATATCTTGTGGGTCTCCTTGAGCGTTGGAACTAACTCTTCTTTGTGCATGCCTTGGATGAGAAAAAAAATGTACGGCATGAACAAATACACCAAGATAGGATGCCGGCAGAGCTGTCCGTACGTGGCCAGAGACAGATTGGGCACTACTCCAGCCTGTTCTGAGCTCCCGACAGTTGGAGGCTCCTATGGGGGCAACTGTGATGTATAAAATTTATCTACACCGTTCATCCATTTTTACATGTCATTTTAGATTTTGAAGCCAACTTTAATGAACGTGAAATTCCCAAATGGACCACACAATAGGAATTAAATTCCTACCGTTGAAAATTTCTTGGGGACTACAAACGTTTTGAATCACGACGATATTTGTTTTTTCGCCTCATCCAATTGTATATGACCATGTCAACAGGTTTGATGGAAAATAATTATCACAGTAGATCCTAAGAAGGTTTTAATGGTAGGCATCCTTAGTACCTCTGCTTCTTGTGGTGTGGTCCACTTGAGCCTTAGAACTACCTTATTTTTGGTTCAGCTATCCAAAATGATATAGAAATATAGATGGACAGTGTGGATAAAACTCATAAATCACTATAGCTCTGACAGCCTCCACCTGTCCCAATCTCGAAACATACGGGTAGTACCTAATCCGCGCACACAGTCCGCGTCCACAGATACTACGCAGATTACGTTATACACTGGCCCCTCTCCAAATCCAAACGGCAGCAGCTTTGAGTCGGCACCTTTATGTACGGGTTTTATCCGCACCATCCATCCATTTTTTGTATAATTTTAAGCTATAAGCTTAAAAATAAAGTGCATCCAAGGCTCAAGTGGACCACACCACATGATGTTTATTTGCCACCTAAACTAGCCATGAAATCACATGGACGTGGACGGAGAGAAAACACAAATATCTAACTTCATCCAAAACTTACATAGCCCCATTTTCAGTTGTAAGAGTTTAATCCCCGTCGTGGAGTTTAGTTGAGCCTTTGATTTGCCTTTCTTGTCTTATTCTCTAAAATGATTTTTTTTTCTCTCCCTTAAATGAAAGGACGGTGTGATAATACCCATGCATCGCTGAGGCGACTCAAAGCTACTGCCCGTTATCAGCTGGAGACGGACGGGGTTCGGACACAATCCGCATCGCATGGGAGATAATAAAAGAACCCCGAGTCCTCACGTGAGTTTCAACGGACTGGATGATCCCTGTTGCTACTCACGCGACTCTCGTAGAGAGATGAAATGAAACCCCAGTACCAAAACCAGATCACGTGACTGTAGATAGTCGTCGTAAATGAACCCTAACCACCGGATTCTTCATCTTAAGATTCATGGACATTTGTTCGTTGAATGTGGACCTTTGATAGTCGTCCATCCCATACCCACCTGTCAACAGCTAAGATGTCTCATTTTGTCAAAAATTTCGGCCTTTGGCAAATGTACGGTGGTGTCTATGATTTGACGGTTTGGATCGATGTACATGTGTGCCACATGTAAAATGGCCAAAAACATGATGGTTGTACTTTGCTATATTATCTTCTAAAAAATAATCTACAAGTGCTAATCATCGCACGTATCATCATCAAACGCAAGTTCCTAGCAGATCGTACAAGATCCTGGCCACTCATCCGGTGGGCCCAATCATATATATGGACCATGGCCCAAAAATCAGGCCACTTGGATCATCTTAACCCTCCATTTGAATTATATAAAAAAAATGAATGTCAGCCTCTTCTGGGTTCTAATATGAACAATTACTTATGATCACTTGAGAGGACCATGGCCCATTTACAGTAGGGCCCACGGAATGATTGCCAGAATCTCATCCATGTCGGCCACGCGTCCACGTGGGAAGTCACGTGTAGTACGGGCAGCGAATGCCAGTTTTCAGTCGTTAAAACAAATACATGGAATCGAAGGTGAGCTCACCCACATGGAACCGAACCGAACCAGCTAATGTAAGCTAAGATGTCAACTATTCTCCATGTCAGATGAGTACGTGGAAAGTAGACGCGACTTGCCTTTTAACCCACGGTTACACTGCTTCCCTGTAACCGAAAGCTCTGTGGGTTCCATCATAATGTTTGAGTTATATCCACTCCGTCCATCCGTTTATTCAGATCATTTTATATCACAGGACCAAATAAGAGAAATATAGAAATATCAAGTCGGCCACACCACTAGAAACAGTGGAGGAGGAGAAATCCACCGTTGAAATCATCCTGGAGCTCGCCTTGATGTTTAGATTCCATCTAACACGTTCATAAGGTGATTACCATATGGATCAAGGGAAAGCGAAAAATACAACCTTGATCCGAAACTTCTATGACCCTTACGAAGGTTTCAACGGTGAAAGTTCAATCCTCATTCTTGTGTCCTACTTGAGTTTTGATCTCTCATGATCATGTCTTAAAATGATCCGTGGAAACGTATAGACCGAGTGGATATGACACAAACATCGTGGTGGGCCCCACGGAGCTTTGGATTACAGGAGCGCCGTGAACCCCGGGTCCCATGAGTGGAAAATGGGGCTGGATATCTATCTACATGCTACGGACGAACGATGGCGAGAGCACTGGGAACATCGTCCATACATACATTAAGGCTTCGCTAATGCACACGCCACCACATTTGCCAGCATGTCAGCACGTGCAGTGCCATCCATCAGAAGGAAACCACTACGTAAAATATCCATTCCCGGTGAGGTCCACCTGATGGATGGCTTGGACGTATTCCTGTGGCACGTGTACACACGTGTGAGCTTAGAGAAGGTGTACGAACGATAAAATACACTGCCCTCACAGAAAGGGTGAATTCCATGTATTTATATGTATTTATATGGTAGAAATAATTACTAAACTAAACGCTGTCTTTTAGGATAATTATCCTTCTTGCTCGCGGGAAACTTCGACGGCGGAAGATGATTTTTAAGGTACGTACAGATCAAGATACCCGTCGGCACCTCGGTTTTAGGTAAGAAGCTGGTGAAAAAGGATGGTTGTTTTCGTTCGAAATATGTTGTCCGTACAAAGACGGGTCTACTTTGGTTATCCATGTCTGTGGTCTGTCGAGGCTGACAAAGGTACGCATAAGGTGGTGTCGACATTAAAAAAATTACATGTGGGGTCCACATATATGTCCGTGAAAAATCCATTCCGTCCATATGTTTTTAAAGACTACGATAGGACAGGATTATAAAATTCACTCAGATCCAAAACTCAGGTGGGCCTGCTTGGAGCTGAACATGATATATATGCCATCCAAACCGTCCATAGAATTATTACCGCTCAGATAAACAGGAGGAAAAAAATATCATCCTCATACAAAACTTCTGTCACTGCCAGGAGTTCAATCCCCACTGTTTCGTGTGATATAGCGCACATGAATCTTGGATATGCCTGATTTTTAGAGTCCTACCCTATTGTGGTCTTTCAAAACAGATGGACGGAGTGGATTTGTAACATACATCTCTATAGGCCCCACACAGCCCCTGGCACAAAGATATTTCGGAGGAGTTATAGGATACGTGAATGACATTTTTGACCATTTTACACGTCTTTGTGATTCTGATAATAGGACTCTTTATTTAGTGATCCATGCCATTGGTCTGTTGTATATCCCATTACGGATGGGCCACTTCTAACGAATATTCTTGATAGAACAATCTGAACCTTTAGATTTGTAGCCTACAAATAAACGGTCAAGATTAGAAATACGACAACTGTAGACGTTGTAAAGAAAAGGTCAATCCTGATATCCGTGGCCGGAGAGTTCGTTTTGCCTCGCCGCGACTGAGGATATAGCGTGCGTCGCTGGCCACTGGAATGGTTGAGATGATCCGATGACTTAAACCATCCCTATTTTCTTACTACCATACAAAAGCGATTTCCGTCTACCACACTTTAGTGATGATCGTAGCCTTTGATTTAAAAGGTTGAATGCTAACCGTTGAAAGTTTTTAGTTTCCTGGGCTAAATTCATCTACAGATAGTGGCAGTTGAAACATCCGTTCAGCTTAAGTTTCTTATAATTGCCTGTATACAGTAGATTCCATGGCATGGACGGTTCTGATCATTGGACCACTCAGCATGTGGGGCCCCGTGACTGGCTGGATCATAAGTTCCATCGTGGGTCTCAACAGACCAATGGTCTGGATTACCTAACCATGGACCACGTGCGTATTATCCGTGAACCACGGTAGCGTACCTCGCGATGGGTTACTCCCTCGGGGAGAGGTTACTTTCGCTGACCGAGAGCCAGGTGCGTGCAATTTTCATAAGATCCACGCCGTCCATCAGGTCACTGCCTCATGCCCACTGTGAATTTAACAAATCACGACGATCTAACACTCACCTAGGCCACACCATGGAAGCAGTTGAGATGGAGCTCCCACCGTTAATTTCACGTAGGGCTCACACTTGTGTTTTTAATGCCATCCAATCCATTAGGATGAAATAATTACCCAAGAATCACGGTATTCCAAAGTCAGGTGGGCCATACCACGTGAGATTACATGTTTTAGGTAAAAATTTATGGGGCCTGGCGCTTGAGCGTTAAATCATCATGATTTTGGATCAAAGTCAGACAATGGCGTCATGGACGGGGTGGATTGCATGCACGTTAGGTCTTTCAAGCCGTCTTAGTAACGAAATCGGATTGCGTACCGAGTTCTCGGTACGCTCTTATCGTACTGAGTTACTCAGTAGGCTCTTATCTTACTGAGTAAACTCTGTTGGGCCCACCGGGAATGTATCTGGTCTATCTATGCCGTCCATCCGTTTTTTCATATTATTTTAGTGGTTGAGACCAAAATTTAAGCATACACAGTATCAAGTGGACCATAGCATAGGAAAAAGTTGGAATAATGACTTCCACCGTTGAAACCTTTATGAGGGCCCACATTGATTTTTTTTCTCATCCAAACTGTTCATAAGATCACACAGATATGGATGAATTGAAAACAAAAAATACAAGCTTGATCCAAAACTTCCGTGGCCCCCAAGAAATTTTCAACAGTAGATGTTCAATTCACACTGTTTCCTATGGTGTTATCTACTTAAGATTTGGATATACTTCATTTTTAGGTTCAAACCATAAAATTATCTGGTAACATGGATGGACGGAGTGGATAAAATACATAAATCACGGTGGACCCCACAGAGTTTACTCAGTAGGTTTAGCGTAGTAAGTTACTCAGTACGCAATCGGCTTCCCTTAGCAACTAACCACACGCCAGGTACCGCGGCGAGGTACGCAGGCGTTTTCCACGATACGTCGAGTCAGATGGCCAGTTTCTTTCGCAGGTAAAGGTCCCCTCTAATCCGGATGTGGATTAGGTGGTGTGTTGATGTGATGAGCTCTGTGGGGCCCAACGTGATACTTATGTTTTATATCAACGCCGTCCATCCATTTTTCCATCACTTTTTAGGGCATAAACCCAAAAATTAAGTAGATTAGAGTTCAAGTGGACCACGCCACAGGAAACAGTGGGGATAATGAGGCCCAACGTTGAAACCTTTCTAGGGCCCACTGTAATGTTTACTTTTCATCTAATCTGTTTATAAGGTAGACAGACCTAAATGAAAGGAAAACACAAAGATCAGCCTGGTTGAAAACTTTTGTGGCCCCCAAGAATTTTTAATGTCGGACGTTCAATCACCACTTTTTCATGCGGTGTGGTCCACTTGAGCTTCGCATCTGCTTCATTTTTGGACTAATGACCTAAAATGTGCTGAAAAAAATGGATGGACGGCGTGGATATGAAAAACATACATCCCAAGACATCTACACACCACCACAGTGGGTCCACCTGATCCGCGTCCCTCTAACCGTCAGCTGTGTGGGGCCATCATGATCTATGTGTTATATCTACTCTGTACATTTATTCTGTCGGCCCATGTTAGAACTTGATTTCAAAAAAAACTGAGTAAATTCAAATTCAAGTGGGCCACACTCCAAGGAAACAGAGGAAATTCAATGCACACCATTGAAACCTTCTTAGAGGACACAGAGGATTTTGATCAGACTTATATGTTTATTTTTCCTTCATCCAGATGGGAATCACTATATGAACGGGTTGGATGACATTTAAAGATCAAGGTGGGCCCCAGGAAGGTTTCAACAGTGGGGTTTCCATCCCCACTGTTTATTATAGTGTGGCCCACTTGAGTTTTGGATGCTCATACCCTAAAATGAGCTGGCTATATGGATGGACGGACTACCCAGAGGATATAACAAAGATATCAGGTGGGCCCCACGGTGCTTAGGTTTGCAGACACGCTCATTTCAAAGGAGCATCGTCAATACCTTTCAGTCAAGAATCAAAGCCTACTCTTTATCGCAATTCGCAAGTGGGACGTAGCTTTCCCACCTCTCCACACCACGAGAAGCCTTTGAGGTGAGAAGGGGCCATTGCCAATGACGTGGCATCTCATCACACCGTCCATGTAATGGACACGCGCCATCCTACAGCTCATGACGTGTTCACGTCAAGATTTTCTATATATACTGAAAGGAATTTTCTTCTGGGCTATGATTAGGTGCTCCGTCAAGAGGGGGATGCGGATTCGGTGGATATGGGAAGTGGGTGGATCTGTGACTTTGGGGCCCACCGGGGAGTATATGTTTTATATCCAAGCCGTTCATCCGTTTAGTTAGATCATTCTAAGACATGAGACAAAAAATACAATACATTCAAATCTCAGGTGGGCCACAGCGGAGGAAACGGTTGTGGTTGGACGTTCTTAGGGCCAGAAACAGTTTTGGATCAAGCTGATAGCTGCGTTTTCCATTCATTCAGGTTAAATGACCTTATTAATAGGTATGATGGCAAATAAACACTACAATGGTTCTTAGGAAGGTTTTAACGGTGGATATTCAATCACCACTGTTTCCCATGACGTAGTTTATCTGAAGTTCGGATTTGCTTCATTTTGGGCTCATGCTTTAAAATGGATGGACAGTGGAATATAAAACATATACATCATGGTGGGTCCCACGGTCATGACCTGCCAACCCGTGCTGCGGTGACATGACAAGGTTATGTGGGCCCACGATGATATATGTACCATATCGGCTACCTTCATCCATTTTAGAACATGAACCCAAAAATATCACTAATCCAACCCTCAAGTGGACCACCTAAAGCAATGAGAATTGACCTCCACATGAAGCAATGAGAATTGAATACCTAACATTTGAAACCTCCCGGGATACAAAGTTTTGGATGAAGTTGATACTCCTGTTTTTCCTTTATTCAAACATGCCTGGCCTCATGAACAAAAGGTCCTATGGCAAATAATTGTTAGGAAGGCTCATATTTAGTAAAATTTTCATTCACCTGATTCCACTTTTTAAAGATGGCTTGATATGGCCATGGGAAGATTTTCCTAACCCTTATTCTGATTTTGGTTTGTTTTTGAACTTGGATCAGTTAGACGAAGTTATATATGGATACAAGACAAGTTATCAAGATATACTAGGGTTTATTGAGCGGAGAATCGTGGAGATCTACTCCTCAGTCGTTGGTGGGTGTTTTCATTTTGACGGCCTTAGCCTGCCACTATCTAACATATACTGATAAAGACTTGTTATTCTTTTATCTTAAAGCAACGAGATCTACCCTTTTGAGTGCTATATTTAGGTTACATGGAAACCGATGAATGAATGCTTGGGACATGTCTTTCAAAGTCCTGACTTTGTAATGATCAAGCAAAGTGTTCCAATTAATTGTGTCACCTCTTAGGGACTTATAGAATAATTGAATCGGAATTATTTCATTTCATGCCATGACATTGAGTTCACTACAAAAGGCTTTTAGATAGGCGATGAGACATCTCGTACATTCATCCCTTTGGAACTTAAAAATTTTAAAGTAGACGGGTAACCTGGCATCAGGGAAGGAACAAAGGTCTCTAAATCGGGTGAATGGAAGTTTCACCCCATGTTACTTAAGGAGGTCATTTCTCGTAGCCCTCAGTTGATCATCGAAATGCCTTAGGAGTTCATCGGTTTCAGATGATTGATGGATGGGGACCATGACCCTTAGGGACCTCGAGTGAATTTCTCTTCATAACGATTAGCCTCTTTTGGGTATTGGTTGTTCTGGACAGGAAGATTTTGCTGGTGGGGTATTGACAGATGAGGGGATTGGAATGGATTTCTTGCTGCAGAGTGAGCATGCCGATTTGAATACGTGGGTGCTTAAAGTGAAGGTTGAGCTGGATTGGATTGCATATGTGATTTTCTGAATCGAAATTCGACAACGCTTCCAGTAGGGGGAGGCAGTTAGAATTGATTAGATTGAGACCGACCAGAGTACATTTATTAAAGCACTTGTTGGCCCTGCAGATGTGTGGGAATTGGGGCTACCGTAGGGCATTGAAAGTGGACCCTGTTTCCCTTTGAAGGGATAGGTGGGATCTGAAAGGTTTATGTGGGTGGCAAGCGGCTGTGCGTTGTGAATGGATTGCGGTGCTTCAACGGGTAATTAGATTTTCTATCATGTTCATGCTAGAATTTAGATTGGCAATCCCTGGATATGTTAGGGGGTGGAAGGTTTGTTGTATAGCTGAATGAGGACTGGGATATGACAAATCTCCCTGAACCGACATGTTGGCTTGCGTACAGGTTCGGATGATACCGCGATAAGCTTGCTTTCTAGGGCCACATAGCCCTAGTTGTTTTCTAAGTGTAATGATTGCAAGGTGATTTGGATCTTTCAGATGAACGAGTTCAAAATGTTTCTTTTCTTTTCTCTTCCCCTTCTCTCTCTTCTTTCCATTTTTTTGGCGAAAGAGATTGAATACAGAATAGTATCAAGGAGCAGCTCCGGGTTAAAATGGTTATAGAAAAAGGAAAGATAAAGAAAGCTTGCAGGATTCTTCAGAGCTCATGATTGCTAATGATTAGATCAGGACAAATGCTTTTACCTTCGGTTTTGGCTCTCCCTTCCTATTCTTTTCTATATTTCTTTGCCTTTAACCCTCTCTTATTCTTTTGTCTTTCTCACTCTTAAAAAAACAAAAGTACGAAAATGTAGGAATATAAAGACAAGAATGTAAAAGATGACTAGTACAAGACTGAAATACTAGATGCTTGCAGGGAAGGTAAATGGGACTGGTATGAGACTAGAATATAGAATGATTCCTAGAAAGTAAAATGCTGGATGCTCGCAGGAATTTAAAGAGGACCAGTACAAGATCGGAATACTAGATGATTATTGGAAAGTAAATTGAACTTAGCAAAATTAGACTATTTTAGATATACCACTTGGGCTAGCAACTTGATGAAGTATGGATGATCCTTAAGAGCTAACCCTAAACCCTACCTAAAACCTCAGTCATTTCCAAGCCTAAACCAAACCTTAGTTGAACCCAAGCCATTATCTAAGCCAAGCCAGACTCAAGCCACTACCTAAGACGAGCCATACCCAAGCCGTTTCCATGCCAAACCACAAAACCCAAGCCTTAAGCCACTCTTTAGGCACTAACGAGCCAGCTGGCTAAATGTCAGAGGTGAACAGTGAACGGTGGTAATCTGATTATCACCTAACCTTAGAGTTCCTACTATTTACCATTTTACTAAGTCCTTTAACCCATAAGAAAATGTCATATGACATCTCCCTTCCCTTCACCAATCCTAGGCTATCACATCATCATTTACCATTCATAATCCCTAGAATTATAAAAAAAAATCATCCCAATGGGCTATAAATACCTCCATTCTCTTTTTCATTTCACACCAACAAAAACCAAACAACTCTCACCAAGAGAACGAAAGATAGATAGAGAGTGAGTGAGTGAGAGTGAGAGGGAGTGATTGAGCTCTCAAGCTCTCATTTTCTTCAGCCCCCTCTAGCCTCCTCCAACCCTCTCTAACCCTCTCGTCCTACTTAAATCAACCCCTTCCAACCATGGTTCACCTAAACCTCCAAGCCATTTCAAGTGCAAGCCAAAGATCGTGTCATCATCACTAGCATTCATATTTCGTCAATCGCATCATTACTTCCATTCTCAACCTCCTTGATTCTTTAGGTTACCATTGAACATATGCTCCGTGACTTGCCAGAACTCTGGATCCTATCACATCAGAAACTCATAGTAGCCTATGCTAGTATCATCACATCTCTTCTCAAATCACATTCCTAGATATTCTCTAGACGTATGCTCTATAGCTTGCCAAAATTCCAGACCCTACTACGTCAAAAATTCGAGTTTGCCTAGTCTCATTTTAATATATTGCATCCTATCATTTATCTCCTTAAGATCAAATTACACATGAAGTAGAGACCGTACACTTGTATGGGCAGAGAATCCTATTTGTAATTGAAGTCCCTTACACAAAATCTCAGGTTAGAGATCATGAGTCAACTTAAAGCAAGAAAGTCTCTGAATTCTCTGGCTTTTAGAGATTTTGTAGGTTCTAGACAAATGCAGGATTTTAAGTTAATTGGCTAGTGGTAACTCCAAGTCTACTACATCATCAATCCAAGCCAACTTATACAACATCCAAACAAAGATAGAAGACGAGGGCACCAATTTTTAACGTTCACAGAATGACGACTCCACTGGCGATTTTATTAGTCGACGCTAGCTAGACCCGACTCGAAAAAGTGTGGTAATCCAATCTTAGGAGATATTTTACATACGAACATTTGCATTCATAAAAAAGAACATTGATCTTTGGTTTGCACTTAGTTAGGCATCCACTTCCTCCATGGTGACTAGGTCTCGTGTAGCTATGGCATGTCAAGAAGAAGAAATAATAGCCCCGCCAACTCCCGAGGCACCAGAGCCAGCACCTTTAGCAAATCCAGCAAATTCGGCAAATTCGGCAAACATTGTAACCAAGAATGAGGTACCCTAAAATCTCAAGGCAATGCAAGAATTACTACTCCGCCTCATGTTATGGATCATACCAAGCATGCAAGCACTACAACCTAGTACTTGTAACAACTCAATTTCATAGCTCCCTATTGCTTTTTTCCTTTTTCCAACAGAAAATTCAATTTTATCTTTTCCTTTGGGGCCTGCAATAGATCTCTAATATCTTTTCCTTTGGACTCAACACATTTTTTCGTAGGTGGGAACGTTAACCAAATTCCAGCATAGGCTCCCCTTCACGGAAGCCACAAACAAGAATTGGTGGATGCCCATAAAGCGGGCCAATTTCGAGGCCAGCATACTCCCTTTAACGAGAGTAACAAACAGGTTTTGACAAATGCCCTAGGCGGGAGCCATTTTTAAGTTCCACACCCTCCTACGAAAGGAAGTGATATGTTCAATTCCAGCCACCTCCCACTACCATGAGCCCAGTCTCTTTCTAGCAACTACCCCTCATGGGAGCCATAGGGTTGACGAGATAGATCCTTATGATGAAGAAGCGGCACAAGCCATGCCGCAAGGGGCAAGACCCCATCAAACAAGCCGATCTGAAATTGAGGAGTTGCATGAACAACTCCCATTAGTGTAAAGTCATCTACAAAGGTAGCAAAGAGTGGATCATCCATCCACTAAATTCAGGGACTTGTGACCCTTTTCAGATGCTAGGGTGCCTCAGAATTTCAAGGTACAAAAGTTTAAGAGATATGATAGTAACGGATGCCCCACAACACATCTGAAAGTATTTTGTGGGGAACTCAATGCAATAGCAGGGAATGATGGAGCGTTGATACGTCTCTTTGAAAAATTCCTGAAGGGTGATGCCATGGATTTGTATACATTGCTCAACGACTACCAAATATGAACTTGGGAACAACTTTCCTAGGCTTTCATTGATCGATTTTCTTACAATTTGAATATGACACCAAGGAGAGCAGACTTGTCTAACTTGAGACAGAAAAGCGACGAATCATTGTCTACAGATGTTAGGCGTTGGTGGGACATGGCCACTAGAATGAGAAATCCCATTGACAATGAGGAATAAATTTTCATGATCGTCCACTCGGCACACTCGAATATTTTTGGATACTTGATCTTGCATCTATATGCGAATTTCTCCCAGCTTATCTACGTAGGGGAACAGGTAGAAGCCGAAATAAGGGCTAGGACAATCTTCCCTTTGCCTCATCAGGCTTCACCGGTAAAACGGAATAAGATTGATGGAAAACCCATTGGATACGGGAATGAGAATGCCAATGTCCCCGTACAATGCACTACAAAGGTAAATAATATCATTGCTTTCGCCTAAGGCAATCAATATGCTCCCCGACAAGAGCATCAACAATACTAGCAATATCATCCACAACAACCCCAACAGAGATATCAGCCACGACCACCCCAACAGCAGTAGCAACAACTAAGGGGGAATGCACAACATCCCTATCAAAATCGACGGGTGATGTTGGCTAGGTAGTTTACTCCCCTAGTACAAACATACATCCAAATCATGGTAACACTGGTGCAACAATAGTTTCTCACGCCACTCTAACCCAGGCCTCTACCAAATCGCCTACCACCCAATTACAACGAGAATGAATACCGTGTATATCATCAATCTCGAGGCCACTCCACGGATCATTATTTCACTTTGAAGCATGTAGTTCAGAATTTGATTGACAGTCATGTAACGTCCTGGATTTTCATTGTCTTGGATTTCTAAAAATTCTTAAATTTTTTTAATTAATTAACTTATAATATCACTTAATGACCATTAACACTCAATGTTAGTTTATACAAGGGTGGTACCAGTAAAGAACCGTGCAAGCCCGATTAATCAACTGTAGGGAGCCAACGAATCCGCCCGATCACTTGAACATCAAGTGTAGCCCCAGGATTTACTCATATAGGATCCAAATCTAACCGACCCATCTCTAACTAATTAAGACAATCATGACTAAATTAAAGATCTAACCGGGGTCGAGTCAGATAAGGCCCGGATCTTGAATAATAGACCAAATCAACCCCATTATTCTTTTAGCCTAAAATCGATGGTTTAGAGTAATCATGACCAAATCTCCACTTTTACTAGTTATAAATAGGCTACACTATGAACGTAGTTAATTCAAACCCTAATCATTGCCCACGAGAAATATCAATACCTAATTTATTACAGAATTGCCCCGATTTCCTAAACAAGCTCTAGACCGCTCGTTGGTGGGCTACTAGTTCCAAAATTATAGAATAATATCTGTCTTATAGGCTTAACATCCATCGCGGGAGTTGGACCTGGGTGTTATCCAGAACCGATCAACTTGAGCTAAAGGATGAGTGCATGAGAAGTTTAAATACCCTAAAAGAATGAACTGAAACTTAAGTGAATTGGGTCATCCACTCTTATACAAAGTTGAGGATTTCGGATCATCAGTTTACGACTAAGCTTTACCCGTAGAGTAAAAATATTTTCCTTCTCATATTCGTATATCCGTGGCCTCAATCGACTATCGGTGACCGTTGAACAAACTTTTAATCATATCTGTCGATCGACGCTTCCAAATGGCGGGCTGATCATATACATAAGAAGATCATCATTAGAGGTAATTATCCTACGGTGTATATTAATATGTATACTATATAGTGAGTCTTAGAGCTTAGAAAGACCCTCCCATAGGTTTAGTATAGTAAAAACCTAGCCCTTGGGGCCATTTACACCAAATTTGACATTATAAAAGGGCCTCATTTGGGCACCCATCTCCTCATACGATTTGCCCTAGAGAAAAGAAAGAGAGAAAGAGGAAGAGAGAGAGAGAGAGAGGAAGAGAAGAAGAGAGAGTAGGGTGGGGGAGGCTTTAGTGCTCCCCTTCATTGGTCTCCTCCAATCAAGCCCTAACGTCGATCATTTCCCTCCGCCGAATCCGCCTCATTTGTGATTGGAAGGTAAGAAACAAAACTCACTCTCCAACTTAGGTTTTTCTAAAATAAATTGCATGAATCTTACCTAATTGGTTCTAAATTAATATAAGAATCATTTTTTCCAATTTTTTAACCCGAGGAGCGCCATGAGTTGGGCAAAATGTCATAAGGTGCGGATTATTATTCTTAGATGGCCTAGCACCAATTTTAGTATGAATCTAATGATTATGCTTGATTGGGTGATGTATTGGGTAATCTAGAGAAATCTTAGGAAAGACCTCACTTTTGATTCTCTCAATCAACATGAAATGCTATGGAATGTGTGTTGTCTCTCATATGATTGGGTATGTATTTTGATTGCATGTTCATGTCTTGATTGATTCTGTACAATATTTTCATTATAGAATATGTGATGCATTAACCCTTGTACATTTTTGTGCTATGAGATATATGAGATTCTTGGTTTCCTCACTAACCCACACAACCCACATGCACATTTATTTTGTAGTGTTGTTAGTAGTTACATTTATAGTAAATTCTGAATTTATATGTTTAATGCATGATTACACGACATTACTTGTATAAGATGATAATTCCTACTTTGTTGAAGCGTTATTGGACATCACCAAACCCCTGGGTTGGTTAGGAAATAGAGGTGAGAGAAGGTGGTCCCACTGGTAGGACCATCCCATGGCTAAACCAGCGGGTTTGGGTGGATGCGAATGGACGACAATAGTTGGACTACGTGGGTTGCTTGTACCTAATGTCGTCCATTACGTACTCGCCTGGATTGGCACAGTCTAACCCAGTTACTGACCAACAATGATTGTTAACCATGTCTGCTCACGTATGTATGAAACCTGAAACACCCTTTAATTGTTGTAACCTATTGATAACCAAATTGAAACCGATCCACTGACTTGTGAGCCGGGCATGGTGGAATGAGACATTGTGGTTGGGCTGTCGGCTTACGCTGTGGTGACGAGCCTCCCCATAGTGACTGCGAGCGATCTCTTTTCTCAGTACTCCCCACGTGCTTGAAGTCAGGGATAGGGAACCCGATGGGATCAGGGATCGCTGGGTCTTGGCCTCGCATGTTGAGGGGCCTTGACCTCATAACTAGTTGAGGGTATTGATACGTGAGGTGTACCATTTTTTCTGATCTTCTGGATTAACAGAACTAACTAAATACTCAGTTAACATTATTCATGCATTGCATTAGCTAGGAGTTGGTGACTCGACAGTTGAGGTCGCAATAAGGGAGTGCTGGTCATGTGCGATCGTTAGACGGAGTCGCTTGAGGGAGTGTTATGGCGAGGTCATGCATCATATCATTTATCATATGCATTAACAAGAGTAGCTAAGGATTTATGAATGTTTACTTTTCATTAAATTTATAATATAATTGATGCCTAATGTAACTTAAGATTAATAGCATCCACTGAGTTGATCACTCACTTTCACTTTGGGGTGGTGTTTTAAAACACCAACTAGACTCTTCACTACTTGTAGGTGACGCTAAGTATAAGGAGCCTTTCGGCACGAGCTTGGATGAGAAGGACGAGCTGTCCTGTTTCCAGTTGATGGGCGGTTTGCTATAGATTTCACAGGCGGGCTTGAGTCGCTAAGTAGTGGACTCAGCACACTATTCTTTTGGATGTATTATTCCTTTATATTTTTGTTGGGCGACGCCTTGTGCGTCCCATCAATATTTTCGGACATTGTATATATTTAGCCATTTCCCTTCTAGTAGACTAGTCGTGAATTGTGATTCATATTTCCAATAATTCCATGCTGTTCATTAAACCAGATTAAATGCAAAACAGAAAGAATTGGTTTCAAGTGATACCCGGGAACTTGGGAGTCGAGTACATAAATGACCCCCAATTTTTACGGTGTTATAAGTCAGAAGATTATGATCACCCCCAAGTCGACGTTGCGACTTAGGCTAACATCCTCCAAAATCCCCTACCACAACATCAGGCAGGACTTTCCTCACCAGGCACCTTGTAACGCTTTGAATTTCAGGGGTTGAGTAAGACCCGACTCCCATATTTTTGAGTGTCACTTATGACTTACGAAAGCGAATGATTTGGGTTCATTTAGTTGGTGCATAAACATTTAAGTAATTAAATGGATCATGTAAGAATGCGTAAGTAAACATAACTTAAACTTCAAAACTCAACTAGCAAAAGGATGTGCATTCGATCAGCTCATGGGAACGCGTCCTGGTAAAAATACGTATAGTCCAAAAATATATCAAATGTCCTTGCCTTGCGGCCCCATCGCTATCCCTAGGGCAAACTATAGAGACCTGCCCAGGAGCTAGAAATACGAGAGCTCCTCCTCCGAGTCTATGGATTCCTCGTCCAGCACGTCGGACTCTGTGATACTTGCATCTAAGATAGGGTCTGGTTAGTGTTTTAAAACACTATTACAGAATGAGAGTGAGTAATTAACTCAACGGTTCCATTAATGTCAAGTTACACAACTTATCAAATTCATACGCATAATTAATGAAAAACAATTTAAGCATACAGTCCCTAGATACTTTTGTTAATGTACATATATGCTATTATGATATAATGCATGCCCTTATCATCCAACACTCCCTCATAACGACTTCATCTTCACATTCGCAAATGACCAACACTCCCTCATCATGCGACCTCAATTGTCGAGTTGCCACATCTAACTAATGCAATGTGACAATGGTCATGTTAGACGGGTGTTTAGTTAAGTCCATTCGTCTAGCGAGATTGAGGAAACTAAGGCACTCCCACGAAATCAAGGCCCCAAATTCAATCGTTAGGCCTAGGCCACCGTAGCGGCCTCATGCCTACGATCCTCAATCCGTTTAGGTTCATTACTCCCAGTTGAACTCATATGAAAGGCGGGTCTGTAGACTGGATTGCTTGTGGTCACTATGGGGAGGCTCGTCACCCCAGCGTAGGCTGATAATTTAAATATAGTGTCTCATGCCACCACGCCCGGCTCTCGAGACTTGTAGATCGTATCATAAGCTGTTGTAAGTAGGCGTTGCGGGGGCGTGGGGTGTCCCAGGTTTAGATAGGTGTGATCATACATGGTGAACATACATGTTGGCCAACTAGTGGACTAATTCGGCTGACTCAAGCGAACTACAGCGCAACTGGCACCGGGTGTAAGCATCTCGTGTAGTCTAACTATTGTTGGTTGTCTGTCTTTGGCTTGGATCGGTTGGATTGGCCCAAGGTAGCCGATCCAGTAGGGCTATCCTTGTGAATTTTTTTGATTTGTTAACTAACCCAATTGACCAATAGATTAACATTCTATAACATGTTGCGAACAATTCTATTCAGGAATAGGCAACCAAACTCATCAGTATTTCAGGATATTCTAGCTAATATAAGCAAACAAATAGTCATGCAAGTGCATTATTTAATCATCATAGAATTTACAACAACAAATAAATTAGCGCATGTATCAGGGAAAAATGTAGAGCATATAAGCATAGATTTTTAGTAGATCCAGTTTATTTTAGCATACAATCAATGATCATCAACCGTAAGTAGAATTTACAATTTCATGGTGGATAATAGATTTAAGGATTAGTCATTAGTTAGCATGCAATTCATAATTTCACTACACAATCATTATTTGTGACATAGATTTGATAATTGAAAACTTAAAGGAATGGTCATAGATTCGATAATTGGAAACCTAAAGGAATGGTTCACACTTAGGGGTGGTCCGACAATTTTCTAGCGCCGCTCTTAGGATATCGACTGAGCAATTGACGGATTGATGCCCTGTGTCGAATAGGTTAGATCGTAAGGGCGCATACGACAGTCTGCAAGGCTCAAATTTTCAAAGGGCCAGAGGATTACCTTTTTGTTGTCGGTGGGCTGTTTTCTATGGTGGGGGATGGTTACAAGCTTCGACATGGGCAGCAACAACATGAAAATTCTCCAAATCAACTCCCCAAGGTGCTCTCTCTCTCTCCCTTGTTCCCACTCCCTCTCTCCCTTGCAATTAAAATTTCGTATGGGAGTAGGGAGTGTATATTTGGACTTTATATATTCCAATTTTTGTGCCCTGAGGGTCCCTTTTCTAACTTGCATGCCCCTAGGGGATGGATTTTGGCCCATAGGGCTCCTTCAGGGGTCCATTGGCTCATCTGTGCCATGGGGCAGGTGCCTCATCTTAGGATGAACGATCAGTCTAAATTTGGTAGAGATCGGATGCCTTGATCAACTGCAAAGACCCTACTTGTGATCAACGGCTATCAGTGCTCGATCGGGGCTACAGTTATATTGATATGAGCAGGAAAATATTTCAGACTCATGTCTCGAGTTTAGTCGCAATCCGACGGTCGGAAAGTCACAATTTCACAAGTGAGTGGTGGGTCCTACTTTTCTTAAGTTTTAGATTTAGGTCTAGGAGAGTTGAGCATTTCAAGCACTTCCTTCCCAGCCCAAGTTGTGTAGTTCAGGGCACCATCTGGGTTCACCGTCCATAACGGACCTCAAACCCAGTGAGGCCGATGATTTCCTATAGTTTTGGAATTAGTAGAGCTTCGATGGGCGACCTATGCTAATTTTTATCTATTGAAGCAAATTTTTGGAGGGCCAGCCCTCGCGCTCCATTCTAAGTCCCGGTCATACCTAGGACTAGTTGTGTCCGTGATGTTACCCTCTTAGGATTTTTGGAACGTGGTTGTTCAATTCTATTCGCTCCCAATTCCTGGTGCTATGCATGTATGCGCCATAAAGATTGTCTGATTTAGTTTTAAGGCGGTTCGGTGGTGGACACTTTAGGTGTAATGTCTCAGATTTTTACCAACTAGAAATTGGACGTCCTTGGCTATTACCTTTGATTTCTTGACTTGACTGCATATCTGTGTGTGTATTCGCAAGTGTTTGGGACCAAAAGGAGTGGACCTTGGATCCACCAAAATCGCATGATCAAGTAGTTTGTTTCAGATGCCTTCGAACCCTCTGTTATGTGCACCGCGTCATCGTTGCGGTAGCCTCTGTGAAAACCGTGCGTCAATCTGACGCTCCGTTAATAAGATACAACCCATCGAACCCACAACCAAAATTACGTATCCTATAACATGAGCAATATTTATTGTGATAGGCCCATTGGACTTGGGTCCATGTAGGCCTAAATCCCAATTTCTAGAACATAGAAGTTATCATAAATTAGGACAATTACTACATGACAAAAAAATGAGCTAGCACATATAAGACAATGCACATGAGACAAAAATGGGTTCTACCTCAAAATCCATCATTAGCCCTCTCCCCATGCCTTAAAAACTAATCATGGCCCATGTCTACTTCATCCTACACATGTATCCAATGCACGCCTTGTTTTGTGCCACATCACTCCAAACAACCAATTGTAACACTCCACTTTATCATTCATCATACATCACCCACAACCCACAATCCTTATGCATCCATTAGCCAATACATACCTAGATTTCTTCTACCTTAGCCAATGCATGATTAGCACTATCCACTTCATCCATCCATTACCTATACCACACAACACCTTCGACCTCATCCATTCACTACCTATACCATACACTACATTCCACCTCACTTTTAGCACCAATAAGACCCCATAAACTTGTCACATCATCTTGCTAGCTCAATCTCCAATTTCCTATATAAGAGTAGGAGCCTCTTACACTTATCCTTTTATTATACTTAGAAAAATTCTGAGATTTTAAGAGAGAGTGAGAGATAGTGGGGCCAAGGTGTAGCCCATCATCAACCTAGAGGGAGTGGACTGCACACATCATTATCAAGTCATCCATCCATTTGAGGTGAGTCTATACCCCTCCTTCGAATCTCCTCATCATCCTCTTTCTTCCACTTTTATTTTTTTATATGTGCGGGGCCCACTGGTGTGGAGTTCTTCTGTGCATGTGTTAATGGCTACGGTGGTCAGCATGGTGCCCCACGTCAGTATGGTCCACATCATCTTGGAACTTCTAAAAATTATATAAAATCAACCATGCTAAGATCGGAGTTGAAATTTGGAAATAATATGAACCACAATATAAACTAATTCTAGGCCAAATTTCGTAGCCATCTAACGGTCCAATCACCCATGGCATTAACTTTACTTGGCTACTGTCAGCAACACATGCAGGATTCCGATTTGTCAAAAGTGGACCCATTTTTACTTACTTTAATGAATACATTAGAAATATATGTTCCGTTAAATTTGTAAAAAATAGAAGTAGCTTTCCAACGATATATAATATGCCTCAACCAGAGTTTGGATGACTTTAATGATTACACATTATATGGACCAAATTCGTGATTCCAATAGTCAGATGTATTTGATATTTTTTCTTAATATATTTAAGATAGTTAATAATTATATGTACAGTCCCTATGTTCAGATTCTTTCATAAAATTTAGGAAATTCTGGACTGATAGAACTTCCGTAAGAATAAGCCTTGAATTGTTTTCTATGGTCCAGATGGATCCAAGGCTCTGTATGGTTGGAAACCTATATATAACCTAAATGATGTATTTCCAAGCCATCCATTGGCTCAGATTTCCCAACAGAGAATTTGAGCATAGAGATTTGATCAAGACATCTCATGTGCTACTTGCATGTTGTATGTTGTCCACAACATTCATACTCTTATTGTGAACCCACTTGGTAGTGGGACCACTTTTGATTTATATACTTTATTAGTTCATTGAATCTAGATAGCCATGTGTATTGATGTGTGTCTCTTATATATGCTTCGCTAGTGTGTAGGCCCCACTTGTTATTCTATCTATTTATTTTCCTTTACACTTTGTTTGTTTTCTAAAAATTTTCTCAAATACTTAACTGTATTGTATGTAGGCCTCTTTGACACCTTGTGGAAGGCCCCAAGCTTTGTAGTTAAGGGTCCCATTTTATGAGATTTTTAATCCTTATATCAGTGAGCTGGGATGTCCTACGTTTTTATTTGGAATGATCCCCAAGTGTTTGGAAATTAGGCCTTAAGTTGTGATAGACCCTATTGCTGAAAATTATCTGATTATTTTTGTGTTTTGTACCAACTTTGGGCCTTTGTAGTGGACCCTACGCATAAGATATGAGTAGGCCACCACTTGAAACTTTTAAGCTATACTAATGAATAGAGAAATTATATTTTACTTGGGCCAAATAAGGCCCCACATAATCAGGGAGTGGATCTCAAAATGGGGCAAAGCACAGTTGTGCAGAAAATTAAAATACCTATGTTTGGCCCTATACCAAATATTATGTGTGCACAACCAGTTGGTCCCATCTTATACTTTTTGAAGTACATATATATTACTACCAAGGTCACCTCACGACATACTAAAAGATGGTCCCTTGTGATCATGAGACATACTCAAAATTGGGCTAAAACTAATTCTGCACCGTGTTTCCTGCACATTTCTTCCAAGCACCCAAGTTTGAGTCTTCACTAAAAATTGTATATGCATGATTAAGTAGGGTTACCTTATAGGTTTTGAAGTCTATATATAAATCTACCAAATTTTCTTTTTCCTTTGAAAGCAGTGGACCCCATATAATTGGGGAGTGGATCTCAAATAGGACTGGGCGTAGTTGTACAGAAAATCCTGCGCAGAAAAATTGAAATGCCTATGTTTGGTCCTATGCCAAAACTCATATGCGCAAATCCAGTGAACCGCACTATCTGGATTTTGAAAGCCACACATAAGGCTACCAAAGGAACCTAATGGCATGCCAAAAGGTGGCCCCAGCTGATCATGGGATATGCCCAAAAATGGACAAGGGTCATTTATGCACATCTCTCCCAAGCAGCAATGTTTACGCCTTCACAAATACTTGTGCATGCATGATTAATGAGAATTGAATTTTGATTTTTTGATGCCTATACATATATCATATGAATATTTTTCTCCCTCGGAAGTGGGCCCCCGAAAGGAAGCAGCCCAACAACAACAAAGAGGGTACTGACACGTTAATTAAGGGACCATAACCCTAGGGGTGACACTAAAAATTGACAAACCATTGCTAGGCACGAACCATTACCCTTAGATTGCTAATTATCAAATTCATGTTGCAATTAATGGCTTATGTGGTGAATAGATGAATGAATGATAGTTAGTGTTGATTTGTGAATGTGTAGTGCGTAAACGGATTTATGCTAACCAGTGTTGATTATTGATTTGGGTAATGTATGGGTCAATGCATGATAATTAGTATCGATTTATGATTGTATAGTGCGTAGATGGATATATACTAACCAGTGCTAGTTACTATTGGTTGCGCGTGGATGTATGTGTGCTAATCAGTGTCGATTGATGATTAAGATACTACGTAGATGAATGTTTACTAACCAGCATACTTGTATGCCCATTCACTTATCATAAATTGTTAGCTTAATGTAATGCCACCTACATGTTCGATAAAAAGCCTGATAGAGTGGAATTATTTGAATTACCATTTACATCCCTCCATGTAGTCACGTTAGTCAATTTATTAGTATGGTTGACTAACCAAGACCACCTGGATTTTCGGGTTGGTCGGCAAACCTCAAATCCATGAGGGCAGCCCCAATTGGGTTGGCTGCCCCAGGCTAGTCCGATTGATACAGGTCGAATACGAATAACCAACAGTAGTCGGACTACACAGGATGCTTGCACCTAATGCTGGTTATGCCATATTTGGTTTGAATAAATCAAATTAGCCTAACTGCCAACCAACTGTGTGTGTTCACCATGTATGATCACGCCTGCCTGAATCTAAAGTACCTCATACCTTTGAAAGGCCTACTATTAATCGTTCGTAATACTATCCCCAAGTCTCAGGAGCTGGGCATGGTGGTATTGGATACTGTGTTCGTGCCGTCGACCTACACTGGGGTGATAAGCCTCCCTGTAGTGACCAACGAGCACAAAAGGTAATGGGTCCTTGTTCGAACGACCCCTCTTAAATTACTCGGTCGATAGTTTCATGCAAAGTATTGTTCGAATGACCTGGGCATGAATGGAATTGGGTGACAAGCCCTTTTTCTTTTGGTGATTTGGTTATGTGACAAGTCTGCACCTCGGAACTGAGTGATCACATCGGTGTTTGGGTGATGACCCATACCGAGTTGATCCTAATACATTCGGGTATCATGCTTTACCTTTAAAATTTTTGATTTGTTAGACAAATAGGTGATACCTAAAATTTGGATCATGAATCGCAGGCTCAGATCCACTATGGTTGCCCTGGGCCAAGTAATTTGGATAAGGTCATCGATTAAATGGAAGTATTTCAGTTTTCCCAATCTTGTTGGATGAATAAACTTAATTAAACACTCGGCTAATATGAACATTCATAACATTACATTAGCATAGGTTGGTGACTCGACAGTTGAGGTCGCATTGAGGGAGTGATGGTCATATGAGAACGTGTAGATAGTGTCGCTTGAGGGAGTGTTGGATGGTGAGTGTATGCATCATATCATAATAGTATGCATGTGCATTAACAAAAGTATCTAGGAACTGTATGCTTAAATTATTTTTCATTAATTGCGCGTGTGGATTTGATAACTTGTGTAACTTAATGTTAATGAAACTACTATGTTAATCACTTACTCTCACTCTAGGATGGTATTTTAAAACACCAACCAGGAAAAATTATTGAAGCAAGTACTATCGAGATTTCAGACGGATAGGCTTAGTGTGGCTTGCACTACCGACGTCGTGTTTTATAAAAGATTGGACCAAACCGAAAACTTACACTTTAATAATTTTGTGTATGTATATTGTATCTTGTATCATCCTCATTTGGACAAACACCATATTTTAATTGTATCTTTATTGTCAGCCTCATATTTATTAATTTTTGTTATCTCTACCTCGCTTTGGATCCACTAATTTGAATTGCGCTACTCTAATTGCTCGTGTGTAAAATGAGTGTGAATATGAACAAGGTCATACGTGTATTTTATTTGGTTAACACCTAGAAACTTAGGATCAGAGTTTATGTACTAGGGTGTCGATTTTCAGAGTTTTACACGAGGGTCCAGTGTCATTTCGGCTTGGATGTTACACACCTCTACCATTAACAATATCGAGGAGGAATGTTCTGCATATTCTTCTATCGATTAATCCATTCATGCAATTTCGTTTAACCCGGTGAGTTAGCCATGGGACTACAAAGGAGCACCCTCACTCCACTCATCGCATCAACCTCAGGTATTCTTACAAGCAGCACTGGTTGAAATTGTGGTAAAGACCGCTTTAGTTGAAGTAGGAATATGCCAATATGTCCTAGAGGGGGGTGAATAGGACTTTTATAAAAAATTTATGGTTTATTTAAAATCCTATTAAACTTGTCTTGAATAGATATGTATGAATCAAGATTTCTTTAAGATAACTCTAATGGCTTCTAAGCCAATTAGAGGATCCAATCACAAAACTGATTTAATGATAAATATGATACAATTCAGAGTTTATGATGGATATGACTGCGTGTGATGTGTGATCAAATATGAAAGCATTTAAAGAAATCACATAGGTAATCAAGGACAAATATCAATCACAAACACAATCATTTTTATAGTGGTTTGACTACTTGTTTACTCTAGTCCCGGTAGACGCACTCAACCCTTGAGTGTGCCAGATTTCACTAAGGAGGTTTCACACAGTTCACCTCAAACCCAAAGTTTTAAATCAGGTTCACCTTTAACCAGTACAACCTACACTTAGGCTGACAGTTTATACTTTCGCGAGTAAGGTTCAACACATAACACTCGATTTTAGGCACACTGGCCAAGGATTCATACAAGGAACCTCTCTCGTTTATGCTCTCACGAGTAAGGGTCAATACAAAGCACCCACTTTTAGGCACACTGGCTAAGGATCTTCCACAAGACCCTAACTATTTATACTCTCCACAGAGTAATGGTCAATACAACGCACTCACCACGTACACTCCCATCGGAGGCCTCCTAGAGGACTTGCAAGGGGTGAGAAACACCTTAGATCTAATCCTACAAAGGAATGATCACAAGGGTCCTGTGGACTATAAGAACTTAAAAATAAGCGGATGAGTCCCTTTTAGCTCTTGTCAAAGATCTCCTCCTTTGTTGATGAAGAGTTTTCTGCTTCCTTGAACCACAACTCAGAAGATGTACCAATGCATGGCGACGGGTTAGGTCAAGGTTATAATGGAATCCTACTCTATTAAAAGTTTTCCTATAAGGAAAATAGAGTGATTCCAATCATCTATGCATTAAAGGCATCTCAGCTTAATGATTTTCCATTAAGATAGTATCTAGAGGATCCTTGAATGCGAAAGTACATTCCTTATTCCACTCTATTGAATGTCAATGATAAGGGTGGATTGGAGGATAAACTTCCATGAGAGAAAGGGCTTTGGGTATATGATCTAAGGTTAAACACTCAAAAGCACTTTCTTCTTTCTCTGCCAGCAACTAAAGACAAGTTCTCTATATATAGGCAAAAAGTTCCAACGAATATAAAACGGTCACATTTATGACAGAGTTCGATATCATCGAGCAGGGTCGATATCATCGAGCGTATACTCTCGATTGTATCAACTGGTTGCTCAATGACAAAAACTCAAATGTCATACGCTTTTAAAACCTTTTGCAAGCTGGTTGAAGAGATTGAAACTTGCGTCAATGTCATCGGATTTCGAACTCCGATTTCATCGAATTTTGAACTCCGATTTCATTAATACGAGGATCGACTCCTCGACATTTGAAAATGAGAGAGACAATGCCTTTGAAATATTTCAGGTCAAAGATATGATCAAGGTACACTCGATATCATTAAAATTTGAATATCGATGAATTTCGATGATAACGAGTGACCTTCGATCTAAGATAAAAATCACCTGAAAAATGTTGCTGGATAACTGTGTCCAAGACCGATATCATCGAAGACCTTCCGATATCACCGATTTTTAAATTCTGAGGATATCGAGGAGTACTTTTATATATAAAAGGTCTTTATGATTTTCTTTAGAAAAACAGGGACACAAACTCTCTATTGTCGATTTTATCGAGTCAACTTCGAGAGACTCGAGTTTTAAATTTCGATGATATCGATAGGGTTATCGATACATCGATAATTTCGTCTAGAAGAATATGTGATTGCTGGACAATTTTTATCCTCATTTCGATGGTATTGATTGAGCATCAAGGACATTGACAGTGCTTCTCGATTATATCGATCAGTCTATTGATAAATCGAGAAAGGTAGAAAACTTAAAGATTCTCTGAATTTGTGAAAATTTTTTCTAACCCAAAAACCCTATGATATTCTAATTAATTTTAAGAGTTTTAAGTACCTGATGTTTTGGGACATGTGATGTGAAGCTTAGATTTACCTGTGGCGAGTTCAGGCATACATCCGTTTGAGACAGACGATTGATTGATCTTCCTATGGAGCTTCTCTGTCTAGCTGACTCAACACTCACGTAAATTGACAAACTAGGGCACTTTCACCTGTAACCTCCATGCCAGAGCCTCTCATTTTGTAGGGGGCTCCCTTAGTGCCAGATTTCACCTTTCAACAACAAGAGAGCTCCACCATGTCAAACTCTAAACTTATCATCTTGCAGGGGGCACTTTCAAATCCCGCTCCACAGATCCTACAAGGGGCACCTCCAATCTAACCACAATCTAAAAACCCTTTCTTCCTACCCTACCACTTGACACACGTTGAAAGGTCTCCCTCCTCATAGAACACACTCCAGGGTGGAGCGATAGATCCCACCATTGAACAATCGACTCTCCAAGAAAACTTGGTTTCCGTAGGATAAATGGTTGTACTCCAAGGAAGGCCTCTATGCCTGTTACAAAATATGCCAACCCCTATAACAACACCGATACTTCAAACTCCTCAAGGGTAGGTGTTCTCGAAAGGAAGGTTGGTCCTTTCCTACGACGAAAAAGCAGTCCCATGGCATTACCCTGAGTGTGTCGAAGTTGGCAATATAAACCCTAATGGGAGGTGTTTCTGGAGAGACAATCAGAATGAAAACAAAGCCTGAGGAGCTTTGCCAGGATCCGCTAATAAAACTAAGGGCACCTATGATGTAGTGACTCAGCTTAAAGACATTCCTGCACAAATCTCTATTTGGGAGCTGTTATTCACATTACGAGCACACCAAGAAATATTTGGAAAAATCCTAAATGATGTGCACATCTCTCCGGAAGTACCACTAGAAATTGTTGCACATATGATAGGGCATCTTGTTGCTCCACAAGTAATCACATTTACTGATGATGAGCTGCGATCGGAAAGCCGCAAACATGGACGCTCACTCAACATAGTTGTCTGCTATAAGGATCTCAAGGTCCTATTAGTCCTCATTGATAACAGATCAAGCTTGAATGTCTACCTAATGAGGATTGTTGATTGTCTAAGAATTGAACCATCCTCCTATAAACCCAACAACATGAGAGTGAGAGCCTTTGACAATTTCCGAAGGCAAGTAGAGGCATACATAGACATGGAAGTACAAATCGGGCTGAAGGTATCAACCATTACTTTTTAGGTCCTCAATATCTCTGCCTCATTCTAACTCCTGCTAGGACGACCCTGGCTCCACGGAATCGGAGCTATCCCATCAACTCTCCATCAAAGGGTTAAACATCCCTCCGGGAATCAGGTCATCTCTATTCTAACTGAGCTTGAGTTCATCTTACCTATGGCATTCGTTGCTCCAGAGCTAGATATCCCAGTGATTGACATCCAACACTCTGAGGGTGATATGCCATATCATAGTTTTGAATTCAAAACCATAAACTCTATCACCAATATATGTCCTCTGGCTCCAGACTATATCATTCCCCCTATTGAGTGTCAAATACTCAACTATTGTACTGAGTTTCATAGAAGAGGTATGGTAATTGAGCAGATCCCCACAAATAAGCGAAGACAAGGGCTGGCGTATTAATTGGTCGTCATCACAGGAGCGAACTACAAAGTCCAAAAAGAAGCAACCGTTTAAATGCATACATATCTGGTTTTCCAAATCTGGGGCAATCTGTGAAGACAAGGAGCCAACTCTGGAAGTGCAATTCCAAGGGTTGAGGTTGACAGAAGACCGCAGTCCATCCATTTTTACGATTTTACGTATCATTTTAAGACATGAACCCAAAACTGAAGTATATCCACAACTCAAGTGGACCACACCACTTGGAAACAATGGGGATGATGACATCCACCATTATCTTAGGTCTCACCGTGATTTTTATTTGTCATCCAACCTGCTCACTAGGTTATACAAACATGGATGAAGGGAAAACACAAATATCAATTTCATTCAAAACTTTTCACACTATCTCGTTTAGTGTTGTCCATTTGAGTTCTCCATATATTTTAATTTTGTGCTCATGCTCTAAAATAAGCTGGTAAAGCAATGGATAACGTGAATGAGAAACATACATGCATCACAGTGGGCCCCACAAATTTTACTCATCATGCTACTGTTAGATTAACACCCGTGCAGTCAGCATGCGGAGGCAGCAGGTTCAGCATCAATGCCCATCTGCCCATCACAATGTTTTCATGAAATGCAATTAGTTTATTAGTTAGCCTTGATCTTAGAAATTCAGTCCATCTAAACTCAAGTGGGCCACACTACAGGAAACAGTGAGATTGGATGCACTTGGACCATGCAAGTCTTCTATAAAGTAGATATTTGATTTTTCCGTTCATCTTCAGGGATGTTCATATAAACATAATGGTCCACCCTTGGAAGATTTCAATGGTGGACATTTTGTATTTCCATATTTGCAAATGGTGTGGCCCACTTCACTTTTTGGTCAGTATAATTTTCGGACTTACCTTCTAACCTGTTGATAAGGTCTCACAGACATGGATGAAGGAAAAGAAATTGATCCAAAACTTTCGTAACCCATATAAAGTTTTTAACGATCATTCACCACTATTTCTTGTGGTGTGGTCCACCTGAAGTTTGGATCGGTTTTATGTTTTGGCCGATGCTATAAAATCATCTAAAAAATGGATAAACGGCGTAGATATACAACTCATACATGGAGGTGGGGCCACGGTCAGGCTCTGCTTTATGTTACCTGCATAGGGAGTGGAGGACATCTATCGGTAGAGCAGATTAGGTGCGGCCATGGCATCACCCAGGACGGTGCGGCCCTTACCGTGGGGCCACCTTGATGCATGCATTAATTCTAAATCCTCGCCGTCCGTCTGTACATGTAATTTTATGTGGACCATACTATTGGAAACAATGTTGGTTGAATATCCCACCATTAAAACTTCCTGAGGCCCACCATAATGTTTCTATAAGGTTTATTTGCCAATCAATCCCTTGATAAGCTCACACAAACCTGTATGAAAGGAAAAACTAAATATAAGCTTAATCCAAAACTTTTATGATTCGTAAGGAGTTAATTTTTAACAGTCATTCACCACTATTTTCTATGGTATGGTCCACTAGAGATTTTTCTCTTTCATTTTTTAATTTTATATCTTAAAATGATCTAGAAAAACATATGAACAATGTGGATAGAAAAAATATGTCAAGGTGGGACCCACAATAAGGGCCGCATTGTCCTGGGTGAGGCCGGGTTGCACCTAATCCGCTCCTCATCAATAGGTGTGAGGGCAAATTTAAGGTTACAATTTTGGAAGTCAAAGTCGTCCCCTAGTGTTCAATAGACTACATGTGCCCTTTCGTAGGCTGTTTGAAAAAAAAAAAAAAAAATTCAGTGAAAATGCGTGATAAATGGGTCATTATTATTTCCCATGTACGTTTGATTTTTATGAATATTTCTATCTCAATAAGTTAAAAAAGGATAGACTTAATTTTTTCGGACCCTACCATGATATATGTTATCGGAGCATTAAGGTATGAGTTAAAAAATGAGGCAGATCCAAAGCTCAAGTGGCCCACACCACACGAAACAATGGCCATAAAACTTCTACTATTGAAATGTTTTTTATTCCTAGAGCTAAGAATTTATCAATCTATTCATGAGGTCACACAAACATTTATAAGGAGAAAACACAAACATCAGTTTAATCCAAAACTCCGAGGCCCTTCTAAAGTTTTTAATAGTATGCCTTCAATTCCCTTTGCTTCCTATGATGTGGTTCACTTGAGCTTTAGATCTATTTTATTTTTGAGCCCATGCCCTAAAGAGAGCTAGCAAATGGATGGATACCATGAATAAGCCAAATGCAACACAATGGCCCCATGTGAAATTCACATTTCACTTCAATTTTAACATTAAAAAAGCAAAACATCAATTCTACCTTGATAATAGGGTTATAATTACGGTAGAAAATAATTAATACATTTTCTAAGTATTTACTAAAGTGAATTAGAAAACAATCAGCTTAGTGAATGAAGTGCACCGGTGCATGCAGTCGCATTGCTGTCTGTTAATAGACTCCGGACACTCTTGTTCCCACTAGTTTCGGAAGCAGGTTGCTCGGTACACTTGAGCCTACTGAGTAAACTTTATGGGCCCCACCATGGATATAAGTATCTTATCCAAGCCATCCACCCGTTTTTCTTTATTCTAGATCATTTTTAGCCATGAGCCCAAAATGGAAGCATATACAAAGCTCAGGTGAACCATTTCATAAGAAACAATGAGAATAATGATGTCCATCGTTCAAACCTTCCTAAGGCCTGCAATGACGTTTAATTCTCATCTAATTTGTTCATAAGCTCACACATATACGGATGAAAGAGAAACACAAATATCAGCTTGATAAAAAAACTTTTGTGGCCCTCAAGAAATTTATGAAGTTTTCAATGGTAGGTGTTCAATTCACACTTTTTCTTTTTGTGTGGTTCAGATGAGCTTTAGATATACTTAAACTTTGATTCCATGCCATTAAATTTAGTTGGTAAAACAGATGAACACTGTGGAAGAAAGATAAACCACGGTAGGCCCTACAAAGTTTACTTAATACGCTGACCCTACTCTCTCGTGTTACAACCTAAGGGGTGGTTTGGATGCTGCAAAGTCCTAAAGATGCGAAGGTATACAGGTAATTTGATTAGAGTAGCCGTTTGGACACATATATTTGCTTGTAACTATAAACAACAGCTAAAACTTAATGAAAAACAAAATCCAATAAAAAGCCATGTTTCTTATTAAAGGTAAAATCTTTATAGCTAAAAAGGTATTATATATGTCGGAACACTGTGGTTAATATACCCTTGTAATATGTGGGGCCCACCATAATGTGTATAGTACATTCAATGTATCTATTGTGTACTTATCTTGATGCTCTCTTGTAATTACATTTTAAAAATATGCTTGCCTATTATCAAATGGACCACACAAGGAAAGATGGGACATCCACCATTAAAAACTTTTATATTGTATTTGGGGCCCACAGTTATAGGTGGAAGACATACAATCCGTATGTGCATGCTTTAACGCTCTCTTGAACCAAAAAAAAAAAAAAAAAAAAAGCATGACTTAAATGTGCAGTCTCCATATTTTGTAAGCTTAACAGCTAAAGCTCTATGCTATGAATATTTGATTGATTGTAAACACTTTCAATATTAGCCAAATACACAATCTGTTTATCTATAAATAGTTTATCACTTAAAAGCTAAATAGATTTATATGAATCTGATGTTAAGATAATAAAACAAGTTTGATTTTTGGTTTATTATAAACCTACTCTGTTTAATATAATTTGGACGGTTTATTTCGATTCATTGTATGCGACGTATGCTGTGTCTGAGTGCCTTCGTATCATCCGTCACAGTCCGCCAGAGTAACAGTTACAGACCGAGGGCAGAAAGCTTTCGCCAATTTTAATCATTTTCGAAAAAACAAAAACCCCGCGAAATAAAATAAAATAAAAACTAAAATCCATCTTCCCGGCGGAAACAGAGATTTTATCCTCACCGGAAAAACTCATCATCCTCTCGGCCCGTCAGATCCATCGGAATATTCTCGGCTAATCCCCGGGCCCATTTTCCTCTAATCGTTTTCCTAACTGAAATCGCTCGACGGCGGCAAAAGACGGTGGACTGGCCGGAAGTGTCAGATTCCGGATGCCTTTGAACGAGGATGCGCTGATATATAAGCAGCTAAAGGTACCGATACAGCCGGCTATTTCATTTTTATTCTTGAAAGTGAATTTATCGAAATGCGACCAACCGATTCACCAATTTACAAAAACAACCCTGTAATTTCGGTAAATTCGTCTGATTGACAAAAAACACCCTTGAATTTGCCGAAATGCCCCTGATCGCTCACCTAATTGACGAAAACACCTGCAAACTGAAATCGATCAACGGCGTAAAAAGACGGTGGACTGGCTGGAAATGTCAGATTCCGGCTGCCTTTTAACGAGGAGGCGGTGATATATGAGAAGCTAAAGGTACGGACACTGCCGACTCTTTTTCTTTATTTTGTTGGAAGATTAATTTACCGAATTACCACTAACTGATTAATCAAACTGACAAAAACACGCCTGCAATTGACCTAACCTCAGAAATTGATATCTACAACCACCATGTTGATTTACATACATCTCTTTTCGAAACAGATTGTGGTTTTGCGAGGACGGCAATTGCCGTGTCGGAAACTATGTGAGGCCCACGAAATTCCCGTGAAAAATCTACTCCGTCCATCAGTTTCTCAAGATCACAATAGGGCAGCCAAAAATCAGGAAGATCCAAAACTCAGGTGGAACACACAACATGAAATAGTGAGAACAGAAATGTCCACTATTGAAACCTTTCCGGAGCTAACCATGATGTTTATATTCCATCCAAACCGTTCATAGGGTTATTACCACTCATATAAACTGTACGCATAAATATCATCCTAATGTAAAACTTGTGGCCCCCACGAAGTTTCCAATGGTGGGTGTTCAATTCCCGCTATTTCGAGTGGTATGGCCCACCTAAGTTTGGATCTACCGCATTCTTGGATTCCTTCCCTAGCCTTGAGAAACTGATGGACGGAGTGGATTTGTCGCGTGCATCTTGTAGGCCCATGTAGCTTCTTACCACAGAACTTTGGCACCAGCGTCCATCTCACGGAGAGTTATTTGTAGAGGGGAAATTTACGGTACTGACCTTGAAGGTTGGCCAATTACTTAGAAAGCTACTGCATTCATATATTTTATGAGTGGCCTTCTAACAATGTTTGAAGATTGTCATGGATGAAAATGCTCTTATCCTTGGTTTATGAGTTATATAGTCCTGGAGTGAAGAAGAAGTTGTCTTCTGTTTCAAACCCGAGAAAGTGACGGCTACTCTCCTTACCACAAGCCAATGGCTGCTGTTCGGTGATCTATGGGCCCCATCACCATGTATGTGTTTCATCCATGCGGTCCAAATATTTTTTTAGATCATTTTATGGTATGAGACCAAAAGTGAAGTATATCCCAATCTCAAGTAGACCACATTATAGGAAATAATGTTGAACGAGCGTAGACCATTTAAAACTTTTTGGGTGCCATAAAAGTTTTGGCTCCAGCTGATCTTTGTTTTTTCCATTCATCTATGTCTGTATGACCTAATCAATAGATTGGATGTTAAATAAATAGTAAGGTGAGCCTTAGGAGGATTTTAATGGTGGATATCCAATCACTATTGTTTTCTTGTGTTGTGATCACCACGATCCATGCAACATGACAACCACAACTCATATTACATGACAACTACGACCCATGCAAACAACGACCCATATGGGCCCACATTGATGTATGTGTATAATCTATGTCACCCATCCTTTTTGTTGTGTCATTTTAGGGGTAGACCTAAATATCAGCTTGATCCAGTGCTCGTGTGAGCTACAAAATAGAAAATAATGGTCACTATAGAAACTTTTCAGGCTCACTGTGATGCTTGTCAGAAGTAGATACTGCCCAAGTTAGGACTTTTTGGGCCCACAACGAGCTAGCCGATAAGGTGGAAGGATCTGATCACTCCATCGTGGGCCTAAAGTTATGGTATCAATGGTTTGGTAGAAAAGGAAGTGAACACGTTGCAAAACACGAACCATGTAACATGACAACCACGACCCATATAACATGTCAATTACAATCTATGTAAACTACAGCCCAAAAGGACCCACGTTGATGTATGTGAATAATCCATGCTACCCATCCTTTTTGTTGTGTCATTTTAGGGGTAGGGTCAAATATCAACCACGACCCTTTGTGGATGAAAATCACGATCCATTGTGTATGTGAACCACGACCCTTCAAATGGATCGTGGTTGTCATGTAGCAAGGGTCGAGGTTGTCATGTTATATAGGTTGTGGTTATTAAGTTATATGGATCATGGTTGTCAAGTTATATGGGTTGTGGTTGTCATGGGTCGTAGTTGTTATGTTATATGGGTCGTGGTTGTCATGGGTCGTAGTTGTCATGTTATATGGGTCGTGGTTGTCATGTTTTTTGGGTTGTGATTGTCATGGGTCATAGTTATCATGTTATATGGGTCGTGGTTGTAATGTTATGTGGGTTGTGGTTGATATAGGTCATGGTTGTCAAGTTATATAGATCGTGGTTGTTATGTTATATGTTGTATGTGTTTCATCCATTCCGTCTATCTATTTTTCCAAGTCATTTTATGATATGAAACCAAAAATGAGGTATATCTCTATCTCAAGTGAACCACATTACAGGAAATAGTGTTGAATGAGCGTCGACCATTAAAAACTTTTTAGGGGCCATAAAAGTTTTGGACCAAGATGATCTTTATTATTATTTTTTTTCCCCTTCATCTAAGCTTGTATGACTCAATCAACAGATTGGATGTCAAATAAACAGTACAGTGTGCCTTGGGAGGAGTTTAATGGTGGATATCCAATCACTATTGTTTTCCTGTTTTGTGGTCCACTAGAGATTTATATCCCTCAAGTTTTTGGGATCAAGGCCTAAAATGATTTTTAAAAATGGATGAACGGAATGGATGAAACACATACATCATGGTGGGGCCCACATAGCACCAACCACTAGCCACCGGGCTGGTGGCGGGGAGTAGCCAATCCGTTTCCGTGTACCACACACCAGCTATATAGTTGCTGTAGGTACGTGTTGTGCGAAGATGAACACTAACGCTCCTCGAGCTCTGATTTGTATGAACGGTTACATGGGGCCCACAGTTGTGTATTTATTATATCTACACCGTTCATCCATTTTTAGAGATCATTTTAGAGAATTATCTGAAAAATGAATCCTATCTAAAGATCATATAGACCACACCACAAATAGCAGTGGAGATAATGATTTTTGCTGTTAAATAATTCGTAGGACCCACCATAATGTTTATTTTCCATCCAATCTGTTCATAAGGTCACAAAGACCTAAATTAAGAGGGAAAACAAATTTCATATTGATCCAAAACTTCTGTGACCCCAAAAAGGGTTTCAATGGTAGACATTCAATTCCCCACTGCCACTTGATAGTTAAACCTGTCGTATTTTTCGTCTCGAGCCTTAAGACGAGCTAGACAAATGGATGCATAGTTTGGATATAACACATACCCATGATTAGACCCACAAAACTTGCTGACATCAATACAGTAGTTTTGTAACTGATGTGAGGTACACTAGCCAATCCGCTTCCGATGGACGCGGATTAGAGACAGGTTGAGTAGTGAGTCGGCTACTGAAGTGATGTCACCAAGTTCTGTGGGCCCCACTATGATGTATGCATTGTACTAGACCGTCCATCCATTTTGCCATATCATTTTAGGGCATGAGCCAAAGAATGAGGTAGATAAAAAACTGTAGTGGACTCCACAACAGAAAATAGTGAGTAGAGTGATTCCCACCGTTGAAACTATCCTAAGGCCCACCATAATGTTTATTTTAAATCCAATTTGTTTAAGAGTTTAAAAAGACATGAAATAAGGGATAACACAAATATCAGCTTGATCTAAAACTTTTGTGGCCTTTAAAAGTTTTTAATGGTGGGCGTCACTGTCCCCACTGTTTTACGTGCTGGGGGTCCACCAAAGCTTTGGATTTAACTCATTCTTTGGATATTGCCTTAAAATGATCTCTCCAAATGGATGGTAGTTGTGGATACAAAACATAAATCATGGTGGGGCCCACGGAACTTGCTGACGTCTCGCTACTCAACCTGGCAATAGCAAGTCTCGCTACTCAACCTGTCAATAGCTAATCCGCACCCGATGCGAATTGCATCCTAGCCCCTGCCTGTATCTGGTTCTAAACAGGCAATTATGTGGGTCGGTCCACCGTGATGCATCTGTTTATTTAATCCGTCCATCTTTTTTCTAAGATCATTTTAAGGCACAAGTATAAAAATGAGGCAAATCCAACGCTTAAGTGAACCAGACCAAATAATCAGGTTGGGAAAGATTTTAATGGTTGATATCCAATCAATATTGTTTTCCTATGGTGTGGTCAACTTGAGATTTATATCCCGCTCATTTTTAGTATAAAGCCCTAAAAGGATCTGTAAAAATGTATGAATGGAATGGATGACATGGTGTGGCCCACATAGCACCGACCACCAGCCATGGGGGTCGGTGGGAAGGGGAGTAGCCAATCCATACCCGATTAGATACGGACAGGTTGAGTAGCGAGTCAGGATACTCAACCTGTCAGTAGCAATTCGTGTAGGTTGAGTATCGAGTCTGGATACTCAACCCGGCAGTAGCCATCCGTGCCCCTTTTTCTTTCCCTCACACAAGCTTTTTCCAACGTAAGTTGTGCTCAAGAGAGGAAATCAAATCGAGTACTCAGTTGGGCCCACCTTGAATGTATGTGGTCTATCCACGCCATCCATCCATCCATTTTTTCCATCTAATGTAAGGGGTTGAGCCCAAAATTAAAGCATATCCAAAGATAAATTGGATTATACCACAGCCTTGATCTATAGCCTTTCATCCATTTACACTACCAAAAATGGATCATGGTTGTCATGGGTCATAGTCATCATGTTATATGGGTCGTGGTTGTCATGTTATATGGGTTGTAGTTATCATGGGTCATGGTTAGCATGTTATATGGGTCGTGGTTGTCATGTTATATGCGTCGTGGTTGTCATGTGATATGGGTCGTGGTTGTCATGAGTCATAGTTAATATGTTATATGGATCGTGGTTCTCATGTGATATGGGTCACGGTTGTTACATGTTCACTTCTTTTACTACCAAATGAAAGGATAATAATTAGTACAATAGCCTAAGGCCCACAATGAGGTGATCTATTCCGTCCGCCTTGTCGGTCTGCTCGGCGTGGGCCTAAAAAGTCCTGACTTAAGCAGTGTCCACTTCTAACGAACATCACAGTGAGCCCAAAAAGTTTCAACAGTGGGTTCCATTGTCACCATTATTTTCTATTATGTGGCTCACATGAGCTCTGGATAAGGCTGATATTTGGATCCTAGCCCTAAAATGACACAGCAAAAAGGATGGGTAGCATGGATTATACACATACATCAATGTGGGCCTCGATGTATGGTCAAATTCTAAGGTCGTGGTTGTAATGCAGTACGGGTCGTGGTTGTAATGTGGTAAGAGTCATAGCTTTTATGGGTCGTGGTTGTTATGTTATATAGATCGTAGTTGTCATGGGTTGTAGCTGTCATGGATTGTAGTTATCATGTTATACAGGTCATGGTTGTCATGGGTCGTAGTTGTTATGGATCATAGTTATCATGTTATATGGGTCATGGTTCTCATGTTATATGGGTCGTGATTGTCATATTATATGGGTCATGGTTCTCATGTTATATTGGTTGTGATTGTCATATTATATGGGTCGCGGTTGTCATGTTATATGGGGTTATGGTTGTAATATGGTAAGGGTCGTAGTTATCATGGGTCGTGGTTATCATGTTATATGTGTCATGGTTGTCATGTGATATGGGTTGTAGTTATCATATTATATAGATCGTGATTTTCATGTGATATGTGTCGCGATTGTTATATGTTCACTTCCTTTACTACCAAATGAAAGGATATGTAAGGCCTGTACCCTAGTCTATACTGTTCCGTAGGATCCCGCGGTCTTTCCGGTCGAATTTCGGTAATACACAACCTGTAATCGGTAATTGTACGCGACCCTAAGTCGCATCCCATAGATTTGAGTCAGCTTGACTCAAAACTTATACCCTAGTGACCGCGCCGTCGTTGCGGTTCCAACACCCCTTCTTGTACACCGATGCGATACCCAGACCAAGAGTTATGTGCCTGCGTACATTTCGAAGAAACGCTGTCCGTTGCGGATTTCAAGAGAATCTCTACCACCCGCACATCAATCAATCAATACTAGTCAAGTACACATCCCATCACAACCCATCCCTCTCTCATCTAAAAGTCAACTCTCACCCATCCCTCTCTTACACACCCATTCCTCTCATCCCATCCCTCTTACACAACCCCACTCCTCTCTCATTTCACTCCATCCCATCTCGTTCTCTTCCATTTTTTAAACTCTAAGGAGAGAAAAAGAGTTAAGTGTGTAGCCCACTTCCTACCCCCTCATCTCTCATCCTAGCCCTTCAATCTTCATCATCCTCCATCAAAGTTGAAGCCAAGGAGCTTAGCATTCCAAGGAGCCAAGAAGAAGTGTAATCAGTGAATGTTTTTGTAGGATTAGATTGTATTTGATGATGGGTCAAATAGGGCCCACCGATTGATGGTATAGATCTCACTTAGGACCTAGGTGTGGCCGATGGCCCACCATGATTCACATGATTATTCCATGATGGGGCCATTCTCCATTGACCCCATCATGATGTTTATTTTTTTCCATTGAGAAAGGTCATCTAGACCTTCCGTTTTTTTGCGGAAAGGGATCTCCACCGTTGATTTTTATGATCTAGGGCCCACAGGATTTGTGACCTATTTTGATATATGCATTGTATTCTCATGGCCCACCTAGGGATGGCTCATAGTGGTGGAGCCCCTCCCCTCCATCGTCGTCTCTCTCTCTCATTTTCGTGTACAATGGCCCACCGTGATGTGTGATCCACGCCATCCAACCAAGTGGACCAAACTGGGCCCACGTTGCAGGCACCTCGCCGCCTCTTTGGGTAGACCCCATTTTGAAGGAAAACACAAATATCAGTCTAATCCAAACCTTAGTGGGCCGCCACATGGACCCAATATGATTTATGCATTTTATCAACTTCGTCCACCTGTTTGGACCCCACTTGATGGACGTGCCTCATCCAGACCATCCAGATGGTGGGGCATGGATGAGGAAAAATAAATATCGACTTAGTCCAGCACATGTGGCCCACCCACGTGGGACCACTGTGATGCATGTGTGCTATCCAACTGGACGGTGGGCTGGACGATGGAGTTTATATACATATAATTATTATTACATGGGACCCACCTCTATGGTAGAGGATTTGCTGGGGTACCTTATAGCAGCTATATAGCTACTGTATTGACGTAAGCAAGTGGTGTGGGTCTAACCGTGATATCCAGACCGTCCAATTGTGAGATCCACTGCTGCTGACGTCAGCAAATTTGGGGTCTGAACATGAGGTATGGGTCATATCCAAACCGTCCATTTGTTTTTGTTTGGGACATGTGGACACCACACATGATATATGTCTTATATACACCGTCTGTCCATCTAGACGTGCGGGGCCACTGATGTATGTGTTTCAGCTCCACCGTCCAGATGGGATGGTGGGTCCCCCATGATATGTGTTTTATCCTCACCGTCCATCTGGACGGTGAGACTCCACCGTGATATATGTGTTTCATCAACGCCGTCCATCTGTTTTATATCCACGCCATCAATCTGTTTTATAATCCACGCCATGCAACTGCTTTATATCCACGATGTTCATCTGTTCTATATCCACGTCGTCCATCTTATATGAGGCGCATGCGATGCAGCCCACTTGATGTATATGAGGCCCATGTGATGCGGCCTACTTGATGTATATAAGCCCATGTGATGCAGCCCATTGGGATGTATTTGAGGCCCAGTTAAAAGGCCCATTGTAATGTATTTGAGGCTCAGATATGGGGCCCAATGTGATGAATATGAGGCCCATGTATAAGTCCCGTTGTGATGTATTCAAGGCCTATCGTGATGTATATGCTCATATTTGAGGCTCAATGTGATGTATATGCGGCCCATATTTGAGGTCCAATGTGATGTATATGCGGCCCATGTAATGAGGACCATTGTGATGTATATGCGGCCCGTGTATGAGGCCCATAGTGATGTATATGTGACTCTTGTATGAGGCCCAAGTGATGTATATGTGACCCTTGTATGAGGCCCAAGTGCTGTAACATTCTGGATTTTCACCGTTTTGGATTTTTTTTTTTCAAAAATCCTTAATTTTTTTATTTTTTTATAATTAACTTATATTATTACTTACTGACCATTAACACTCAATATTAGTTTACACACAAGTGTTACTAGTAAATAACCGTACGAATCCGATTAATCAATCGTAGGAAGCCAATAAATCTTATCGATCACTTGAACATTGAGTTTAGTCAGACGATTTGTTTACATGGGGTCCAAATCTAGCCGACCTATCACTGACTAATCGAGACAACCATAACTAAATAAAGAACTACCCAAAGCCAAGACAAGTAGGGGTCAGATTTTAATTAGCAAACCAAATCAATCCAGTTACTCCTTTAGCCTAAAAACCAACCATTTAGGGTTATTAAGACCGAGTCGCCATTTTCGCTAATTATAAATAGGCTCCACTATGAACGTAATTAATCTAAACCCTAATAATTGCGCACAAGAAATCTTGATACCTAATTCATTTCAGAAATGCCCAGATTTTTCGAACAAGCTTTATACCGCTCGTTAATAAGCCACTAGTTCCAAAACTATACAATAATGTCCATCTCACTGGGCTTGATGTACAATACAGGTAGAGAATCAAGATAATACTTATAACTATCACAACTTGGGCCAGAGGTCAAGTGCTAGAAATGCACAAATACCCTATGCTGAAACCTGAAACTTAAGTGAAATAAGTCCATTTGTTCTTTCACAAAGTTGTAGCTTTCGGACCGTCAATTCATTGCTAAAGTCAGGGTATCGATTAAAGATATTTCTCCAAACATATCTATATAGCCGCGGCCTCAATCGAATATCGGTGACCATTGAACGGACTTCTAATCATATCTGTCGATTGACACATTCAAATGGTAGGCCGATCATATCCATACGTAGATCATCATTAGGGCTAACTATCCTGCAATGTATATCAATATGTACTCCCCATAGTGGGCCCTAGAAGTTAGAAAAATCCTTTCACAGGGTTAGTATAGTAAAAACCCAACCCTTGGTGTCATTTATACCAAATCTGGCACTATATAAGGGCTTCATTTGGGCACCCTATCTCTCCATACGAAATTGTATTTTCTAAAGGAGAGAAAGAGAGAAAGAGAAAGAAGAAGAAGAAGAGTGAGAGTAGGAGTTGGAGGTTTTGGTGCTTTCTTTCATCAGTCTCCTCCAACCAAGGCCTTGGCCTCGATCATTTTCATCCATCGAATCCACCCTACTTGTGATTGGGAGGTAAGAAATAAAGTCTACTTTATAACCTAAGTTTTTTTTAAATGAATTGCAGGAATCTCATATAGTTCTTGGTGTTTATATAGAAATTTATGATTTTTTCCAAATTTCTAACCCTAAGAGCTCAAAATCGAATATTCCTTCTTAATGTGTGGACCATTATGCTTAGGTTTTCATTTATCGAACCTTGAGAATCTCAGTTAATGATGTCTTATGTTGAATGTATTGTAATAGCTAGAGTGTTCATATGTCATGTTTGATTGTATTATATACTATTGGTTGGATATGGATTCTCACATGTTTGATGAAATGTCTAAGTGGTAGAATGTGTTGCTTTGTCGATGTTCACATGCTTGATTTATTGCTTAAGTGATTGTATTACTTTATGCATGATTTAATATTTTTATGAGTGTAATACTCTATGGATGCGCATGTGTTCGATGAAATGCCTAAGTGTTTGCGTAGTGAAATTTATCTTATAATTGTGTGATATAGAGTTTAGTCCATAAAAATATTTAAGATTGCTAAGATGTTGGGTTAGTCGGTAAATCGCCTAAATTAAGGGGTGACACAAGTTAAGGCGGCCACCCTAGGCTTGTTCGATTGACTTGGGTTGAATGCGGATGACTGACAGTAGCTGGACTACGCGAGCTACTTGCACTTAATGCCGGTTGTGCTGTGCTTCTCCCAGGTCAATCAAATTAGTCCATTAGTTAATTGATCATGTATGTTCATAATGTATGACATGACTAAATAGAATCTAAGATACTCCGTTCCTAATGGATGTGTCCATTCATAACCGTTAGTGTGATACAATCCCACTAAGACTCATGAGCCGAACATGGTGGTACGAGACACTGTGTCCGAGCTGTCGGCCTATTTTGGGGTGACGAGCCTCCCCATAGTGAGCAGTGAGCATTAATGGAGGTGATATAGCATTGTTTGAAGGGCCCCCGTCAAATTACCCGACCAATGGTTGCGTGCTAGAGTACCATTCGAATGACACGGGCATGAATAGAATTGGGTGACAACCCCTATCCTTATGGTAATTTAGTTTTATGTGATAAGCCTGCACTTCTATAGTGCCTCAGCCACTGTTCATCCAGGCTATGGTCTAAGCGTGGGTTAGGGTGAGCCGTTTGATTCGAACTCCCTTCGAAAATAGCACTCTAGTCGGTCGGGGCAGCGTGCTATAGGCTGTTACAACCTTGGAACTGAGTGATCATATTCGATTTGGGTGACGACCCATACCGGGTTGATCCTCATACATTTAGGTATCATATCGTACCCTTGGAATTGTTGATTTGTGTGATAAACGGGTGACACCTAAATTTGGATCAAGGGACATTGGTAAGGAGTCTATACGTGTGGCAACGAGCCACGTGATTCGGATAAGGACTCGTGATATTACATAGGCATTCTAGCTTCATCAATATGCTCGATGAATTGAACTTAATAATTACTCGGCTAACATGATCATTCATTGCATCGCATTAGATTAGAATGTGGTGAGACAGGCATTGAAGTCGCACGTTGAGGGAGTGTTGTCATTTACGAAACAGGTGGTTGGAGTTGCATGTGAGGGATTGTTGTTTGGAAAGGGCATGCATCATGTCATCTCTTCATATGCATAATTGACAAAAGTATTTAGGAATTGTTTGATTTTTTGTTTATCATCAACTGCACTGATTGTGTTGATAACATGTGTAACTTAGAACTAATGGAACCACCGAGTTAGATACTCACTCCCACCTGTGACGGTGTTTTAAAGCACCAATCAGACGTATCATTGATGCAAGTACTAGTGAGACCTCAGACAGGTAAGCTTATATCGGGTTGTGCCAACGTCGTTATGTTTTGGAGTATTTGACATAAACTGAAAGCTTTACGTTTTAATCATCTTGGATATGTATATTGTGGATTGTGGTTTGTATAATCCCATTTTGGGTGATCATCACTATTGAAATTGTATTTTTAACTCTTAGCCTTATATTTCTAAATCTATTGTTATCTCTATATCGCTTTGAATCCCTAATTACAACTGTGCTACTCAGATTATCTGTGTGTGAAATGAATTTGAATCTGAATGAGGACACATGTGCATTTTCATTTGGTTAATACCTGGGAACTCGGGATCAGAGTCTATGTACACGGGTACCAATTTTTAGGGCGTTATAAGTTGATATCAGAGCGGAGTATTGAGATAACCAGAACCTTGAGAATGAAGACTATACAAACTACAATAACTTAGTGTTGAGACACTTAAAATTTGAGGTTTGAACCTAAAAGAGGATTTCCCTAGTCTTAGGAGTATTCGATACTATAGGAAATACAGTAAACTAAGGATGATGAACGAAGGACTAAATTCCCTGCTTGGTTGTGTTTTGAAACTCAAAACTTATAAACTGAATTCTAAGATAAAATCGTATTTTGTTGGATGATTTTGAACTTAAACTTAGAAATGATGAATAATAGGATCAAATCCCTGATTTTGTGATGCTTTCGAACCCAAATATAGAAACATGAACATAAAGACTCACTCGGTTAGTTTTATCACATAGGAAGTGCTTGAATGCGTGTATTTTAACTTGGAATGAGTAAATTTGGTAAATCGTTCTTCGAGTGAGCAAGATTCAACGTTGGAGTTCAAAAACTCGATAGGATGAGTGATCTGGGCTTGATAGAAACTCGATCAGGAAGTACAAAGTTAACGTTTTACAGAATATGGATAGTGGGGGTCCGTTCCTTGAAGTAATAGCTAAGGGTATTTTGACACCATGGATTTGAAGGGATTTTAGGGGATTTCAACTCCCCTGGTTGTTTGACACCATAAGGGGGCGCTTGGTGCAGGGTATTAGATGGAATTAGATGGGATGGAATTGCATTTAGTCTCATGGAATTACATTTGGTCCCATGCAGATTTTTTCTGACTTTGAAATTCACTACACATGTGGGCCCCACATTGATGCATGTGTTTGTCCATGCTGTCCATCCATACTCCCGTTTTGGTTTTCGTGGGCTAAGTCGTTTCCACCTTGAGCTTGAGAGACTTCTGGCCTACTTGGACCACCAAATGAATGGCCTCTTGAATCCAAAAAGGGCTACTGCCAACATGAAGTCAACCCTCTCTTCCAAATCCTTTTTTCCATGAGAAGTTCCCTCCCCAGGCTAGTTTTTCAAATCTCATTCCCTCCCATACCCATTAACTTTTAGGATCTCCCCTTCCAACCCATCTCCTTCAAAAATCTCACCTTCTACCACTTTATTCTTCTAATTTTTCTAAGTACTTTTCATATTAGATACAACTCTTAAAGCTCAAAAGATGAAGAGCTATAATTAAACTAAAATTTACTATAAATAGAAAAAAGTAAATAAATTTTTTTACCATTAACCTTATGGAATCTCACAAAATAACCTAGTTTTTTGGATAAATTGGCCCCTCCTACCCTAAAATCATATCAGGCACGTTCGAGACTGCAAGATACAGCGATTTCAAAAAAAGTGTGGCAGGACCACGCGAAATCGGCACGACCCTGCCGATTTTGGCCAGCAGGCCGTGGTGCCACCGTCGGACCGGTGGTCCGCCGCGAATTCTGGACGAGATTCCCACGGCGCCACCTCAGAATCGGCGCACCACCATTGAATTTTTCTGTATTTTTGGGTCGATTTCAAAAATTCATATCTCTTTCCTTACAACTCCGATATAGGTGATTCAAAGGCCAGATTGAAGGTTGATGAGTCTAGTTTTATATAAAATTAAGTAAAAAATAAAATAAAAATTGTAATATAGTAAATTTTAGGATGTTTTTCTAAATGTCCAAAAATTATTAATTTTGTACAGCTGTTACTCGTAAAATTTTAATAATTTATTTATAATGCTAAATGAGATGAAATTTTGTAGGATAACTTTAAACTTAATGATTAAATATTATAAAAATTTTAAAAATAATTCTATTAACTAAAGTATAAGAAACCTTACAAGAAATAGAGACATTTTGCAATCATACAAAAATTTATTAGTTTCAGATAAATATCACTTCTAGAATTTTAATATTTTTTCTACAACTCCAAATAAAATAAAATTTTATTAACTGAGTTTAAAATTAATGATAAACTATTAAAAAAATTTTTAAAAATAATTAAATTACTTAAAATATAAGAAACGTTATAAGAAATAGAGACATTTTGAAATCATACAAAATCCATTAGTTTTGGACAACTGCTACTTCTAAAAATTTTTATTATTTTTCTGGAGCTTAAAATGAAATAAAATTTTATGTGATAAATGTTAAATTAATTTTAGATTACCAAAAAAGTTATAAAAATAATTTATTAACTAAATGTGACAAAAATGTAATGAAAAATAAATGGGTTGAAACTAAAAATTTCTTCAACTTCAAGTTGCTGATAGACCGGAGGTATCTTTTTGTATTTGAGGTTTAGAAATTTGGATATTTTTAGAAATTGCTTCTAATCATGTCAGGGATCATCCTGTATAATTAAATTAGATTATTTTTAGTATATTTTTATACTTCAAATAGTTTATAGTACGGTTGAACCACGACTCTAAAGTAGAGTCGAGTTTGATTGTTTAATATTCTCGAAGTTCATATTTTGCGTGAACTTCACTAAAATAATATAATTTCCTTATTCATTTGTGAATTCAAGGTTCATACCAAATTGAGGATACGATATTCTTCCTCTTTCATTTTTCGTGCCCTTCTTAGCATCATTAGTTCTCCAAACCTCTGAAATACCTTAGAACTCTTGATTCTTGATGCAACACCTCGTACTTTTCAGTACTCGGGTGTTATCTTAAGGACCTAGGTTAGAGTAAACGAGAACTCAATTCGTTTGAACATTCACCGTCATTCTAGCTTGAGTTGGTAGTTAGGGGCAAAGATCAAGCCATTCAACCATTTATTTTCGAGATGGATCATTACATCACCTAGGGAACCACATTGAACCTCATGAGGCTTAATTCTAGGAATCTGATTGATAAAACACCAGACAACACCCTGTTGAGTTGATGGAGATGTGGAAAAATCAGTTTCAAGATATAAGTCACAAGACTCATCGTTCCTTAGGCTTACAACAAATGTTTGGGTGATCCATCCCTGTAAATCACCTCAATAGACAGATTGGACTGTCCACTGTCAATATCGAACTCCAAGGATCACTAATGGTCAAGTTTGGATTCGAACTTCATTGGTAGGCAAACCTAACTGACCGCTTAAATTTAGGACCCCTAAAATCCTTTAGATTGACATTGATTAAGCCTATAAGAAACCCATCCATCCAGGTACAGGATCAACTGCTAGGTTTCCATTTATATGGTCTCTAGGACCTCTCATCAACTCATGAGCCTCGACTAACTCTTAAGACAGTTGGAAACCTTGTTATACAAGGGTTAAAATTCATAATCACTCGTTTAACTAATAAGTGAGAGTAATCGATTATATAGATGATTGTTGAATTTGCCCAAAATAGGGCTAGGAACCATTAAGTATGTTGGCAATCAGATTCAGAAAGGATCTGACCGTCAGATCAACAAAAATCCATGGTTAAAGTCCAAGAGTTCAAAGTATGACCCACCTGAGTTATGGATCTACCTCAAGGTCGGATGGGTGGCCCATCTTAAGTCGATGCCCAAATAATTCATTTTAAATGTGATGTAATCGTATATATATACTATAATACAAGGTAACTTTATGATTATTTGTAATAATACACATGTTACATGAATTATTCAATCATGTATATTATTTAAACTATACATAAAATAAATGGTATACCGACGCATTATTATATATATTAACTAACATTTGCTTTTTTATAATTTTAAGCTATAGGTTATCATATCATACTATATATATATATATATATATATATATATATATATATATATATATATATATATATATATATATATCACTTAATATTAATTTTCCTATACTAATATATGCATAAATAATCACAAAAATACATTATAAGTATTAATGATTTTAAATAAATGCTTATCAATAACTAGTAATGTATTATACCAAACAAATATCTAAATATATTTTTTTTATATAATCTGAAATATTATTTACAAATATTTATTATAATGGATATATAAGAATATGATATTAATTAACTATAACCCATTTGGAACATTATTAATGATACTTATCTATAATATTACCAATTAAATACTTTATTAATTGATAAATGACAATTAATATACACACACACACATGTCAGATGATGCCAACATGAATAGGTAGGAGACCTGATTGGCTCACCAGTTAGGTGAATGGTTCTGATCACGAGAATGGACCTCAGATCATCGTAAATCATCTGTGGTTGGCACTTAAGTTCCACAATTTAGATGATATGGCCCACCTAATCCATGGACTCGCCTCATTCTTTGGACTAAGCACTAATGTGGGTAGGAAAAGTGGTTCCTATGGAGCACACCTAGCAATGTGTGTGTACACCAGCATGTGCACATGATGAGCACAGAGGACCCGAAACTCCTCAAAATAGAGGGATTTCCCTCTATTTTCTCATTTCAAATAGCGAACGGTCGGGTATCCAAAAATGTTGGATCACGGCCCACCGTGTGGTCCCATCTTCAAGATCTGAACCGTCCATCGGGTTCATACGATGGGCTTGACCAAAACCCAACCATCATGACAAAATTTCCTGGTACGTGTGGACACATGATCTTTGGTGCAATAGGGTCCTACAAAACACATCGTTTCCAAAATTGGAAACTGTCTCAATGCCAGCTCAGCGATCTGTGTGAGGGGCTTTTGGCACGATCTGGAGCGTCCATTTGAGGGCATCCCAGCCGTCTGAAACCATTTCCACCTTAACAAAAACAGAACCACAACTGATTTGTAAAGAAAACGACTATTTCCCTTCTCCATTCGAACCCACCGACCCATCCTCCTCCAAGCTTCAATGGAGCTTGTCTACAAGCTTCTAAGGGTCCTCACAAACCTCCTACAAGAGTCGGATTGGAAGGATACAAAGGGATGGTGAATCTGCCATTGAAGCTCGGGTTTCTTTCCCGTTCGAACCGCACCATGCACTCCACCATTAGGTACAACCCTAAAATCCATCGTCCCTCCAAACTCAATGGGCTGCATTGCCTTGAGACAGTGGGCAGCACCTGAGTTTCAAAATCAGTGGGCCGTAGCATCTTCAGACAGTGGGCCGTAATTGAGTTAGACAACTTAGTTGGGTCGCTACTGGGTCTCCAGAGAAGCAGGGAAGAAAGGGAGAAAGGTAAGAGAAGAAGGTAGAGTGAAGGAGAGAAACGAGAAAGAGCAGAGGGAGAGAGGGGAACTAGCAGGTCGAGCTGACCCGCTGACCTGACTCAGTCCGAGTCTAAGCCGATTCTAGGTTTAGGTAGGCCCTCCTGAACATTAAAACAAGAAGGGAAGAAGAGAAAAAAGGAAAAAAAAAAAAGAAAAGAAGGAAGAAACAGGGAGAGAAGAGAGAGGAAGAGAGAGAGAGTTGGCAGCTGAGTCAACTCACTGCCGAGTGGAGCCCGGATTTGACTCGGTCCAAGTTACTGTGGGACGTCCCAGCAACAAAAAAAGAGAAAGTGAGTGAGAGAAAGAAGAAAAAATGGGGGGAAGAAGAAGAGGAGAGAAGATAGGGAGTTGGGTTTTGGGGGTTGTTGAGTTGACTCGGTTGAAACCGAGTCAAGTGGGCTTGGGGCTGGTCTAGGCCTTGCTGGACACTCCAGCATGGGGTGAGAGTAGAAGGATGGGAGGTTGTTGCACCTATCGAGTCAAGTTGGGTTGAGTTGGTTCAAGTTAAGGTAAGCAATCGGGACTAGATCGGATCGGTCAAATCAGGTGAGTTTAAGATAACTACTTAGATTAAAATTTATCATTAAATAGATTGTTAGTATTTTTATTGTATATTGAGAAATTTTCTAACATTTGTTAAATTGATTCAAGCTAATTCACACCTCCAAACCCTACGAAGAAGTAGACTTACATCCTAAAGTGAGGACTCACCCTTTGAGTCTCCCACTTGATTTTATCAATCTAGATATAGATGATGGCATGATTCCCTTAACTGAGTTACTTACTTTACTATTGAACATGCTAACTTGTTGTATAGTTAATTCATGTGTTGGATGATAAATGCTTCTTTTAAGTTATAACATGCATGAATGATTCAATGACAACATGCTATCCTTTGTTGTATATGTATCAATTTATTTATATGCTACCACTTGTGCTTGAATGATGAATTGAATGGAACTTACCTTGGACTCATGATCCTACGGTCCACATTTGCCTTACACGGCTTGAATCGCACATTTTTCCTTGTGGCTTGGATGGGTCATTGGTGCCCTTTGTGGCTTATTGGTTATATTTACACATTCTGTTGTATCCTAGTGTACTATAATTTTCGGGTGGAGCTAAAGTTCATTTATCGATTTTCTAGTCATCTTGCGGTGTTCACGTACGATATGATTTCTGGGTGGTCTAGAGTTTTATGTTTATTTTTCTAGCCATCTTGCGGTGTTCACGTACGATATAATTTTTGGGTGGTTTAGAGTTGTATGTTTGTTTTTCTAGCCATCTTGTTGTGTGCAGTCGTGCCATGATTTCCAGGTGGAGCTGAAGTTCACTTATCGATTTTCTAGCCATCTTATAGAGTTCACGTACGACATGATCTTCGGATGAAAAAGAGGTTTGAAGGTTGATTTTCTATTCACCTCATAGAGTTTACATGTACCATGATTTCTGGATGAAGCTGAAGTTCCCTTATTGATTTTTTAGCCATCTTGTGGAGTTCACGTACAAATGAGATTCTCGGGTGTAATAGAAAATCGTATGATTGCTTGTTTGGTGATCTGGACATGTTTCTTGCATTGCAACTGCCATTATATTTTTCTTATGATGAAATTCTGTTGATTGGTTCGATTTTCTTTATATGAGTATGACTATTAATGCCCTGTGTAGTGTATTTAATTTCATAACTTGTAATTTATGTTGGATTATGAATGATGAGTACGTAATCTTAGAGGGTGCTCCTCACTGCGACAACTATTGACGCTATTAAACCGTAACAGTTGATGTAGGTGCAGGGCGAGCCGATGTTGTTCATTGGTTTACTAGAGCAGATTAGGTAGCTGAGGAGCTAGACGGGGTCCCTACGACTCATATTGAGCTTCACTACTAGTTGATAGATTCCTGCTTATGTTTAATGGACTTGGTTATTTGTGATTGTATAAGTCTTGTATGGGCGCTACATTTAGAATTTTATTATGGTTGGAATGTTCTTATTCAATGCATGATTTATTTTAGCTTCGTTGTTGTTAACTCTGATTAATGATAAACGGTTCAAATTTACACTGGATTTTATAAGCTAACACTCGGGTTTTTGAAAAATAGTTTATATACTTAGGTTCTAAAAACACGGGGTGTTACAATTAGTATCAGAGCGAGTTTAGATAAACTAGGCCTTGAGAAAAGCAAGACTTATACGACTTCAAATAACCCAAAGTTTCACTGATAAAATTTGAGACTTGAAGCTAGGTCTTATTCCCTTAGCATTGGGGTATTTTGTGAATCTATGAGCATAAATTTTAGGATACCTTGTGATTTTTAGGCTTAGCCATTTAAACTTAGAAATAAGAACTTGGGTTCCCTTGTGAATTATAGTTGTTTGATATTGGGAACTAAACTCAAGAACCGTAGAAAAACAAGTACCCACCATGTTGTACATTGAATCAAACATAAGCACTTAAAAACTTAAGGAATCACACTAGGATTTTGTAATTTAAATCCCCTAATACACCTCTCTGATCAGAGATAACATTTCTCGTATGTTCCAATGATTAGAAATCAGTAATGGTGAAATTTTAGAATTTTAGGTAAAAATTTCAAACTAGGCTTATTGAGACTAAACCTTGAAATTTAGATGAGTTCAGCAGATCGCAAGCCCAAATTTTTAGGCGTTGTGGAAAGTTGGGTTAAACTTAAGAACTCATAAGTCTAGACCCCTTATAATATATCTTGAAAAACTAATATAATCTTAAGATTGACATAAGACCTTAATTGCAGGTCAAAGACTAGGAGGCGTGGGTCTAAGGATGTTAAAGGGTCATCTTAGGACCCTTGAATCTTGTTGCACCTAATTGCAAAGGATAGGGAGTTGTTGAGCACCCATCGATTTTGAACAAACAGTTTAGTCATGTAATTCATATGAATTGTCGCATATGAATTGTCTTAGGATCTTAGGTTAAGACTTGCTTAAACTTATGAGGGCATAGCTATGATGAATCCTTTCTTTTAATAGGATTATGGCCCCAAACTCCCGTCGTTCAAGATCGCCAACTCTCCATTTGTTAACTTCGCCAACAAACGAGGTTATTAGGGAAGAGGGTCCTAAGCACTCTCCTATACTTCCAGTTAGGCCAAGTAGTCCTAAAAGAAAGTCAGCATCAGGAACTATCCCATCTCAACCATCTGTGGGTCTTGTTAGAACACCCTCACCAAACGCGCAACCTGAAACCCCACCTGGCGATATTATTAGTCAGCTGACTACCATTGTACAACAACAACAGGCTCCGATCACCACACTGTTATAAGCTCTCCAACATAATATGGGTGCATCGGCTTTGAAGGTTGAAGAAGTTAGTGGGGCAGATATGTTTGAAAAGTTTCAGAGACTGAGGCCACTGTACTTCTCAAGAGCACCAGACCTAGTTCTAGCAGAACACTGGCTGAATAGAATGGCGAAGATGATGAGATCGCTGGGTTGTTCGAACGCCCAAAAGGTTATTCTCGCCACTTATACTTTGGAAGGTGAGGCTGATACATGGTGGGAAGGCGTGCTAAGAAGAGTCTCATCTAATTATGAGTAGACCCGGACTGAGTTTAAGAAAAGGTTCAATAAAAAATACTTTCCTCCGTGCTATCGTCACGAGAAAATATATGAGTTTCTCAATTGGGAACAAGGGAATATGATAGTGTCGCAATATGAAGCGCACTTCAACGAATTTTCATGATATGTACCAAAGGTTGTTGAGGATGATGAGTATAAAATGGAAAAGTTTAAGGAAGGTCTCCGGTCTGAAATCCAATCGAGATTGTGCACCTTCGACTTTACTGACTTCACTAATCTCGTGGACAAAACCATGTGAATAGAGAAGGACATCGAGCGTAGGGCCAAAACAAGTGCTCTTATTTGAGGTTCGACAAGCAAAGCCAAGACGGCGCCAATTACATCTCTTATGGCTACAGAGAGGATGAAATTAATGTCTCACCCGACTCATTCTTCAGGTCAGGATAAGCTTTGCGACTATTGTGGAAGGCCATGTCACTTCTTGAAATAGTGTTTTAAGAAACGACGAGACGAAAGGATCTTCCCTTCAGTATAACAACTTCAGCCACCAAGGTACGATCTTTATAAATCTTCCGTAGTAGTTATAAAGTAGTTTGTAGAGATTATAATTATTTTTTTCTTAGAATGCGTATTAATGCAACTATAACAATTAGAAATAAATGAATTATTGATTTTAGGATAGCACCCCAAATAGTTAAAATGTAGTATTAAAGCGCAATGAACCATTTAGGCCTATCCCTTAGGAAAATAGGAAATTAAATAACATATCTCAAATGAATAGAATAATCAGGAACATAAATCGACGGAACCATGTTTACGCAAAGTTCATGTGGTCTGACTCAAATTCTAAATCTTAATGGTTACAATGATCTCAATGCCCTGATCAAGTAAAAGATCGATACTCACTGGCATTAAGAAAGACACTAGTAAGCTCACTGCCTGGCCAGGCAGAAGTTTGGCGTATCAGGCTCAGGCCGACCATAACTGTCTGTTTGTGTTAACTCGAACATTGAAAACATAAAACTACTATCCTTCTTTTGGATGATGTGGAACAATCATTGTAAATTTCAAACATGCACACACTCACATGGATATAGAATGGTAGTAAAAATCTTCATTTTTTCATGTGAGCAAACCCTAGATCAAAATTGATACTAGAGGAAATTGGGATGAGCATGATTGAACCTCGTGGGCGAGATTCTTCTTTAAGGGGGGTAGATTGTAACAACCCCGGTCCCTTAGTTAGACACACTTCATGGGGAAAGTAGTGAACGCTTAGAGACATAGAAAACAGATCGTCCTCGTCCCATTTAAGGTAGAAGTATTGAATTTCGGAGACAAAATTCTCTTTAAAGGGGGTAGATTGTAGCACCCTGTACTTTTCAGTACTCGGGTGTTATCATGAGGACCTAGGTTAGAGTAAACGAGAACTCAATTCGTCTGAACGCTCATCGTCATTCTAGCTTGAGTTGGTAGTTGGGGGCAAAGATCAAGCCATCTGACCATTTATTTACATCACATAGGGAACCACATTGAACCTCATGAGGCTTAATTCTAGGAATATGATTGATAAAACACCAGACAACACCCTGTTGATTTGATGGAGCTGTGGAAAAATCAATTTCAAGACTTAAGTCACAAGACTCACTGTTCCTTAAGCTTACAACAAATGTTTGGGCGATCCATCCCTATAAATCACCTCAATAGACAGATTGGACCGTCCACTGTCAATATCGAACTCTAAGGATCACTAATAGTCAGGTTTGGATTCAAACTTCATTGGTAGGCAAACTTAACTGACCGCTTAAATTTAAAACCCCTAGAATCCTTTAGATTGGCATTGATTAAGCCTATAAGAAACCCGTCCATCCACGTATAGGATCAACGACTAGGTATCCATTTATATAGTCTCTAGGACCTCTCATCAACTCAGGAGCCTCGAATGACTCTTAAGATAGTTGGAAACCTTGTTATACAAGGGTTAAAATTTATAATCACTCGTTTAACTAATAAGTGAGAGTAATCGATTATAGAGATGATTTTTGAATTTGCCCAAAATAGGGTTAGGAACCATTAAGTATGTTGGCGATCAGATTCAAAAAGGATCTGACCGTCAGATCAACAAAAATCCATGGTTAAAGTCCAAGAGTTCAAAGTATTGCCTACCTGAGTTATGGATTTACCTCAAGGTCAGATGAGTAGCCCATCTTAAGTTGATGCCCAAATAATTCATTTTAAATGTGATGTAATCGTATATATATACTATAATACAAGGTAACTTTATGATTATTTGTAATAATACACATGTTACATGAATTATTCAATCATGTATATTATTTAAACTATATATAAAATAAATGGTATACTGACGCATTATTATATATATTAACTAACATTTACATTTTTATAATTTTAAGCTATAGGTTATCATATCATACTATATATATATATATATATATATATATATATATATATATATATATATATATATATATATATATATATATATATTTCACTTAATATTAATTTTCCTATACTAATATATGCATAAATAATCACAAAATTACATTATAAGTATTAATGATTTTAAATAAATGCTTATCAATAACTAGTAATGTATTATACCACATAAATATCTAAATATATTTTTATTATATAATTTGAAATATTATTTACAAATATTTATTATAATGGATATATAAGAATATGATATAAATCAACTATAACCCACTTGGAACATTATTAATGATATTTATCTATAATATTACCAATTAAATACTTTATTAATTGATAAATGACTATTAATATATATATATATATATATATATATATATATATATATATATATATATATATATGTCTACATGTAAGATGATGCTAACATGATTAGGTAGAGGACCTGATTGGCTTACCAGTTAGGTGAATGGTTCTGATCACGAGAATGGACCTCAAATCATCGTAAATCGTCAGTTGTTGGAACTAAAGGGCCAAAATTTAGATGATATGGCCAACCAAAGCCATGGACTCGCCTCAATCTTTGGACTAGGCCCTAATGTGGGCTGATAAAATGGATGAACGGTGTGGATCAGGCAAAGCAGTTCGTGTGGACCCCACCCAGCGACGCATGTGTACACCAGCATGTGCACATGATGAGCACCGAGCCAGTGGACTCGGTCAGTTGGTGCTGATCCGAAACTCCTCAAAATAGAGGGATTTCCCTCTGTTTTCTCATTTCAAACAGCGGACGGTCAGGTATCCAAAAATGTTGGATCATGGCCTACCATGTGGTCCCATCTTCAAGATTCGAACCGTCCATTGGGTTCATACGATGGGCTTGTGAAATGGCCAAGATATATGTCCTAGAAGGGGGGGGGGGGGGGGGTGAATAGGATTATGCCAAATTAAAAAATAACAGCAGAATATAAGAAATAAGATAGTTAACAAAAGAAAGGAAACAAACCATAATAAGGGAATGTAAAGCAACCTCAAATTCAAGTCTTGAGAGGCTGATACGAATGTAGTTCTAAGGACAACCTTGCACCATAAAAACCAAGGGTTTATGGCAGGACAACCTTATTAGAACGATTAGTATCAATATTCTAAACTTAAAAGGAATAATAAAGGGAAATAACAAAAAGTAAATTCTAAACTATTACAACGTTCCCCAATGTGCTTGAAATGAAAAATATTACAATATTAACATCCACACATGCATCCCACAATCTTGAATAATAAAAGATAGGAAATATAAATCACACAACCACAAAACACAAAGAATTATAGTGGTTCACCTGTGTGTACACCAACTGTTATAAAATAACCACATAGATTGCTACTCCATTCCTAATATCCTCACACAGGGGATATTAGCGTTCACTATCAAAATAGGTTTTCACATGTTCACCCAAAACCTTCATAATTGTGTCTTTTTCAAAGGGCTTACACAATCCAAAAATCCACTTTCTGAGTTTTCTAGCTCTCCTTAGATAGCCACCACAATGAGATTTTTCTGACGAATCTCAAAAAAAAAAAAAAAAGAATAGACGATTTACACGAATGTAAAATACCTGAATTTCTCCTTCTGTAGCAGCCCGGTAGAACCAATCGGAGTAGAAGATTGAATGTAGAAGTTCAAAAATCTATTACTAACTTTAAAATGATTTTAAGTTCTAATTGATTTTAAATTAAACCGGTTGGGCTTAGCTCTATTTGATTTTGATTCTAAGAAGAAGGAATATTACAATTCCTCTTTTCAATTATAATTGGAATGTAGAAACAAAATCAAACTAATAAAGCTAACAAAAGAGAATATTAAATGAGCACAATGTACCTTAAAATAAATACAAACTTATCTCAGAGTGATCCCTTGACTTTACTTAAATTTCTGTCATTAAACTCTGAAATTCATCGTCTATTTATAGCTGCAGAAATCGCATCTTCGATTAGTCTAATAGACACTACGACTGGTCGTAGGAGAACGAATTTTTAAAATTTTTAGTGCGATCGGATAAAACCGATTCACGACTGGTCGTAGGATTCTCACGACTGGTCATAGGACCACCAGATTCGTTGCTAGACTTTGAGTCGTAGAACCAGGACTAGTCGTAGGACGAGTTGACACTGTTCATACGACCAGTCGAGCAGAGTCCAGGACTGGTCATGGACAAACAAAAAAGTCTAAAAAATTACAACAAATTTAGGACTGGTCTTGGAATCTCTTGGACTGGTCGTGAACATGCTAGGACTAGTCAAATAAGATTCATGACTAGTCTTAGAACAGTCTAATTCCATGTAAAATGATTTAATTGAATTATGTATCCAAAGTGACCTATCCTAAACATAATTTAAGGTCAATCTTACCTTAAAAGTGAGATATGAACTTCGAAACTTTTTAATTTCATATGGTAGATGACCTTTGTAAATGAAGCTTGAGATATTTGAACATAATGTAGCACTTGAAACAAAAGATCTTCTAAAGCTTGAATAACTATTCTTCTTTGTGCTGAATGCTGACTTGAGTCTTGAACAAGAACCCTTCTACTGTTGTAGCTAGTACTTGCACTTCTCGAAGCAGTTTGTACTCGTATTCTTCTGTAGTATCTGAAGTAGTTCTTCGTTCTTAACTTGAAGCAAAGTGCTTAAAGCGATGAAGCAATGTCTTGAACATTTATAACAATGAGCTACACAAGATATAAATTTAAGGTTTTGGCACCACAAAATTTGAAAACCAAAGGAGCATAAAATCATAGCACTTACAATCTCTCCCTTTGTTAAATTTGTAATAAAAAAACTCAATAATAATATAACCAATATGAATACAAAGAATTATGCACAGGTTATAAAAGAAAACCAGTGACAGCCTGGTTAAAGAATCATGCACCAGTTTGTCATTCACCAGATGCATCAACAAATACACATTAAAATGAAGTAGGTAAGCCATTTACATTTACATTCCACCTCCTTACTCTTACTCCCCCTGATTTACCTGAGTAGCACATATATTAAAAAGAAACTCAAAAAAAAATAAAAAATACTACTCTTACTTTGCTTGCAATGCTATCAATCCAAACAAATTCTCCCCCTTTTTTTCATAATATGACAAAGGAAGAAGAAAACAATGAAAAATAAATAGGAGTAATCAAGGAGTCAAGATATAAGTAAATAAAAGTTCAATAAGGCATTAAGATTTCAATAGGTCAAGCTAAAGACAATAAACCATTTAAAGTTCATAATCCAACAAAAGTAAACTTAAAGTTATTACAGACCAAAGAGAAAACTACTCAATCAGAACCTGAAGACGGAGTAGTTATGGTAGGATTAAGTTGATGCATGCCCTTGTTTAAGCGCCAAAGATACTTGCGCATATATTTGAACTGTAAATCATGGGCAACATTCATGTTTTCTACCTTAACATTCATATTTTCTACCTTTTCCTCAAGTGCACGCAGACGTGTATCAAACTCAGATGGTTCATAATCAGGATCATTAGCAGAATTAGACTTAATTTCATAAAAAATATCATCCATGTTTATGTCATCAGGAGGAAGATCATTAGCTTCTTTTTCATTCCCAACTCCAGCTCCATCACCACCATCCACTTGGCCAGGAGCTAATTCCAACTTCATTTTGTTTATATTTTTGTTAAAAATTAGATTATGGATAGGAGCCTCTTCAACAACATAGCGACCAACATATGTGAAGCCAACACGGTCATGAGATAGGCAAACAATATATCACTATGACCTGGATGGAGACGAAACTGAATGATGGAATGACAAATTAAAGATGAAAAACAAACTTTAGTACCAGAAATAATTGACTGCATAACATGAACCATAAATGAAGTCAACTCTATTTTATTACCAGACCGCGGATACAAATTTGAAGTAAAAATTCTATGGAGGACTTTGTATCTGGGTAACAAATACTTTGAGGGGAGCGCATTCCCTTTATGAGTCGATTGCACATTCATGTTACATAATGCTTTTGTGAGCTGTCGTTTTTCTGTTTCTAAGGATTTTTCATTTAGAATATGAATAGGGATGCCCTCATCATTAACAGGTATTTTTATAAGGCCAGATATTAGATAACGGTCTACATCAAAAGGCCCTTCTTTAGCATCTATTTGAAATGTTAAATTTTCAGTAGAAAAATTAGAGATGGATGCAAACATGGACTGTGCAATAGATTGGTATGCAGGCGCTCCCCAATATAAGATGTTATCTCATCCTACAGCTTGGAGAAGTGAAAAGATATCAAATATAACAATGTGGTTAAGATCAACAGCTTTTTTAACAATAACATTGCACAAACGCAAATCTCGTACATATGAAGGATCATTTTCAGGTGAGCAAAGATGACGCTGAGTTATTGGAGCTGATCTAGAGGATGATGGACCACGGGCTATTTTCTTTTTCCTTCTATTATCTATTTCCACAAAGAAATACAAAGGAACAAGAAAACTCAAAGGAAGTAGAGATGGGTTTTCTTAGATCAACAAATGTAGAAGAAAAATCCCAAAATCTACACAAAGCTTAAAATCAAGCACTCCAATGTAAATAAAGAAGAGAATAGAGCTTGAATCTGACAGATTGACCAATAAAATGCACTAACCTTGAAGATTAAGTCGGTGGGTTCGACTGGTCGGACGTCGGCTCGTTAGAGAGGAAGTTAGAAATGAGAAAAATGAGATTTTCTCCAAATTTAAAACACACAATGCGCTCCACGACTAGTCTTGAGCTGTCCAAGACCAGTCGTACCAGGACCGGTCGTGTACATTCACGACTGGTCGAGTACAAAAAAATCAAGCAATTATCATAAAAAATTTACAATTTAAATATATTTACACTATGATACACAAATGCATGAATAATCAATTTTGAATGCACATACCAAGATCAAATTTCAATTTATTAAACCTACTTTTGTTGAGCGGTTTAGTCAAAATGTCAGCAAGTTGAGTCTCTGTCGAAATGTATTCCAAAGATATTATTTTTTCTTCTACTAATTCACGAATATAATGATACATAATGTCAATGTGCTTGGTACGTGAATGCTAGATTGAATTTTTTGAAATATTTACAGCACTGGAATTATCACAATATAAAGCTATTGAATCTTGGATAATTTCATAATCATTTAACATATGTTTCATCCAAACAAGCTGAATACATGCATTTCCAGCTGCAATGTATTCGGCCTCAGCGGTAGAAAGTGATATAGAACTTTGTTTCTTACTAAACCAAGAAACCAAGCAATTTCTAATATAAAAACAACCATCACTGGTCGATTTTCTATCATCAATATTTTCAGCCCAAACAACATCAGTATACCTTGTAAACTAAACACTAGTATCATATGAATACCAAAAACTCAAATTAACTGAACTTGTGACATATCGCATAATTCGCTTAACAACAGTTAAATGTGACTCTTTAGGATTAGACTGATATCTTGCGTAAATACCAACATTGAAAGCAATATCAGGTTTACTAGCAGTTATATAAAGCAAACTGTCAATCATGCTACGATACAATTTAGGATCCATATCTTTACCTGTAGAATCCTTTTAGAGTCTTAAAGTTGTATTGATGGGAGTATCAAAATTCTTACTATTCTTAAATCCAAATCTTTTAATCAAGTTCAGAGCATATTTGGTCTAAGAAATGAAAATTTTATCAGGTTGTTATTTTACTTGCAACCCTAAGAAATAATTTAATTCCCCAACCATACTCATTTCGAACTTAGATTTCATTAAATCTACACACTCAATAGTCATGTTAGTACAAGTTGATCCATAAATAATATCACCAATATAGATTTGAACCATTAAAAGATTATCGTTATATTTCTTAACAAAGAGCGTGTTATCAACATTGCCCATTTGAAAATTATGACTGAGTAAAAACTTAGTCAATTTCTCGTACCATGCTCGGGGAGCTTGCTTTAGAACATAGAGAGCTTTTTTAAGACGATATATATGATTAGTAAACTTAGGGTCTTCAAACCCTATAAGTTGTTCAACACATACTTTTTCATGTAAATCGTCATTTAAGAAGATACTCTTTACATCCATTTGATAAATTTTAGATTTTCTAAAGCATACAATGGATATAAAAAGTCTGATTGATTCAAGGCAAGCAACTGGTGTAAAGGTTTCATCGTAATCATTACCTTCAATTTGAGTGTACCCTTATACAACCAATCTTGCCTTGTTTCGAATTATATCACCAAGTTCATCAGACTTATTTTTGAATATCCACTTTGTTCCAATAATATGTTTATCTTTAGGTCTAAGAACAAGATACCAGACATCATTTCGAACAAATTGATTAAGTTCTTCCTGCATAACAACTATCCAGTTTTGATCAAAAAGAGCTTCTTTTACGTTTACCGGTTCTATCTAGGATGTAAAGCACACATAATTACATATATCTTCTAATTGTCTAGAGTGCGCATACCTGTGAGTGGGTTTCGAAGAATCTGAGTGGTTGGATGATCTTTAACAGTCCTCAATTCAGAGTTTACTTGATTTGATGAAGTATCTGGTTTGTCAACTAAAACAACTTCATCATAGTCTGAACTTGGGGCAGGTGTATTCAAGTGATCGTCTATGACCACATTAATAGATTCTTGAATAACACCAGTCATTTTGTTCAGTACGCGATATGCGCGATTGTTTAAAGAGTATCTTAAAAAGATCCTTTCATCACTTTTAGTATCAAACTTTTTCAAATTTTTACAGTCACGCAAAATATAACACTTACTACCGAAAACTCGAAAGTATTTGACAGTAGGCTTCTTATCGAACCATAGTTCATAAGCCGTTTTGTTATTAGATTTATAAGTATAAACCCGGTTAATAATATAGCAGGCGGTATTCACTGCTTCAGCCTAAAGATTTATAGAGAGTTTCATACTATTCAACATTATGTTTCTCATTTCTTGAAGCACTCTATTTTTCCTTTCCACAATTTCATTTTTTTATGGTGTTTTAAGCGCAGAGAATTCATGCAATATTCCCTGATCACTACAGAATTTCTCAAAACTGCTATTCTCAAATTCAGATCCATGATCACTATAGATCTTACTGACTTGAGAACCTTTTTCATATTTAATACGTCTGATAATCATTTTCACTTCATTAGGGGTTTTTGATTTATCCCTTAAAAAAGTTACCCAAGTGAATCTGGAAAAATCATTTACGATTACCAAGATGTATTTTTTATCACCTCAACTTTCCGTCCTGGTAGGTCTAATAAGATCCACATGGAGAAGTTCGAGTGGTCTTGATGTGGCATTGGATTTTACCTTCTTGTGAGAGCTCCTTGTTTGCTTGCCTATGTGGCATTCGCCACATATTTTATCTAACTTTTGTAATTTAGATAGACATTATTAGTTCTCTTTTGCTCAATATGTATAAATTACGGTAGTGTACATGTCCAAGGTGTTTGTGCTATAATTTTATCTCATCGGTATGAACCATGTAGCACTTTTGACTAGAAGAGTTGTCATATGCCTGAAGCATCCACTATCTAGGTACCATTTTGAATGACTTATAGCTTTGAAAGCAGTGTGGGCAACCAAGCAGGTAACCTTAGGAACCCATTTCATAACAGTTTTGGGTTTAAGAGAATAGTGGGTCTTCTTTTGATTATAGTTATAGTTAGAGTGACCCACTGAGTTAGATTTTAAGAGCTCCTTAAAAAGATCAACTATTTTCTCAACTAAAGGGTTTCAATTATGATATTTATAATTGTTTTTCAGTTTTTGAAAAGTAGTTTTAGAAAAAACTTGATTTGTACATTTCTCTTTTGAGTTCAAGGTCTCTCCTTTAATAAACATAGGAGACGTATTCTTATGTTTAAGAGAAACATTTTTCTTGTAGCCCAAGCCGGATCGATTGTCACATTTCCTTGATCCAGATAAAAGTTTTTCTAACTTTGAATCTCCTTGGGCATACTTCCATGTATCCTTTAAACTTAAAAGAGAAGAGACTTAAAGTTTAAGATTTTCATTCTCAGATTTCAGACTTTCAATCTGAGAGTTTTTTAAATCCAAATCACATTTTCATTTTTTAAAACAGTCTGAAATATGGAATTTTTCTAAAAGAAGAGATTCAAAATTTTCTCTAAGCTTTGAAAATCTTTCTTTTTGTAGTTTAAGTTTAACAGCAATCTGAATTGTATTTTTAACTCTTAGTCTTATATTTCTAAATTTATTGTTATCTCTACCTCGCTTTGGATCCCTAATTGGAATTGCACTACTCTAATTATCTGTATGTGAAATGAATTTGAATCTGAATGTGGACACATGTGTGTTTTCATTTGGTTAACACCTGAGAACTTGGGATCGGAGTCTATGTCTTTGGGTGCCGATATTTAGGACGTTACAAGTGATGCATTTGTAACCCTTGTGTGAGGCCCGATGTGATGTAAACGAGGCCCATATATGAGGTCCAATTGTGATGAGTGAATCCACCATGATGTATGTGTTATATTCACACCGTTCATCCATTTCTCTAAGGCCGTGGGCCCATTGCTTTGAGAGGCCCACCCTCATTTATGGGTTATATGCCCACTATGGGGCTACCTTACTAGGCCCATCATGATGTATGTGTTACATATACAACATCCATCCATTTCTTCGATTTGTATAAGGGTCGTAGGCCCCATAGAGAGTTAGATTCAAATCCCAAGTGAACCACTTTAGGGGAAAATAATGATTAAATGTCCACCGTTAAAGTCCGCTTAGGGCTCATTGTTAAGCCCATTACCTTGGGAGTAATGATGGTTAAATGTCCACGTTGTAATCTCTCTAAGGCCCATTGTTAGGTTCATTCTCATCTCCTCTTATTAGGCTTACCCCAAACCATTGGGCCCCCATTGATGATAGCTATCTCACCCTACCGGGCTAACCCAAACCGTTAGGCCCCCATTGATGTTGTTGCTTTTTACATCACCCTGTAGGACTACCCAGACCTTGAAGCCCATCTTCTATTCATACTGGGCCACCCATTGGAAATGTGGCCCACCTAGGTGCATGTGTTTGCCTAAATTTAGAGACCGAACCTAAGGCCCACTTAGACGTTGAAGGGGCTACCCAGATCATTTGGAAGGACATATAGTCCTAGATGTATGGACCCCAAAAAAGCCCACCTTATATTCATATCGGGCCCCCATAGGGAAGCCTAATTATTACATGATAGAGAGGGTGAGGAAACCCACTTGTTGTACTTAGATTTATTCTCTTGTATACTCGCTTGACTCGCCTCGTGAGATGTGTTCTACTCTCATAACTAATTGCTAGGATTTTGATATTATGTCTATATCATCCACACCATCCATTTACCCCTTTTAGGATGAGTGTGAGGCCCATCCTTGACATTAATATATCATCTAAGCCATCCATTGTTTGTAGGATGAATACATCATCATCCCTTGCTGTAAATGGAAGAATATGTGCATCATATTTGTTATATCCACTATATAGCGCCTATTTCGATGTATGGACAAGATCTGTCGTCCTTCCAATGGACCCTATCTTAGGATATATGATATATCAGTACCTTGAAAGGCTGATGTTAGTATAATACGGGACATGCCGCATGGACTCCTATGGTTGTAGAAGGAGCGTGTTGTTTAGTTTATACTCTTGCTATGTGACACGCCTGTGAAGGCCAATTATGGATTATTGTAAGCCCCGTATCCTAGTCTGTACTGTTCCGTAGGCTTCTGCGGTCTTACCGATCGAATTCCGGCAACCTTCGATCCTTAACCAATATTTACGCGCGATCCTGATTTGTATGCCGTCAACCCGTATCGACTCAACCCAAGACCTTTACCATAGCGACCGCGCCGTCACTGCGGTTCCGATGGCGCGACTCGCGTGCCGAGGCGATACGCTGGTCAGGAGATGTGGGTCAACGTTTGATGCGAGGAAAATGTCGTGCGTTGCGAAACCCGAGAGAATCTCTACGAGTTGTCACATAAATCCATCAATCCATCACATGTCAAGTACATGTCAAGTACACATCAACTTTCACCCATTCCCAAGCAAGCCTCAAAAGTCAAAAAGTTCTTACACAAGCCATTCCTTTCTTACACAAATGGTCACCAAAGTCAAAAAGTATCTTACACACCCATCACCACCACATCTATCACTCCATCACCCATCACTGTCTCTCTCTCCCTTTACAAGTCTCTCTCTCATTTTCAAATTCATTCCCAAGCAAGAGAGAAAACTTCCATACGTATGAGCCTTTCCCTCTCTTTCAAAGCTCCAAGTGTGGCTCACCTTTCCATCCCAAGATCTCCCATCCTAGCCATCCATTCCTCATCTCCTCCATTGGAATCGAAGCTAATGAGCTACGGAACCCATAGGAGAAAGAAGATCGAACGGTGGGTGCTTGATAAGAGTTGGTTTTCATATTTTTAAGATGGGCCAAGTGAGGCCAACCGATCAATGGTTTGGATCTCACTTGGGACCCTAAGATGTGGCTGATGGCCCACTTTGATCATCATGATCATTCCATGATGGGGCCATTCTCCATGGACCCCATCATGATGTTTATTACCTTGTATTAGAGAGGTCATCTAGACCGTCTATATCGGTGGGGAACGGATCTCCACTGTTGATTTTCATTTTCGGTGGTCCCATGTATAAAGGGATCCATTTGTTGTATGATTTCTTATAAGGGAGGGCTCATAGTGGCGGAGCCCTCCATCACAAGCATGTCCCACTCTCTATCTCTCTCTCCCTCTCTATTTTTTTTTTTTGAGATCGTGATATGGTTGTGTGGCCTACTTGAATGGACCCCATCATGAGGCATGTATTCTATCCGAACCATCTACATGTGGGGCCCACCTTATATGTATTGTACCTACACCATCCATCATTGGTGGCCTACGTGTACAACCACTTGAAGTATACAACCGTCCAGCATCCCTGGACGACGCTGGACGATTTCATGGAAACACAAATACTTGCTTGTTTCTAAGACTATGAAGTGGTCCACTCACATAGGCCCCACCTTGTTGTATGTATTCAATCCACGCCGTCCACCTTATTCTCTGGATCATTTAAGGTGTTGAGCTGAAAAATGAGGCTGATCTGTTATTCAGGCGGGCCATACCATAGAAAACTGTGTTTCTTACCATTCAAAGCTATTAAGACCCACCTTGTTGTATTTACGTGCTAAAAATACTGAACATTAGACTTGTTCTGTGTATTTTGAGCTCTAGAATCCATTGGACGGAGTAGATTTTCGAGGATTGGGCCCCACATGTGAAATTTCTTAGAAAAAAAAAAGAAGAAGAAGAAGAAAGGAAGCAACAACACTGCTGCTATCAGAAGGCAGCAAGTGTTGCCTGCGCTCGGGCGGGCGGACAGCAGCCACCCACGGCTCCAACCGTGGGCCCAACCATGATGTATATTTTGTATCCACTTCATCTGAGGTGGACCACCCCCTGAGGTGGGTCTCCCCCAAAAATTAGGTCGATCCAGATCTCAGGTGGCCCACACCATAGGGAACAGCGTGATTGAACCTCCACCATTAAAATTCTTTTTATGGGCCACAGAAGGTTTGGATCAAGGTGAAATTTATTTTTCCTCCTCTTCCAGGTCCGTGCGACCTTATCATCGGCCTGGATGGAAAATAAACATTATGGTAGGCCACATACGTGGGACCCACGGTGATGCATATATTTTATTCGCTAGTCCACGGCTGTGGATAGTGGAACCCACCACGATATATGGGTTTCATTCACGCAGTCTGCCTGGACGGTGGACCCACCATGATTTAAGTGTTCTATCCGCACCGTCCAGGGCTGGACGGTGGGATCAATTCCCCCCGTGACCATGACTTTATTAATAGGTGGGGTGGCAAATAAACACTACATTGGCCCCCTGGCCCATGTGTCCCTACTAACTCATTGGATGACAAATAAATATTACAGTGGGCCTCCAGGTCCATGTGGCCCATTTGATATATCCCAAGGCCCATGGGGTTAGGCCCATTTGGTGTATTATAAGGCCCATGGGATTAGGCCATTTGATGTATTCTAAGGCTCATGGAATTAGGCCATTTGATGTATTCTAAGACCCATGGGATTAGACCCATTTTTATGCATTTAAGGCCCATGGGATTAGGCCTATTTGATGTTCTAGGGGCCCATGGGTTAAGGCCCATTGAGATGTACTAGGGCCTATGGGTTGAGGCCCATTTGATGTACATATGGGGCCCAAATTGGTGTGGCCCATTTGTTACATATAAGACCCATGAGATTAGGCTCATTTGATGCAATCTAAGGCCCACGGGTTATGACCCATTGCAATGCACTTAAGGCCCATTGGTGCGACCCATTGATGTGGCCCACTTAATGAATATAAGGCTCATAGGATGTAGCCCATTTGATATATTTAAGGCCCAATGGGATGTACCTAAGGTCCATTGCAATGTGTGATCCCAACATGGATTATGTAATGATATTCACAACGATCGCGCCTTGGGAGCAATGTTAGTTTAACGTCCACATTGCGAGTATAATGTTGGTTGGATGTCCACATTACGACTCTTCCTAGGGCCCATTGATAGGCAGTACTTGTTGTGTATCGGCCGTCTAAGCCACCTGCATTGTAAGGATATTTCATTACTTTATTACATATTTAGTATAGTTTCATGACTCATGATCATACGCATCATATGTATGCTTGACATGAGAGGTGACTGATCATAGCATATGCCTTCGGGCAGGTTGTTTATGGGCTCCCGGTTAGGTGGTGTTGCCCTACATGAGCGCACGATACGCGCATGATTTGTTGCATGACTGGATAGCGTAATTCATGCATTTCGCATTGTATGATATGGTTACTTTACGCCCTAGAGACATTAGGGTTGTAGCCTCCACAGAAGTATCGTGGTTGGCAGGATTTGATACCAGAAATTTTGTTCTACATGGGGTGCTATAGATATCCCTGAGTGAAAGTCCCTAAACCCTAATGGTACCAAGAGATTGCTCCAACGTCTAGACGGAGTGGGTACAGGAGTGTCGAGTGTCGATTACCAGATGGTTACACTTTTCACTGTGTCGTGGTCGGTTGAAAGGGGGTGCGGCCTTACCTGCATGAGAGTAGGAGTCAAAGCTAGGCTGAGTCTGACCAGCTTGAGGAATGGGTCCGCTATCGATGAGTTGAGCCCGATATTGACAGACGGATAGTGAGGTCTCTTCTACTTATCTTATTGCGCGCGATGGAGCGGCAATTTAGTTTAGAGTATACTAGACCCCGGTTATATCTCAGTTTTGAGCTGTATTGATATATGGACTTAGATGAGGATTTGTATGCTTGACGTGCATCTTGCATTGCATAGCCTTGGTACCGCTTATAGTATTCATGGATTCATCAGCATTTTCTGCATTACTCTGATATTGCATAACTGCATTACCACCTTGCGCACACACTTTCACCACCCTCTAAGCTTTCTATAAGCTTATGCACAACCGTTGCGTGCAGGTGATGTTGGATCGCAGCAGCGCTGAGGCTTGAGCACGTGGCAGATTATTTTGGAGCTTTTGGTCTATCATCATTGTATTTCCCATTATGCTCATTATACTTGTAAAGTTTTTTATCATAGTGGAAATGTAATGGAGTTTTTGGTTGTTGTTTGTGGGTTATGCCTTTAGTTATGCTTATCACGAATCAAACTGATGTTGAAAATCCTCCTCGTAGCATCCCAGAATCGGAACCTGGCGAATGGGAGCTGGGAGTCGAGAATGGGGTTCTATGGAGGCTGTCGGCACTAGATTAGGCGATGAGGAATTTTGTGAGCCCAGTTTCGGAGTTTGGGGCGTGACAATTATTGTTGGCTACCTTATTAGATAATGATACCTATGTACTTTACTACATCATGATATGTGCTTATACGCATCATATGTATGCTTCTTATGAGGAGTGACTGATCATAGCATGTGTCGTTGGACAGGTTTATTGTGGGACTCCTTGTGAGACGGAGTGGCCCCACATGAGCACGCGGAATGCACAGATTTAATGCATTAACTAGATAGTATAACTCGTGCATCTTGCATTTACGTGGCATGATCACTGTACGCCCTATCGACATCAGGGTCATGGCCTCTACAGGTATGTCTTGGATGGCCAGTTGGGATACCGAAAGTGTTTAGTTATAGCATATGGGTATCTAATATGTCCATGGGTAAAAGTCCCTAAATCCCTTGGTATTAGGGACACTTCAACGTCTAGATCTAGTGGATGTATGAGCGTATGAGAGCCGAATACTAGTATGCTGCGTTTTTGGCCCACTGTGTCGTGGTCAGTTGGAAGGGGGTGTGGCCTTATCCGCCCGTGTGAGGGGGCTTTAAGCTAGGCTGAGTTTGACTAGATCGTAAATAGGTCCACTATCGATGTGCCGAGTAGGTATTGGTAGACTACTGGTCAGGTGGGTAGTGAGGTATTTTTCACTCACTGGGTTGTGCAATTAGGGAGGCGGTAACCAGTATGGAGTGTACTAGACCCTGGTGAAATCCCAGAGATGTACTGTACTATCATGTGGATTTACTGAGTAGGAGTTGCGTACTCAGCATTTGACTCATTTATTCATTCATTTACTAACCACTCAGGCTGATGGTGCACAGCTAAATCCTTACGTGAACCTTCGCAATGGCCATGATTTCGGTTAGGTACGTGACCGACATAAGATCAAGAGTTTATCACGTTGAGTTTAGCTATCTAAATTTAGGTACGGGACTGGTTTGGATAGAAGTCCATTGTGATGGACCACAGCTTGCGATACCACGTACTATCATCCTGACTATACACTCCAGTTTTATCATCTCTTATGCATTGCATCCTCTGTATATGACAGTTAGTTACTATGTTTCTGCATTGCATAGCTTGGCTACGGCTGGCGGTATTGATGGACTTGTCAGGATTTGCATATTGTATTGCTCTCTCAGTATATGACATTGTCTTATTATGTCTTTGCATTGCATAGCCGATCTGCATTGCATACTCTGATATTGAATGACTTATAAACTTGTCAGTATTCCGCTTATGCTTATATTTGTGTGTTTGACACTTATCTTATGCACACACTTACATCACCCTCTAAGCTTTCTATAAGCTTAAACAACCGTTGCGTGTAGGCGACGTTAGGTCACAACAACTTTGAGGTAGGAGCTTGTAGTAGATCACTTTGGGGTTTTATAATTTATGTATTTCCCTTTCAACATTGTACTCAAATAATTTTTATTAATGGATATGCGATGATGTTGTTGTTTGTGACTTGGTTATGCTTGTAGTTATGCTCCTTTATAAAAAAAATCACACTGAAAATTTTTCTTGTATGATCCCAAGATCGGAATTTGGCGTATGTGCGCTGAAAGTTAAAAATGGGGTACTACGGAGGCTGTCGGTGCCAGATTCAGCGATTGAGAATTCTGTGAGCCCGGTTTCTGAGTTTGGGGCATGACAGGATAGCCATTGGCACCATAGCCTAAGGCCCATAATGGGGTGATCTAATCCATCCACCTTGTCGGCCAACTCGTTGTGGGCCCACAAAGTCCTGACTTGGGCAATGTCCACTTCTAAGAAACATCACAATGAGCCTGAAAAGTTTCAAGAGTGGGTGTCACTGTCACCATTACTTTATATTATGTGGCCTGCACAAGCACTAGATCAGGCTGATATTTGGGCCCTAGCCCTAAAATGACACGGCAAAAAGGATGGGCGGCATGGATTATACACATACATCAATGTGGGCCTCGATGTATGGTCAAATTCTCATGTCGTGGTTGTAATGTGGTATGGGTCGTGGTTGTAATGTGGTAAGGGTCGTAGTTTTCATGGGTCGTGGTTGTCATGTTATATGGGTCGCGGTTGTCATGTTATATGGGTCGCGGTTATCATGGGTCGTAGTTGTCATGGATCGTAGTTATCATGTTATATGGGTCGTGGTTGTCATAGGTCGTAGTTGTATGAATCGTAGTTATCATGTTATATGGGTTGTGGTTCCCATGTTATATGGGTCATGATTGTCATGTTATATGGGTTGTGGTTGTCATGTTATATGAGTCGTTGTTCTCATGTGATATGGGTCGTGGTTGTTACATATTCACTTCTTTTACTACCAAATAAAAGGATAGTCATTAATATCATAGCCTAAGGCCCACAATGGGATGATCCGATCCATCCACCTTGTTGGTCAACTGCCATGGGGCCAAAAAGTCCTGAATTGGGCAATGTCCACTTCTAAGTCACGGTTGTCATGTTATATGGGTCGTGGTTATCATGGGTCAGTTGTCATGAATCGTAGTTATCATGTTATATGGGTCATGGTTGTCATGGGTCATAATTGTCATGGTTCATAGTTATCATGTTATATGAGTTGTGGTTCCAGGTTATATGGGTCGTCGTTGTCATATTATATGGGTTGTGGTTGTCATGTTATATGGGTCATAGTTGTAATGTGGTAAGTGTCGTAGTTATTATAAGTCGTGGTTGTCATGTTATATGAGTCATGGTTGTCATGTTATATGAGTCGCAGTTGTCGTGGGTCATAGTTATCATGATATATGGGTCGTGGTTTTCATGTGATATGGGTTGCGGTTGTTACATGTTCACTTCTTTTACTATCAAATGAAAGGATAGTCATTGGTACAATAGCCTAAGGCCCACAATGGGGTGATCTATTCTGTCCACCTTGTCGGCCTGCTTGTCGTGGGCCCAAAAAGTCCTAACTTGGGCAGTATCCACTTCTAACGAACATCACAATGAGCCTGAAAAGTTTCAACGGTGGATTCCATTGTCACCATTATTTTCTATTATGTGGCCCACACGAGCTCAGGATAAGGCTGATATTTGGGCCCAAGCCCTAAAATGACATGGAAAAAAGGATGGGCAGCATGGAGTATACGCAAACATCCATGTGGGCCCCACTAGTTTGATCCTTGTCCATGCGCAAAAAAAGGATTCCGTACACATCGCTTTCTTGCCATTAAATACGAGGTAACTTCTTTTCCTTAGAAAACGGTACAACTATTGAAACAAGGACAAAGGCATTTTAGTCAAATAATTTTCGGAAGATTGCTAAAAGGCCACTCTTGGGATATATGGAATGTCGTAATTTTATATACAATTTGCCCAAACTTCGAGGCTAGTAGGGCCATTTCCCTGGCTAGACTGACACTAACGATCCCCAGTAGGGGTAGCTAACGGAAAAGGATTGGCTACTCCCCCTAACACCAACCAATGACTGGTGGTCGGTGCTATGTGGGCCTTACTATAATGTATTTGTTTCATCCATGTTGTCCATCTATTTTTACAAATCATTTTATGGTAGTCCAAAAATGAGGTATATCCCAATCTCAAGTGGACCACATTACAGGAAATAATATTAAATGAGTGACGACTATTAAAAACATTTTGGGGGCCATAAAAGTTTTAGATCAAGCTGATTTTTGTTTTTTTCCCTTCATCTAGTCCTGTATGACCTAATCAACAGATTGAATGTCAAATAAACAGTACAATAGGCCTTAGGAGGATTTTAATGGATGATATCCAATCATTATTGTTTTCATGTGGTGTGGTCCACCTGAGATTTATACCCCTCTCATTTTTGGTATTAAGCCTAAAAAGATCTCTAAAAATGGATGAACGGAATGGATGAAATGCATACATCATGGTAGGGCTCATAAAGCACCGACCACGAGCCAGGGGCTGGTGTAAGGGGGAGTAGCCAATCCGTTTCCGTGGTTAACAGTGAAGTGTGAACTGCCAGGAAACGGATTAGCTACTCCCCTAACACCAGCTTCGTGGCTGGCGGTTGGTGCTCCATGGGACCCACCATGATGAATGTATTTCATTCATTACGTTTATCCAGTTTTACATATCATTTTAGTGCTCGATACCAAAAATGTGAAGGATATAAGTCTCGGGTGGACCACACCACATGAAAACAACAGTGATTGGATATCCACCATTAAAATCCTCCTAAGGCCTAATGTACTGTTTATTTGACATCCAATCTGTTGATTAGGTCATGCTGGCCCAAATGAAGATGAAAGGAAAAAACAATAATCGGTTGATCCAAAACTTTTATAGCCCCGAAAATGTTTTTAATGCTGGTCGCTCATTCAACACTTTTTCCTGTAATGTGGTCTATTTAAGATTGGGATATACCTCATTTTTAGTCTTATACTGTAAAATGATTTCCAAAAATAGATGAACGGCATGGATCAAAAAAATACAACATGATAGCGCCCACATAGCACCGAACACGCCATTGGCTGGTGTCAGGAGTAGCCAATCCGTTTCCGAACTGCCAGTGGGGGCGTACTAACAAGCTAATAACAACCAAAAAAAACAAAAAGTTTCATACACATCCATTCAGCAATCGTACACGTGGCGTACATTTTAACTCAAGTTGAACTGTCAAAGTCACGAGATTCACATCAGAAAGGTCGTAACACTAAAGTTAGATTAACTGTCCAATCCTCACCTTTGATCAGTAAAGGACACCTGTTTATTGAATTCTGACCGTTTACTTTTTTTATTTATACCGATCACTTAATGTCTACCTGTCAACTTATTACGATATCTGGCTGTCTACAGGTCCCATTATGACATACGCGGATTAGGTCCTGCCCCGCCCGTCTGCAGCCCCAAACGGGCAATTGTATGGGCGAGCCTACATGTATCTGTTTATTCAAGCCGTCCTTTCTTTTCTCATATTATTTTTAATACATGAACCGGAAAGGGAAAAAAAAAAAAAAAAACAGATGCAACGATCAAATGGACACACCATGTATGGCTCTTGTATTTAATACAATTGACATTTAATGATATATACAGTTAACGCAACCAAATTTATTATTTGGTGTAGTGAACTCGAGTGTTAAATCTACATTCTTTTTATTATTATTATTAAATTCTTGTATTAAAATGATACGAAGAAAGGGCTAGGCAACTTCAATAAAGTAGGCTGCCCATATAACGGCCCGTCAGGATGCAATCCGCGTCTCTTTATAACTCATTTAAAAGTTAGCAGATTGGCTGACCTCACTAGTGTGTTGATGTCACCGAGTTCTGTAATATTCATTAAGAGACATGTGTTATATCCAAAATATTCAACCATTTTGAGAGCATGTAGTAGGGTTGAGCTGAAAAATAAAACATATAAGATTAAGTGGACAAGAAGTTAGGGATTTAGCGTTTACCATTGAAATCATTATGGGTTCTAGACGTTTTGGATTAATATGGTATTTGTTTTCTCTCATCATCATGTGACTTATACATAAATTGGATGGAAAATAAAGGCTATCGCGGCCTTGTTTATGCTTTAACGGTGAGAATCATTGTCCCACTGCTATTTAAGACTTAGTCCACATTAGCTTTGAAGGGTCAATTTGGACGGTGGGATTAGAAGGGATGAGGTGAGATGGGATTCATATGATCCTGTGCCAATTTCACTCAATGTTTGAAAAGTTGTGTAGGTCCCAACATGATGCGTGGGCTATATCCACACCGTCTATTCATTTATTGAGATTATTTTAGACATGGGCCAAGAAATCAGATAAATCTAAAGCTCATTTGGACCTACCATAGAAAGCAATAAGGATTGAATACTTACCATTGAAAACTTCTTTGGGCCTACATAAGTTTCGGATCTACCTCAGTTTTAAGCCCATGCCATAAAATAAGGTTATAAAACAAATGAACAGCCTAGATATAACGCATGTGTGTTATTTTCAATAATTTCAAATGATGGTAGGTATATCCATTCAATGCACCACCATATTACCAACAAAGCATCGCATTAATTTTAACTCATGGCAACGGGGACAATCCCTGCCATAGGTAATAATTATGTTTTTTGAATCTAATTCCTCCTAATCCCTTCTAATCCCACCGCCTAAACTGACCCTAAAATGATCTCGGCAGATGGATGAACGGTGTGAATATAATAAATGCAACCATTGTGGTGGCATGCAACTTTGATCACCTTTCCGTCAGCACAGCTCGGAGCTTCAGAGCGGCAGCGCTCGTCTTCGCACGACATGTACCCATCCTAGCAAGGTCGGTGGTCGGTGGTGCAACAGCTATTTTGCTTCCCATTTAAAGTGGGCCCTGCAGTTTGGACCATTTAATTGGACGCGGATTGCATCCAAACCCTGCCCATTCTCCAGTTGGGTACAGGCAGCAGCTTTGAGTGGCCACATTGATGTATGGGTCTTATCCACACTGTCCATCTATTTTTCCCCATCATTTTAGGAATAATACAAAAAATAGCAGATCCAAGGCTCAAGTAGACTACACAACGGGGATTAAACTCTTACGTTGAAAACTTCTTATGCCCCACTGAAGTTTGGGATGGAGTTGATATTTGTGTTTTCTCTTCATATAGGTCTATATAACTTTATGGATAGGTTGGATGACATATAAACATCACGGTGGGCTCCTAGAAAAGTTTCAATGATGAGAATCATTATCACTGCTGCTTCTTGTGGTGTGGTCCACTTGAGCCTTGGATCTGCCTCATTTTTGGTCTAATTCACTAAAATGATACGAAAAAAATGCATGGACGGTGTAGATAAGAGCCATATATCACAATGGCCACTCAAAGTTGTTGCCCATTTCCAATTGGAGACATCAGGGTAAGACGCAATCTGCATCCCATTTAATCGAGTTGGATGCTTGCCATGAGAGCCATTGATTTCATGTCCACGTTAAATTGACATCCCTCAAAAATACCCTTGGTGGGTCAACTATAACCTTTCATAAGTTGACGTTCCCCCGAAAATACCCTCAATATTTAACTAGGCCATCCATCCATTTTCTCATATCATTTTAAGGTATGAGCTCAAAAATGAAGCAGATTCAATTAGAGCTGTGCACAAACTGACCCAATCCGAACTGAACCGAAGGCCTGGATCGGTGTTATCGAGTAGAATCAGTCAAATCTGACCGTTCATCGAATCGAGTTCGCAACGTGGTCAATTCAAACTGATTCGAACCGAATGGATCCGATCCGATCCGATCCGGATCTATTATTTTAAAAATATTTTTTAAATATTTTTACCATAAGTATATATAGTTTTTAACTTTTTATTTTTATCTTACGCAGCATTGAGTGCCTGTGTATTAAGGTATACACTTTGCCAGAGCATCAAATAACTCCGTGCTCTCATTTTAAATATTTTCATATACCGCCACAGGCGCAAAATACTTGAAAGGCAAAACCGCCTTGAATGCTGATTTCCTTCATAGGATGTTCATGTGCTGGGAACCCAGGTGAGGCCCACTGTGATGTTTGTGAGAAATCTTCCACGTTCATTCTTTTTGTGAGCTCATTTTAATTTGTGAGGCCAAAAATTAACCATATCCAATGCTCAAGTGGGCCGAAAATGTTGTAATTGAACGTCCACAATTGAAATATTCATGGGGCCATATAAGTTTTAAATCATGCTAATATTTGTTTTTTCAGTTCATCCCACCCCTAATGACATTATTAATAGTATGGATGGCATGTAAACATCACTGTCGAACCTAGGGAGGTTTCGTTGGTTAGAATATCCCTGAACACCTATTCCTTTAGCACGGCCCACTTGAGTCTTGTATCCTACTCACTTTTAGTATCATCTTCTAAAATTAGCTCAAAAAATGGATGGACATAGTGGATTCCTGAAAACATCATGATGGGCCCCACCTAAGTTTCAAGTACAAGAACTTCCTGTGAAAGGCTTTCGTAGGAAATTTGCGTCCCTTTCACTCCTCACGTCTCTCACTCCTCGAAGCCCTCAATCTAATCCCTCTCTTTCTCTACCCGAATGAGTAACACCGCATGGACCCACCCATCTCGATCTAGCCAATAGCAGCCCGGCACCCATCAGCCATTATCATCGTTCATCTTGATCAGGTAAGTACCATAGTCCGTAGGTTCCATTTAAAAAAAAAAAAACAGAAGGACCTGTCCGAACCGTACTCAATCTGATCTGAATAAGTTTCCTTAACCGAGTCGGACTCTATTCGGATTAGGCCAGCAGTACACCGGATCAAATTGAGTCAGATGGCCCAGACTCAGTCCTGGATCGGATCAAGTTCAGGTCAGTTCATGGAAATTTCGGACCGATTCGAGTTGAACCCAATTTAGTCCAACTCAACTCGATGCCCAGCTCTAGATCCAATCCTTAACTGGACCACACTAATAAGTGAGCTTGGGTTGCCTTAAATGCACAAAGCATTAAATGCAAGAGTCATCTCTAGTGTGGTCCACTTGAGCGTTGGGTCTACTTCATTTTTGGGATCATATATTAAAATGATACGAGAAAATGGATGGACGGATTGGATAAACATATACATCACGGTGGGCCCCACAGGAGCTCTAGTCGAACATATACATGGAAGACCAAAGCTTCTATGGCTTTCAATCTTCCCCATACTTGTATTAAGGAACATTCATCAAGGGCTTGTCCAATCAGTGGCTGGATTAAACCAACCATGCCCCACATGCTCAAACTTAGTTCTGGACCACACGTGTTAGAGATGGAGGACCATTTATCAGGCAATGTGACCCACGTAAAGGAACCACCCAATTTTCTCATATACAAGTGAGGGCACATGTGATTAAAGAAATATCACGTACTTTGATTCAGGGAATTCAGCCTATGAATGCCTGAGATTTGTGATCTATGTGCAATCCAACGGTGGGAACAAGGTAGTAGTAGTATGGGAGCTGTCCTGGGGTGTTTGTAAATGCAAAACACCGTCATAACAATCATTTTTCATGGAAGTTGAATTTCCCTTCATTTTTAGAAAAATTAAGATTGAAAATTGATTTTTAACTTCTCACATTTTCTTCGAGGATGATTGGCATTTACTTCTTCTGTTCTTTCAAAAAGATATATTAAATCACTTTCAAAGGTAGAAAAAGATCTTGAACAGGTATATGAGATCAAATAAAATTTTTTAAAAGAGTTCAAAGAGAACGTTTTAACATTTCTATTAGTCATTGTTAGGTGTCTCATATAGTCATGATCAATGTCGTGCGTTTGTCTATAAAAGGTAATGATGTCATATAGCCAATTAACTAGCGAGGTGTAAAATAGTTAATATTCAATGTGGAGGGAATCTCAATCTTCTACTTGCATTGGGGAATTGTTCCTACCGTTAGAGAGTTTGTGAGTATTTAGACTTTATTTACGGATCATGTCATGCTTATATGTTGTGCACCGAAAGAAAGTCATATCAAGTGAGTTTCATTAATATTTAGGAGTAGTTACATTCTAGGCTTTAATTTGGCACATACCTTTTAATTACATCTTCTTCTTCTTCTTTTGTAGAAAAAAAAAAAAAAAAAAAAACCTTGATTGAAAGGTAAAATCAGAATGAGTGTCTTATTGTGTGTCACAAAATATTTCTTAGTCCTTAGTTCTTCATATCCAGTGTATCTGAAACCAAGAGACTCACAATAGTTGTGGTGTATACTGTCACGATAATGCCGTGGCCTCGTAGGGGCTTTCATATCAAAGATGGGCAGAAATGGTTCTTTAGCTTCTATCATCGAGTGATGGGACCCTTTATGCCCAAGCACTGATTGTAAAGAGATTTGCACCCAGTTTAGGGATGTGGTTGTGTGAGAGGCCCGTTCTAGGCTATATGCGTTAATTTTCTTTTAATGAGCCAAAGGAGAACTCTATGCTTGGGCGCGGATGCTGTGATAAGCCTAAGCCTAATAGTAAAGCTCCACCAAATAGTGGTCTGCTCTAATGCCTCAAAACCCAACATTTGAGTACAAAAGCTTGAATCCTGAATTTAAAGGTGTTAGCTCGATGTTAAACAATTGTTCTTAAACTCATTATTTGATGCCCTAGCTTTCGTAGCTCGAGTACAATGCCCTTATAATGAAAACGTGAGATACAAAAATTAGAGTAGCGTTCATTAAATGGCGGAATCAAAGATGAGTAAGGATAATTATAACAGTATCAACAAGGATAATATCCAAAAATGTATGTTATCATCTAAAAAGATCCCACAGCTAAGGACTATAAATCCACAATCGACCAAATGTACACATACAAAAACGATGAGGGTAGGGTAAAATAAATCTTCTAGCGAGCCTCCATAGCTTAACTGCTACAACGAAGGTCCCCAACAACTATCTCCTCTCTACTCCTACCAGGGACATGGTCGGTTCAAATGCACATCAACCTATACTATGCTACCTATACGATTAGGTGCATTTGCACATACAGATGTGAGTGGCCATCTCAATGATAAATCCCTTCAAGATTATACAATCAACGTATTAATCAACTATAGTTTCAAGTATAAAGCATACAAAACAATTGCAATTCACAAAGCATCTTATTATATGTATTAATGCATGAATGCACACCACATTGGGGATGCTCATCCAACTAACTTTGTGGATAGCCATCATTGAAAATACCTCTCTGTACATGCATCAACAATGACTACCTACCAACAATAACGGTGGCTAGGAACCAACGAAAATACACAAAGGTATGTGCTACTAAAGTATCTATCCACAAATGAGTCGTTTGTATGGTGGACTAGGAACTAGCGAGAATACACGAAGATACATGCTACCAGAATACCTAGCCAATCAATAACACCACCAAAACATAACTCATACAATGCACTAGCTGCTAGCAAAAGTACCTCTAGGTATTGTATCAACAATGACTAGGCACCCGACAGCGCCACATGTCGTGAATGCATGATTAGTCTAACTTTTATTAGTCCGATTTGCAAATAGCACAATTATGCAAAACCTCTACCACTAGTGGATAACCTTGATCCAACAAGTAGACATTACCATTATAAATCCATACATAATCCAATCAAAAGGGTTCATCTGAAACCAAGCCAATAAGTCACAAACGAAATTTCACCCAACAAATCCAACAAGTCATGATGATGCATAAAAGATGGTAAGTCTACAACTAAATTCAGTTTAATCCAAACAAAAGATGGGCAATAGTTCAAGGTACAGAATCAAGTGGATGTCGTAACCACACAATCACAATTTTAACTTTCTTTTCTAACATAAGTTGTCACTCGCATGATGACATAAATGGGGCAATCCGAACCACCGAATTCCACTCTCGATTCACATAACTTCACAATTTCCACAAAGGGATACTATATTCCAGGCGTGTAACTATTTAGTGTAACGCCCCGAACTTTTCAATACCCAAGTATTGAAAGTTCTTAAGTGTTACCAAGAAATTTTACTTCATATGCCACGTGTACGATGTCAATCCAACTATCTTAACCTTACATTCTCGCCCTGACACAAACCTAACCATTAGAAATTATCTCCATTCATAGATCAAACCATTACAAATGGACTATCATGTGATTTAACGCATATGTTTTTCCTTAAATGAATTAACGAATAACTCCCTATCCATAATGATTTAGATATATGTCCATTTGTAATAATTGCTTAGAAATGTGTCTATAACCATGTGAAGCCATTAGATTTCTCAAAACTCACAGATCAACAATAATTACGAAATTACCATTGACCTATACCTCTAAATTCCAATTCATATAGTTCTCATGATCCGTTTCATATGAAATTTTATACCAGACCTAATTATTATAAATTAACCGTACACATCAAGTTTCAGTCCTTATATCACAATAAATTAGCTACTTGATCTCTACATCCATACATGCACTTATTAGATCAAGATTTCTGATCCATTCATTTTGTTCATCACTTGTGAATATGCTTAATCCACCGTTAGAACTGAAATCTGAGGAATCTACATATGTGAATAAGTCACTCAAATCTAACGATATATATGTCTTACCCTTAATCTCTTAAGAAACCCGCTTTATGACCATCCATTTACAAAACTGATTGCACATATATCTATGTACACCGTTAGAGTACCAACCATCAAGTCTTCATTTTTAACAGGTCATCTGACTGCCCATCGTATCGGGATCCGTCAAATGGGACATCCAAACATTGGGATAAACTACTCGGTTTAAAGATCTTAGAACACATGTCCAAACTACCGGATAATATTGCAACTAGACCTATGTGTAAACATCGTTTTAAAATCCGAAGTAATATAACCCATTAAAGTGGCATCTCGATCGTCCATAACCGATCAAGGCTCAAATTTAGACATTAGGAAGAGTGCGAAAAAATAACAAATGTTAGTAAAATTTCATCCTATTTGCACGGTGCAGCTAGGAGATATCGATTGCAAAAGTTGTAATAAAGGACAAGGGTATAATTGTAATAATACAATCCAAAACTCATATCACTTACACAACAACATGAAACTGGGGATTTTTACGTAGATTTAACTCACACTTTTTGGCGAGGTGTGGCCCATCTATAGCTCGGATCTACCTCACACAGCGAGCTAAAGATGGTAAACGGAATGGATTGCCCACCAAACATAACAAATGGACCCCACCAGATGCCACAATGAAACAAGTATCTTGTTACGTGGTTATCCAATCACGTAAATCTTGTTGTGTGACTCCAACAACGTTTAAGCATGGGAAGCCTCGGATGAGCAGGGGTGTCGTGGCCCACCAAAGGCTTGGATTTATTCTATCTTTCAGCTCATCGATCAACACGACCTCTTCATGCTGATGAAGGGAGTGGATTTGCTCGCAAACATCATAATGTAACCAACCGACTACCTCAGGATCTCGCCCACTCACCATGTCAACCAGGAAGGTAGGATTTCACTCCAACATGCGAACACCCCTTTAAATAGGGAAGTTCTTGTTTCCGCTTCAAAATGGGATCTCTCTACAACTCACTCCTCTATCCAATCCACACCATTTAAACCCCATCTATGAGGATTCCGACCCAATTAAGAACCAAAAAACACCCGTTGTGGTGGCAAACCTGAAGGAGACATGCACATAACAACTCTCCCACTGAAACCTTCCACAACATCTAGGCCAACTCCATGAATCTGATTCGATGGGCCACATTGCCCTTGGATTGAAAACTCTTCTCCTGGGACAGAACTTCAAGGGAAAATCGATGAAAGACTCGGATCTAACAAAAAACATGGGATTGTAGACCCCACTAATTTTGTCGCAAGCAATGATACGTAGGAAGATGCATCCGAGCACTCCGGACGATCCGGCAGGAAGTACGACTAAACCCGGGACCAAGATGATGATCCAGACCGTCCAAGCTCAGAGGGAGGAAGGTTGAACCATCCCCAAAAATTTGGATTGGTCGGACTAGACGATCTCCATGCCAAACATTGGTCACACACGGGTATGTTGATTGCGCAAAGAACAGAGTACGTGAGGTGTTTCCTGTGAAAGACCTCGCTAGAAGGCTCTGGAATGAGCACTCCATCTTATAAAAGAGGCACTTATGCCCAACAGCTGGAGAAAGAAAACAGAAGCAAGGGAGAGAGAGAGAGAGAAAGAGAAAGAAAAGGGAGAGAGACCGATCACATCACCCTCCACAGCCATGAGGAAGAAGAATCTCGACGCTTCCGGCCATGTCCTGATCTTACCGAGGAGATTCCGTACTAAAAAGGTAGGAACGTCACACACCTCTCACCTTCTCCCTCTCATCCTTCCCAATCTTCCCATTCAAAAGGAAAGATGCAAGAGCCATTAGCTGGCCAAACCGAGTTAACTCGGTGAACTCAGTGAAACTGATTTGTTAGAGAGCACGATCAAAACTAAAGTGCAAAAACAAAAATCCCCTCAAATTTAGAAATCTAATATAATCTTGATCAGGTGCATTAGGACAAGACTTTGAGGATGAATATTTAAATTAGGTGAACAGACAACCAAGGTGAGGATTTTATCCTTTAAGCTTATACTAATTTAAGTTATTATATTTATCGTACCTTTCCATACCTTTTATGAAATGAATTATCTTGCCTTTTCATCTTTTTGATGATGAGAGTTATCATGTATTTTCATACATTTAATGATGTAATTCATCCTGCTTTCTATGTTTATATTTTTCTGAAAATTATCCTATCAATTGATTCCATTATTATCATTACAATTATTAGCCCTTTAGGTTTACAACATGATGTCAATTATAAGGGATTTCTCTAAATTTTTGTGAGGTCATGGATGTAAGCCTTGCTCCTGCCTCTGCCTCATCACCTTTTTGAGTTGGTCCTGCCACTCGTCTCTTTATTTGAGTTGGCCATTACGACTCTTCATATTATAAAGTTAACCATTGTCACTCTTTTTTTATTATGTTAGCCATTACCATTTTTATTGAATTGACTAATGTCACTCTTCTTTTTATTATGTTGGCCTTTTGTTATCCATCTTTACGGCTCAGGCATGTGTCTTGTCATTTCAGAACCTCCATAATTCAGTTGATATTCTTTATTATTCGGATTCTGTTATATTTGTTATGATTCAGTTTATATTCTCTATAAGTGCAAGTGATGTGTAAGATGTATCACAACTAGTGATTCAAATATTCTATCATGGACGTAATGCGCTCTAGGTAGAGATCCTCTTGGGGCACGTAAGTCCTTGAGCCTTCCGGTAGTGATGCACATTTCGATGTGGATAATTCTCTGATATAGTTCCACATCACCCCGGGATTGGATGTTCGCAAATAGTTACTTCATGAACAAATCGTGTCATGTAATTCACCAAGCCCATGTGTTGTGCGCTCTGAGGAATTCTCATAAATCTAAAGTAGCATTGGCCATGCCGAAAAATATTCGCAGTTATAGGATGCGGGTCAAGCCGGTTATCTATAAATCGTATTTCACAGTGTGATGATCACTACATATGATGAGCCCCACATACTTTGCTAGGCATGTATTTCATGTAGGTTGTTTATACATGCCGATACCCATGTTAGTGGGTCACGTAACATATTAGACCTTTACTTTACCTATTATGAATCTCTTAAATTATTGTTAATCTTAAAGGATAACCTTCACTATGAGTAGGGCATTGACCCTCTCCCAATTGTACAGATTATGCAGGTGACATACAAATTAAAGACTTAGAGGACTACTTTCCTATAGAAGATTACACTGAAAGAATTCGAAGATATTTTATTATTTAGCTTTATACTTCCATCGTGAACTCTGATGTTATAATAAACCTCCCATTAAGAGGACATTTGATTTATTTTTTTTACATTGATGTAATATAATTAATTGCAGTTGATTTCATTCTTGTGAATGTTACCTTCATGAATGTATCTAGATGTAAACAAATGAAAAAAATAGGGTGCAATTTGACCAAAGCATCCCAGTTTATACATTATTAACACCCGATTTCCTTGGGCACGAGTACAAACTCTAGCCGTGAAAATTCGGGATGTTACGTTTAGCAGGAAACACGTGTAACTCCACTAAAGTATGTTGCAATTTATGTTCTTGTAAATCATATAAGATTAGATACATATTCAATTGATTTGGAGCATATTAAGGAGTGTGTGTGTGTGTGTGTGTGTGTGTGTGTGTGTGTGTGAATCAACCTATATAAGAGTTAAGCATGTTATGTGATAATATACAGGATTCTAAGTATGTTATGGATTCTAGTAAGGAGCTAAGCATGTTATTATGGGTTCTGGTAAATCATTATAGATTTAACACATGTGAGATAGATTGTAAATATTATCACATGATTCAAAGATTAATTAAGATAATTATTCAAAGATTAAGGCTATCACCATAGTAAAAATGTCAAAGGAAAGCTTGAAGTGAAATTCATCACCTTAGGGTTAGGATTCCTTGGTTTTAATGTGGACAAGGGCTAACAATTTAGGGGAAAGCTCAAATCTCTAAGTTAAAACAAATCTACTATCATTAGCTTGGATTTCATCTTAATTGAATATTTAACATAAGGTTAGGAATTTACTTACCTCGAGTAAAACAATTCCTAAATCTATTTAGCAAATAAGGTTCCAAGCTCGGTGTAAAATTGAAGTCCTCATGAAGGCATCCTCACATACGATTCCCATGCGAGAATAGGTGCCACTAGATGACAATCATGGCCACAAGAGCTAACATGCAAAAATCCTAGAGTTACGACTTATGAAATTTAAAAAAAGCAAGGAAGATTTCTAACCTACTAGCTTCTTATCACTAAATTTTGGGAAAAAACACACATGTGCTGCCAGGGACCTCTTACCTAGCCAACAAGGGTTAACCTAGCTCCCAATCAACGACGTTTCTACTAGAGAAGATGCAGAATGGCTCATGAGGCCCAATTTGTAGAGGGATGGGCCGAAGCAATGTGATCCGGCACCTCTCTCTCTCTCTCTCTCTCTCTCTCTCTCTCTCTCTCTCTCTACCAATTTTTCAAAATTTATAGGGTTGGAATGAATGAAAAAGGAGAGAGATAGAAGTGGATGGGGAGTATTTATACCCTCAAATTTTTTTTTCTAAAATTTGCAACTTAATGTGGGTTGTCGATCAATCGATAGGAACCGACACCCTGTTGGTTGGACCGACGGGACCTAAATTTTCTTATATTGGGGCCAGGTCATTGTTCTTGGGTCCTAAGGGTTGAGTGGGGTAGTTCACCAATTCTAGATTGAGGGTTCTAGTCTTTGGCAAGATTGAGTAAACGTTTCAACTAACTAGACATTAGGGGCCGATCGAATGATCTCATAGGTTAAACTTTGGGCTGAATATTTAATTTGATGTATTTTAGGGTATGTCCTAACTAAATAGATATCCAGACTAGTGGATTGGGGATCAGAGGATTAGGAATTTACTTACCTTGAGTACAACAATTCCTAACTCGATTCAACAAATTAGGTCCCAAGCTCAACGTAAAACTGAAGTCCTCACACACGATTCCCATGTGAGAATAAGTTGTTACTAGACGACAGTCATTGCCACAAGCCCTATTTATCAATTGGTCTTACACGTGCTATTGGTCAATTTGATTTATCAATGTATGGGGTCTAATGGTGTCATGGGTGCCGGGGTTAAAGGTTTCGCTCACGGTTTCTAAGTATTCGGGTTTCAAACATATGCACATGCACATGCAAACTCATCATTAAATCAAAAGATTTTCCAACGTAACACTCTAGGACAATTCCTTTACTAGGGACACTAGCGCATGGCTAGGGTTCTCCTAGTAAAATGGATGGAATGTTCAAGCAAGTGAAGCTTACCTTAGAAGCGTCTATACCTGAAATGCCAAGAGTCTAAGTCCTTATTTGCACGTGTGTGTGTGTGTATAGACATACACACATTCAAAATCAATGCCGAAGTATTTATAGTTTAGTATGTTTGATTTTTCCAATGCCTTGAGTCGTGAACATCTATCATTGTTTTAGCGGTAACATGGCACAGATGTCCTCTATTGGTTTTTTACTTCCTTGTCGTGGCATGATGGCATTAATTATCATTTGGTTTAAATGTTGGAGTTGACCTGATGTGGCACAAATATGCCTTCATGCATAGAGGCTTGTTTTGGCAAGTACTAAAATAAAGGTGTTAGCAGTAAGTTGAAAGCGTAATATATGTAAATAGGATATTAAACATGTAAAGAAATTGTTTATTTGTGAATTTAAATCTTGACTTGACCAACTAATATCTTAAGATAGATTATTTTATCCTTTTTTGAAAATTCTAATATGCTAAAAAAAAATGGCTAATGGAAAATTAAATTTAGTATACTGTTTACACTCACTTTCGACGCCCTGATGTGAACCAATGAAAAGCATGCATATGTTAACATTATGGGATTAGTACTATCAAAAATCCTATTTACACCTGGTAGTATCTTCATTTGATCTTCCTTCGGCATTATGCATTCTAGAATTAATATGAAGGCACGAACTTATACGCATGTTTTTAAAAGATCAAATCGATGGATGTCATGTGGTCACAATTAACGTGTTAATTAATGAGGCATGTGCCCAGTAGGTTTATAAAAGACTTGTCAAGAGAAACATATCTTATCACAAATCTAGCTATAATACGCTTGGCGAGGCCATCTCTCACAATCCTTTCAAAATTGGAGATCTTCCTAGAGACACTTGGAGAGTCTATGACGTTTGAGAAAGTTCTAAATATCCAAAGATCGGACCCTTGTCCAAGCAAATCCGATTATGTTTTAAATAAAAATCAGGAGAGAATGAACATTGGCTAGATTAGGTCTCAAGGCGTACATTAGTCGAAATTAAGAGTGAGAGAGTTTATTGAAAAATTTGGTCTAGCTTATCTCCGATAATAGATCGATATCAGGTGGATTTGGACCGTCCAAAACTACAATTGGAAGAAACTGACCAGATAGTAGTCATTATCGATTTCATGTCCGAGATCAACCCTAGGGGTTCCTCAGATTGATCCCAAAAATAATTAATGGGCCATGAAATCTCCTATAAAGGGATCAAATATGAGAAGAAGATATGAGAAGTCAACAATTCTGAATCTATCTGGAATCCTTCCTATTTGGAATGCATGTCGTAAAGACAAAGGATTCGGGATCATCAAGGAAACCAACTGAGGGTTTTACCGCCTTGACAATCTATAAAAGGAGTATGCAAAGAAGAGATCAAGGCCCTAAACTAAATACATTTATCTACTTTTCAAATTATCTTTCATTTATCATCTTTTATTTAACATAGACTAGCTTAGCATAGATCACTACTATCCAGCATCCACCATTACAATAAACCCTAAGTTGTTGGATCCCGATCAACCAAGTTCTTACTTAGCCAACCACACTTATTCAATCACATCCTGCTGACTATTCACATCGATCATCTATTCTGATAGATGGGTCAAATATTTATCCCTTATTCGCTTATTTCTCAAGGTTGCTTTCAACGTTTTGTCAATTACAATGAACTGCATATTCAATTAATGAAATTGACGTTGTTTAGTTATTTTTATTTATTTGTTCATCTTTATTATTTTAAAAAGTATATTGTGAAAGTGCTGGTGAAAGAATAAATGTTTAAACATAAGGCAAAAAGAATACATTCAAAAGGTCTAACCCCTACCCCTTCACAAGTTGCCCGATCATTATGACAACCGGTGGTTGAGAGGATAACTATATCATATGTCCAATCTCTAATCAGTCTTACTCAAAGCGGGGGTACCAATGTTCAATCAAACATTAAGTCAAGTAGACTTTAAGACGCCCATGCATCATAATCACACATGAAATCAGAATACATGCCATTGATCACACATGTAGCCTTGTGTTTAATTAAATTACTAGCAATAAATGCAATAACTCAAAACTATATCTTAAGGTTTACAACTCAAGTGTTGGACTGATTTTCAAGTTGTTATACATTGATATTCCAAAAGAATCTCTTATGTTAACTATTAAAAGGAGGTAGAGATGGATGTAGAGGCTAATAATTGTTGAATTTGGGCCAAGTTTTATTGGATTAGAATGTCCAAGATACTTATCTTTTAGGGACATCGTTTGTTCTTTACATATGCTCATATACTTGTTCAAAACATCTAACACTCTTTCATGTAGATTTTTTTTTTACACACGCACCCGACACACACACCTACACACGCCGTAGTGGGATTTCACCACCTATGGGTTTTGAACCCAAGACCTCGTGTTGAAACTCCTCAGAGTCTACCACTGAGGCAAGGACTGGAACCCTCTTTCACATAGAATTAAAAAGATTGGCTCAATCAACATGTAATGTGATTGAACATTTACTTTCATGTCCAATTATCTATCCAGGGACGTACCTTTTCACAAGGTAAATATGTTTATATCTCTTTTGTTATATCAGTATTAGTGGATAAGAAAAGACATTCACGAGTAAACGAAACAAAAACTATTAGTACATGTGTAATGCCCTAGATTTTGGAGGCCAAGTAAATACTCGACTCCTAATATCCTGGGTGTCACTTGTGCTTTACAAAAGCAGAATTCTACGGTTTGTTTCACCTGCCATTTGAGTAGTTCATAAAATTAAAATATATTATGTGATGTACCCTAGAATAAACATAAATTTTAACGCAAGTAAATCAACTAACAAGTAAAATATGTCTATCCAAAGTACGGGACTATAGCTGAGAAAAATTTACAATTCCAAAAATACAAAATGTGTCAACTCTAAAATCTCATCGACGTCCCGCGGGTGTTCAACATCGGCCCACCCAACAACTAGAAGTATGAGGACTCCTATGAGTCCACGAACGCCTCCTCCAACGCATCAGACTCCATGGTAGTTGCATCTAAGATAGAGTCTGGTTGGTGTTTTAAAACACTATTCCAGAGTAGGAGTGAGTGACCAACTCAGTGGTTCCATTAACACCAAGTTACGCATGTTATCAATTCCACTAGCACAGTTAATGATAAAGTAACTTAAGCACCCAATTCCTAATTACTCTTATTAATGCAGGCGCATGCTATCATGACATGATGCATGCCCTCATAATCCAATACTCCCTAATAAGTAAGTTTAATGCCTCATTCGCAAATGCTAACACTCCCTCATTACCCGACCACAATGCTCAAGTCGCCACAGCTTAAACTCATGTGATGCGATGAAGGTTCATGTTAGTCGAGTAATTAATTTAGTCCGTTCATCCAACAAAATTAGGAAAGATGTAACACCTCCATTTAGTCATTAGCCTTATCTAGATTGCTAAGCCTGGGGTGACCGTAGCGGCTCTGTGTCGGTGATTGTTGATCCATATTAAGGTTCATTATCCAGACAACAACTCTCTAATCAATGTGAGGCTAATACTGGCTCGACCAATTGGCCTGACTGATCACTAAGGACCCAGATGACACAGCCCAGACACACAGGGTTAGGCCTCCCATCGACGGGTGGAGGGCGTCCATAAATGATGCAAGGGTCATCACCCAAATGCAATTGTGGAGCGGTCGCATCATCATTATAGTTTAATATACTAGGCTCATAGCCTCTTTGATTGCACATTATTCACCATAGGGAGGCTCGTCACCTCAACATGGGCTGACAGCATAGACACGATATCCCATACCACCATGCCCGACTCCTGAGACTTGGTAATCGTATCACTAACAGTTATCAGCAGGCCTCTCTAGGGTGTGGGGGTGCTCCAGATTCAAGCAGGCATAATCATACATGGTGGACACACATGGCTAGTTAGCCAATAGACTAGTATGGTAAACTTGGCGAACCTTGACACAACCGGCACTGGGTGCAATCATCTCATGTAGTCCAACTACTGTCGGTTGTCTGCATTCAGCCCAGGTCAATCGGACTAGTCTGAGGCGACCGACTCAATTATGGCTGCCCTCGTAAATTTATGGTTTTCCGGACAACCCAATTAACCAAATAGCCGTAATTAATCAATACACTAATAAATTAATTATCATTGCTATAAGAAAGTGTACAAATAATAAATCAAGAAAATTCTACTTTATTTGGGCATTTTATCGAACATGCAGATGAATAATAAGAAGCATGAGCAACAAATCTAGCAATTTTAACTTATTCTATCATCCAATTGAATATTCAAGCTACATTACATGTGATTAGCAATTTATGGAAGGTAAATGGTCATACAAGTACACACTAGTTAGCATGCAATCATTTATTTACTAGACAAATCATCAATCGTGATATGAGGTTTGATAAATGGCAAGTTAGGGGTAATGGTCCACGCCTTAGATTGGTACGTCAACTTTCAGACCTACTCCTAGGGCTAGGGTTCAGTGAATCGGCTTGCCGGTGCCCTACACCAGCGAGGTTAGCTTGTAAGGGCACAAGCAATCAGCTTCTAAGGCCCAAATCTCAAGAAAATATTTGATAGTTACCTCTATTTATCAACAGGGTAATTCCGGTGGTGCGGAATGGGCGAGGCTACGTCGCGGGCTAGCAGGGATTGGACGAAACCTCCAATCAGCCCCCTCCTACGCTTCTTCCCGCATCTTCTCCTCTCTCTCTTATTGTAAGTGAAAATTCATATGGGAATGAAAGAGTAGGAAGTAGGAGCTATTATAGTGTCAAATTATGCACAAATAGCCCCCATGCCCCTTTTTCCATTAAACTTACCTTGGGGGAAGCTGTTTTCCACTTATAGGGACTTTCTAGGGGCTTACTCGCTTAGCTATGCCAAGGGGCAGGTGCCACGCTATGGGATCGATATTTCATCACAACCGGGTGGCAATTGGACGCTTCGATTAGTCATAAGGGCCCACTTACGATTGGAGGTCGTCAGTGCTCGATCGATGCCACGACTATACGGATATGAGCATAGACATATCTTTAACTCATACCTTGGGTTTGGATGTGATCTAACGGTTGAAGAGTCACAACTTCGCGAAAGCGTGGGATGCATTCCACTTAAGTTTCAGATTTCAGCCTAGGGCATTCACGTATTCCAAGTACTAGGCCTTTGGCCCAAGTTGAGCAGTTCTATCCACTTTTTTGGTTCATCACCAACGATGGACGTCAAGCCCACTAAGCCGAACGTCTTTCTGTAGCCTCGAGTTTATTGGCCCACTAATGAGCAGTATAAAGCTTGTTCGAATAATCGGGACATTTCTGGAATGAATTAGGTAGAGATATTTTTTGTGCGCAATGATTAGGGTTTAAATTAACTATGTTCATAGTGTGGCCTATTCGAAATTAACGAAAATGACAATTCGGTCATAATCACTCTAAATCGTTGGTTCTTAGGCTAAATTAGTAACTTGTTTTACTTGGTTTATTAATTAAAATCTGACCTATAGCTGTCTCGGCTTTAGGTGGGTCTTTATTTAGTTCCGATTATCTCAATTAGTCAGTGATAAGTCAGCTAGATTTGGGCCCTATATGAACAAATCACGAGGCTAAACTTGAGGTTTATGCGATCGGGTGGATTCGTTGGCTTCCTATGGTTGATTAATCGAATTTATGTCGTTCTTTACCAGTACCACCCATGTCACACTCCAAACTTGAAAACCGGGCTTACAAAATTTTCTATCACTGAATCCGGTGCCGACAACCTCTATAGTACCACATTCTCAGCTTCCAGCATACATACACCAGATTTCGATCCTAGAATCCTACAAAGAGAATTTTTCAATATACATTTATCTCATAATAAGCATAACCACAAGTTTACCTAAATCACAAAGGTAACATCATCATCACATATCTACTAATATAATCATTTGAGTACAATACTGAAAGGTAAATATATAAATTGAAAATCAAAGCTCCAGAAGATCACTGCATGCTCCAAGCTCAACGCTGCTACAACCTAACGCCACTTGCACACATCTATCGTGTATAAGCTTATAGGAAGCTTAGTGGGTGGTGAAAGTGTGTGCACAAGGTAAGTACTTAGTAAGCAATATCAGAGTATTTAGAGTAAGCGAAAATACTAACAAGCCCATAAATCATATAATATCAGAAATACTGGTAAGTTTATAAATCATACGATATCAGAGTAATGCGAAGACATGCTGATAGGCTCATAAATACCATCAGCCTTTTCCAGGCTATGTGATGTAAAAATATAATAAACCAATATCATATACTTGATGAAGCAATGTAGATCAAGTATGCAATGGGGAGACATTAAGCCAAATACTATGTGTTGAGGACGCAATGCAATATGCGATGCAAATGAAATGACCAAGCTGAACTGTGAAGTCGGGATGATAGTACGCAGTATTACAAGCTACGGGGTCTATCACAAAGGACTTCTATCCAAACTAGTCTCATACCTAAATTTAGATAGTCAGACCCAATGTGGTAGACTCCTGATCTCAGGTTAGTGGCGCGTTCAAACGAAATCTTGGCCATGCAAAGGTATACAACAATTAGTTGTGCACCACCAGCCCGAGTGGATAGTGAATGAAATGAATGTATGAGTATGCAACTCCTACTCAATAAGTTCACATATCAGTACGGTTCCCCTCTAAAAAATCATTGGGGTCTATTACACTCCAAACAAGATGTCGCCCCATCGCATACAATAAGGTGAGTGGAAGAGACCTCACTATCCATCTGCCAATATCGGGCCCAGCTCGTCGATAACGGACCCACTCCTCGAGCTTGTCAGACTCAACCTAGCATTGCCCTCTCCTCTTGGGCAGGTAAGGCGATACCCCCTTCCAACCGACCATGACACATTGAGAGGCGCGGCCTAACAGTATAAGGCCCTCATGTTCTCATGCATCCATTCGGTCTAGACATTGGAGCAACCTCTGGAACTAAGAAGATTTAAGGACTTTCACCCAGGGATATCTATAGCACCCCATGTAGAACAGATTTTATGTGTCCTATCTGGCTATCCACTAAATACCTGTGAAGGCTACGACCCTGATGTCGCTAGGGCGTGTGGTGGTCATGTCACACAAATGTAAGATGCATGAGTCACACAGTCCAATCATGCATCAATCCTGCGCATACCGTGCGCTCATGTGGGATAACTTCGCCTATCAGGGAGTCTCATGAATAACCTGCCATATGGCATATGCAATGGTCAATCACATCTCATAACAAACATACAGATGATGCGTATGGGCATGCATTACGATGTTATACTGTCACATACTCATAATCGATATCAATAATCAATCTCAATAATCGTCATCGACAATCAGCCTCGATAATGTGGACATTTAACCAACATTACCCCTAAGGAACGGCCTTCATGGGGCCAAACATATATTGGGCTCATGGCCTCACACAAAGGCCTAATATATAACACAATAGGCCTTACTCAGTAGCCACATATACACAATAGGTGGGCCCTGCTCATGGGCCTCAAATACATAACATGTGGGCCCTACACATGAGTCTCGAATACATCAAATGGGTCATGCATCATGGGTCTAATACATATCACAATGGGCCTTGTCCATAAAACCACGAATACATCACAATAGGCCTTGCCCATGGGCCATGAATGCATCACAATGGGCCTTGCCCATGGGCCTCAAATATGGGTCGCATATCATATAGATCTCGACAATCGGTCTTGACAATTAAAATCAGCCTCGATAATCGAAATCGATCTTGACAATCAGAATCGATACTCGGAATTGGCCTATACACTCAGCCTCGACAATCGAAATCGGCTTCGATACTCGGCCTCGACAATCGGAATCAGCTTATACAATCGGCCTCGACAAATCAGAATCAGCCTCGATACTCAGCCTCGACAATCGGAATCAGAACCTAAATCGGCCTCAACAATCGACCTCGACAATCGAAATCGGAATCGGCCTCAACAATCGGCCTCGACCAGCAGAATCGGCCTATACAATTAGCCACGACAAATCAGAATCGGCCCCAATACTCGACCTCAATAATCAGAATCTCGACCTCGATACTCGGCCTTGATAAATCAGAATCAGTCTCGATACTCGGCCTTGACAAATCAGAATCGAACTAACCAAAGGCCTAAGAGAATGTCACAATGAGGACTTTTAACCATCATTGCCTATCAATGTGAACATTTAACCAACATTACTCCCAAGGAGTAGCCCATACAAAGAATTCATACATAATGTAATGGGCTATACATACATCGCATTGGGCCTCAACCATGGGCTTCGAATACATCACAATGGGTCTCGTCCATAGGCCTCAAATACATCACATTGTGCCTCGCCCATGGGCCTCAAATACATCACAATGGGCCACAATGCATGGGCTTCAAATACACAATAGGTGGGCCTCGCACATGAGACTCAAATATAAAACAGGTGGGCCCCATCACACGGGCCTCAAATATATCACATGGGCCTCATACAATAGGTGAGCCTCATATATATATATATATATATATATATATATATATATATATATATATATATATATATATAAAGTGGGCCAAATGGGGTAACCCATCGTTTAGTAAAACATATGGACAACATGGTTAAAACATGTTCATCATGGTGCACCCCACATGCCGATGGGTTGCGTGGTGAATACATACATCACGGCAGGTTCCCACACCACCCTGGATAGATGGATGGGTGGAGAACCGCATACATTCAAGTGGGGTCCACGTCCTTAAGCGTACGGACGATTGGATATAACAATACATCACGGTGGCCTCACACCACTCGTCCAGATGGACGGGTGGATATAGAGCATATACATCAGGGTGGGTCCCACCTGCCATGGACGGAGCGGATATTTAACATTTCATTAAGGTGGGCCGTACAGATAGGCGATGTGGATCACACCCACACGCTGCACACTGTAGCTATATAGCTGGTGTGTGGTAGATTAGCCAATTCGTTTCACAATGGGTGAGTCCCACATGGGGCCCACCAGATATATACATGAATATATATATATGGAAAAAAGTACTATGCGCTCGACCTCACGATAAGCTCCCTTGAGGTTGAGCTGTGTGGGCCACACCGTGATGCATGTCGACCATCAACACCGTGCATTTGATGAGTCCTCTTTAAATTATGGGATATCCCAAAAATCAGCCGTATACGAAACTTAGGTGGGCCATTGTAAGCCCCGTATCCTAGACTGTACTATTTCGTAAACTTCCGCGGTCTTTTCGGTCGAATTTCGGCAACCTTCGACCCTTAACCGATATTTACGCGTGACCCTGATTCATATGCCGTTAACCCGTATCGACTCAACTCAAGACCTTTACCATAGCGACCGTGCCGTCGTTGCAGTTCCGATGCCGTGACTCACGCGCCAAGGCGATACCCTGGTCAGGAGATGTGGGCCAACGTTCGATGCGAGAAAAATGCCGCGCATTGCGAAATTCAAGAGAATCTTTACGAGGTGTCACATCAATCCCATCAATCAATCAATCCCATTATGTCAAGTACACATCACCTCTCACACCCTTCCCCAAGCAACCCCAAAGTCAAAAAAAGTTCTTACACAAGCCACCTTTTTCTTACACACATCACTCTCGCCCATAACTTCTTACATCACTCTCTCTCATCTCTCTCATTTCTCCCAAAAACACCATGAGAGCAACCGTCTAAGCTTCCATGGAGGGGCTAGATGTGGCCCACTTCCTACCTCCCATCCCCACCATCCAAAGATCATTTAGACCGTTGAACTCATTCCCTTGGAGCTCTAAAGACTATAGGCGGAAGAAGGAAGATGAGATCAAAGGCAGGCGAATCTTTATTGTTTGTAGGTGCTCCTCTCTCTCTCTTTTCCTTTGTTTGGTGATGATGTTGATGAGGTGTGTGGCCCACCATGATGAGTTTGACCCACACCGTCCGATTGCGAGACCCACCATTACTGCCCGTCCATTTGAACTGGCATGGATGAAGGAAAATACAAATATCATGTTGATTCAAACCTTTGGTGGGCCATCGCATGGACCCACCTTGAGGTGAGTGTGCTGGACACACTGTGACGTGTGTTCCACATCCACACCGTTCTTCAAGGAAGGAAGCAGATTCAAATCTCAGGTGGAGCACTCTGTACGTGGGATTCCATGCCATGATTTGTGGGTTATAATCCACTCTGTCCATCCGTGCAGGGCCCACCTTGGTGACACGTGTGGTCATTTGATGTGGCCCACCTGGACGACGTGCCCCCCCCTCCAGCATGTGGGGCCCACTAGATGATGTGTTGTATCCTCACCGTCTAATCCATGGACGGTGGGAGGGATTGGCTGGTGTCCACCATCACCCAAATGCATAGCTGCTTTATGACGTCAGCTACTTCAATGGGACCCAGCAGTTCATCCAAGCTGTCCATCTACATGGACTCCACACCAGCTATATAGCCGATGTACTGACATCAGTAACTTATGAGGGCCCCACATTAAGTATGTATTATATCTACGTGGACCCCACACACCAGCCAAATAGCTGTTGATGACGTCAGTGGATGGGTAGGGTCCGCCAGATGTATGTTCCATCCCAGCCGTCCGTCCAGATCTACTGGGACGGTGGGCCACTAGCCTATGCATTTCATCCAGTCGTCCATCTGGACGCTGGATGTCTCAGTAGCTTTCAAAAAAAAAGGTAAAATAATAATATAATATATATTTGTGTTATATGTAATATATATAGTAATACATATATGTGGTGGTGGGCCCACGTGGGGACCCACCTGCTTGGGAATGTGGTTCGACTGGTGTCCGTGCACCGTCCAGATGATTGGACGGTGGGACCCACCTAGTGTGCGGATCATACCCACACCGTCCACTGCATGGATGGTGGAGATCCACCTTGAAGTATTTATTCTATACCCACTCTGTCCAGCCGTGGACCCCACTTGCTACTGAGTGAGATCCAACCGTCCATCAGCAGCTACAGCCGCTGTAAGGTGTCAGTTCGGTGGGCCCATCACGATGTATGAATTATATCCACCCCGTCTAGCCATTTGGCACGTGTGGGCCCACCCCACCCGTGTGACACGTGTGGGTGGGACCCACCATGATGCATTTATTCTATATCCACTCCGCGGTTACGTCCAGGACGGTGGACCCCATTCAATGTATGTGTTTTATACACGCCAGCGTCCAGGTCTGGACGATGGACGTCCTTCAATAATAATAATTATTATTATTAATATAATATAAATAATAATAGTATTATAATAAAATAGGATATATTATATATGTGGGAGGCCCCACGTGGGACCCACCTGATGAATGGAACAGATTAGCTGGTTAACCACACACAATTATAAGCTGTTATGGCGACACCAGTAAGTTCTGTGGGTCCCTCTAGACGTATGTGCTTAGTCTCTACCGTCCAGTACGGTGGGACCCACCTGCTGTGATGATGACACCAAGCCCATGGGGTCCCATCTCGAGGTAAATGTTATATCTGAACTGTCCAACCATTTGACAAGCTTGTTTTAAGGTCTGAGACTAAAACTAGGCAGATTCTAAATCTCTGGTGGGCCATCATGTGGACACCACCATGATGTATTTATTTCATCCACACCATGGAGTTGGACAATGTTTGTACGGTGCTGGAATGTTTGGTCTGTGCTGATTTGCATGGACAATGTTTGGACAGCGTTGTCCAATGTTTGGACGGTGCAGATTCACATGGATAGTATTTGGACGATGCTGTCCAATGTTTTGACAGTGCTGATTTGCATAGACAATATTTAGATGATGTCGTGGATTCCATCGTGATGTATTTGTTATCCACGATGTCCATCTTATGCAATGCGGCCCACCTTGATATATGTGTTCTATGTTTACACTGTACATCGTTGGATGGTGCCATGTGGGGCCTACCATTGTGCATGTATTGTATATCTTCGTCGTTTGCCTCTTGGACATGTGGCCTACCTTGAGGTACGTGTTGTATTCAAACCGTCTAGCCATTTGGGTCACCCAGACCGTCTAAATCATGAGGCCTACCTTGATGTGTATGTGGCCCATTTGATGACACCCGATGAAATGTAATTATGGCCCCGGCATGAGGCCTATTGAGATGTATTGCAGCCCATATATAAGGCAAAATGTGATGTATTTATGGCCCATTAGTGCGGCCCATTGACGTAACCCACTTGAAGTATGTTGAGGCCCATGGGTCGTAGCCCTTTTGATGCATTTGAGGCTCATGAGTCGTGGTCTATTGGGCCCGTGTATGCGGTCCGCCGTGATGTGTGTATTGTATATCTATAATGTCCATTCATGCGGCCCGCCGTGTTGTATGTATTGTACATTTATATCGTCCATGTGCGTAGCCCGCAGTGATGTATTTGCGGTCCATATGATGGGGCCAAATGTGGTATAATTGTGGCCCATCCATGAGGCCCATCATGATGTGTTTTGGCCCATGTGTGGGGCCCACTTATCTGTACTCTTAGCCTATGTAATGGGGCCCATCTGTTTGTGTTTAAAGCCCATATGATAAGGCTCATCATGATGTATATTCGAGGCCCATATGATAGGGCCCACCTACTTGAATCTGAGGCCCATGGGCAAGACCCGTTGTGATGTATTCAAGGCCCCTGGTTGAGGCCCAGTGCGATGTACGTATGGCCCATTAAGTTGTGTATGAATCCCTTGTCTAGGCCACTCCTTGAGAGCAGTGTTGGTTAAATGGCCCCATTGTTGGGCAATGATGGTTGGATGTCCACATTGTGACCTTCCCTTAGACTTAGATAGGCTGTCACGCCACAAATCTGAAAATCGGATTCATAGGAATCCCGATCGCCAAATTCGGTGCTGACATCCTCCGTAGTACCTCATTCTCAGCTCCTAGCATTCATATGCCAGATTCCGATCCTAGGATCTTATAAGGAGGATTTTTATTTTTTTTTTAAATGTACATTTAACTAGTAATAAGCATAACCACAAGATTTCCTAATTCACAATGGCAACATCGTCATCACATATCCACTAATATAATCATTTGAATATAATACTGAAAGGGAAATACACAAATAGAGAATCAAGCTCCAGAAAACCACTCCAAGCTCAACACTGCTGCAACCTAACATCACCTGCACGCATATATTGTGCATAAGCTTATAGAAAGCTTAGAGGATGGTGTAAGTGTGTGCACAAGATAAATGTCAAGTATTCAATACAATGTTATAATCATACAATACCGAAAAAATCAGTAATCCATAAACCATACAATGTCTGAATAAGCAAAAACACTGATAAGATCATGAATTATTAGAGTAAGTAGAAATACTGACAAGAGCATGAATTATCAGAGTAAACAGAAATACTGTCAAGAGCATAAATTATCAGAGTAAACAGAAGTATGGACAAATCCATAAGTCAATCAATATCAGAATACGCAATATAAAACAGCTATGCAATAAGGAGTCATAGAGAGCCAAATACCAGATGCCGAGGATGTAATGCAATATACAAACCTACTAAGTTTGTCTAGCCCATATAAGTGCAGAAACATAGCAACCCAAAATGCCATATGCATGCGAATATAATGCAATATGCGATGTGAATGAAATGACCATGCTAGAGTGTGAAGTCGGGATGATGGTACGTAGTATCGCAGGCTATGGGGTCCACCACAAGGGACTTTTATTCAAACCAGTCTCATACCTAAATTTGGATAGTCAGACTCAACGTGGTAAACTCCTGATCTCAGGTTAGTCGCGCGCCCAACCAAAATTCTTGCCATAACGAAGGTACAGAACAATTAGTTACGCACCACCAGCCCCAGTGGATAGTGAATGAATGAATGAGCATGCAACTCCTACTCAATAAGTCCACATATCAGTACGATTCCTCTCTGTAAAATCACCGGAGTCTATTACACTCCATACCAGATTGCCGCCCCATCACGCACAACAAGGTGAGTGGAAGAGACCTCACTATCCGTTTGCCAATATCGGGCCCGGCTCGTCAATAGCGGACCCATTCCTTGAGCTGGTCAGACTCAGCCTAGCATTGCCCCCTCCTCTCAGGCAGGTAAGGCCGCACCCCCTTCCAACCGACCACGACACAGTGAAGAACGCATCCATCTGGTAATCGGCACTCGGCGCTCATCTACCCACTCGGTCTAAACGTTGGAGCAACCTCTGGAACCAAGAAGGTTCTGGAACTTTCACCCAAGGATATCTATAGCACCCCATGTAGAATAGATTTTCGGTATCCCATCTGACCATCCACGATATGCCTGTGGAGGCTACAGCCCTGATGTCGCTAGGGCGTACGGTGGTCAAGTCACACAAATGCGAGATGCATGAGTCACACAGTGCAATCATGCATCAATCCTGCGCATACCGTGCGCTCATGTGGGGTAACGTCGCCTATCAGGGAGCCCCATGAATACCTTGCCCTATGGCATATGCAATGGTCAATCACATCTCATAACAAACATGCATATGATGCGTATGGGCATGTAATTATGATGCTATGCTGTCACATACTCATAATCGATATCAATAACCGGCATCAGCAGTAGGCCTCGACAATGTGGACATTAAACCAACATTGTCTCCAAGGAATGCTCACACAAAGGCGTAATATACAATCCAATGAGCCTTACTCAAAGGCCTCATATACACATCCGGTGGACCCTGCTCATGGGCATAATACGTATCATAATGGGCCTTAACTACGGGTTGCAAGTACATCATATAGGTCTCAGTAATCGGCCTTGGCAATCGAAGTCGGAATCAGAGTAGGCCTCAATAATCGGAATCGGTCACGAAAATCAGAATCGTCAATCGGCCACGACAAATCAGAATTGGTAATCGACCTCGATCGATAATCGGCAATCGGCCACGACAAATCAGAATCGGCAATTGGCCTCAATCGATAATCATCGATCGACCACGACAAATCAGAATCGGTAATCGGCCTCGATCGATAATTGGCAATCAGCCACGACAAATCAAAATCGGTAATCGGCCATTAAAATCGGTAATCGACCTCGATCGATAATCGATAATCGGCCATCAGAATTGGTAATCATCCTCGATCGATAATCGTCAATCGGTCATGACGAATCAGAATCGGTATTCGGTCATCAAAATCGGTAATCGGCCTCGTCGATAATCATCGATCGGCCACGACAAATCAGAATCGATCGATAATCAGAATCAGTAATCGGCCTCGATCGATAATCATCGATCAGCCACGACAAATCAGAATCGATAATCGGCCTCGATCGATAATTGGTAATCAGCCACGATAAATCAAAATCGGTAATCGGTAATCGACCTCGATCGATAATCGACAATCGACCATCAGAATCGGTAATCGGCCTCGATCGATAATCGTCAATCGATCATGAAAAATCAGAATCGGTATTCGATCATCAAAATCGGTAATCGGCCTCGATCGATAATCATCGATCGGCCACGACAAATCAGAATCGATAACCGGCTTCGATCGATAATCATCGATCGGCCACGACAAATCAGAATCGGTAATCGGCCTCGATCGATAATTGGCAATCGGCCACGACAAATTAAAATCGGTAATCGGCCATTAAAATCGGTAATCAACCTCGATCGATAATCGACAATCGACCATCAAAATCAGTAATCGACCTCGATCGATAATCGTCAATCGGTCATGACGAAACAGAATCGGTATTCGATCATCAAAATTGGTAATTGGCCTCGATCGATAATCATCGATCGGCCACGATAAATCAGAATCGATCAATAATCAGAATCGGTAAATCGTTTATGTCAATCAGAGTCGGTAAGAATGGGCCTAACAAGGCCTAATGGAAGGTCACAATGTGGACATTAAACCATCATTACCCATCAATGTGGTCATTTAACCGACATTGCTCTCAAGGAGTGGCCCACGTAGAGTCAAACATATAGTGGCTCATAGCCTCACACAAGGGCTTAAAATTCATCGCAATAGGCCCCACTCAAGGGCCACATGTACACCACATCGAGCCTCGTCGAATGGGCCATAAATACATCACATCGGGCCCCACCACATGGGCTGGGTATACATCACAATGGGCCTAGAATACATCTCAATGGGCCTCACCCATGGAACTCAGATTCGAGCAAGTGGGCCCTATCACACGGGCCTCAAATACAACGTAGGTAGGCCCTATCACATGGGCCTAACACTCATCGCTATGGACCTTATTACATGACCCGCATATATATCACGACGGGCCTTCTCGCATGGGCTAAATATATATCATAGTGGGCCTCTCATACATCAAGTGGGCTGCACTAATGGGCCTTAAACACATCAAGTGGGCCGCATGACATGGGCAGCCCAGATCAAGCACGTACATCACGTAGGGGCCACATGAATAGGCTGTGTGAATATATAACATACATATTACGGTGGGTCCAACGTCCTAATGGATGGTGGAAGCTTGGATTACATCTAAAATCATTTTAATAGTGGCAGATGCAACATACGTATCACTGTACCCTACCATGCCATGGGGCACATGGCTCACTAACGATGATCAACACTAACCAAACATTGTCTATGTAAATCAGTAACATCCAAACCCTTCCCATGTAACTCAGTACCGTCCAAACGTTGTCCAGCATCATCCAAACATTATGGACGATGTGGATATGGAACAATTACATCACCGATGGTGTCCGCCGTCTAGATCATTGGACGGTGGAGATAAGACACAAATATCACAGTGGCTCACACCGCGAATGAAACCCATACATCACATGGTAAGCCCCACGCGTGTGGTCATCACACGTGTGGATGGATGGATATGACACCACTCGTGCAGGGACCCACAGAGCTTGTTGCATCCAAGCAGCAGCTGTAGCTGCTGACTGCAGGCAGCTGGCCCACCAGAAATTAGATCTGCTTGATTTTGGATGGTGTGGATCATCACACGTGCTTAAACAGGTGGGTCCCACGTCAGTTGGATGAACCGTGTGGAATTAAAACACATATATCATGGCTGGCCCATGATTTGGACGGCCAGGATGTAGCACATATACAAACAAGGTGGGCCCCACCCCTCGCACATGAGGCACGTGTGGGGTGGGCCCACAACTGCCAAACAGATGGACAGTAAGGAAAACATGTACATACATTATGGCGGTCCCTCTCCGCACCGTCCAAACATGGACGGCGTGGATATTAGAATGCATACATCAATGTGCCCCCCCATCACCCAAAAAAATGGACGTTGTAGATATAATGCATACTTCACGATGGGCCCACAGACCTTGCTGACATCAATATTGTCTGTTGGCCCAGCAGATAAACGGTTTGGATATGACACATCAAAGGTGGGTCCGCATGGTGTGGCCCACTAAAGTCGAGCACGCCAATGGATGGGCGGTGGAAAACACATACATCTACTAGTGGGGTCCACATCCTCAGAATGTTGAGGCCACAGAACTTGCTGACGTAAAAGGGGTAGCTGCTTCAGCTGCTGCAGGCCCATCGTCCCGAAGACGGACGACTAGGATCTAGCACGAGCCCACGGTGGGGCCCACAGAACTTGATGATGTCAATGTAACAGCCATCTGACTGGACTATTAGCCCACCAGCAAATGGACGGTCTAGATATACAATGCGTGCATTTAAGGTGCATCCCACGTCAAAATGGGTGGACGGTTAGATATAGCACGTACCTCGTGATAGGCCTACAAAACTTGCTGCGTCCTGGGGTCCGCTAATGGACATTAAGGATGAATACATCATGGTGGTTCCCACGCGGGCTGCAAGTGGGTCCCATGGATGAACGGCTTGGATGAAACACACGCTGGGGGGGGGGGGGGGGGCTGTGCATGGCACCGTCCAAAATGGATGGTGCAGATGAAATACATACAGCCCGATGAGGTCCACGTGGTGTGGCCCACCAGAGATTTGGGTCTTCAGCAGTCCCTGGTCCGTGGCCAGGGACGGACGGAGTGGGTGGGCTACATGCCTTATGTGGGTCCACGTGGTGTGCGGCCCACACAGACAATAAATACACACACACACACACACACACACACACACACATATATATATATAATACATATAAGAGAACAGAAACGTCCAGCGTCTAGATGGACGACTGGACACAGCGCATACATCATGTGGCCTGTCATTCCAGCCCTACTGGACGAACGGCTGAGAATGAATCACATACACCTGGTGGGCCCCACCCCTCACATGTATCACATGTATGGGGTAGGTCCCACACAAATGGATGGATGGGTAGATAAAACACATATCTCATGGTGGGGCTCACGACTTGGGTGGTGCTAATACAGCAGTCGCCTTGCTATTGTAGGTTGGATGGATGGCATGGATACGATCATGCATCGAGGTGGGCCACCAGCCATCACAAGGAGAGGGAGAGAGAGAGAGAGAGAGAGAGAGAGAGAGAGAGAATGGGAGGATGGGAGGGATCCCGCCACTATGGACCCCTCCTTGATACAAAATATACATCAAGACGGGTCCCACCACATGTGGGCCCTCAAATCATAAAATCAACAGTAGAAAATCACCCACAAAATAAAAGAAAAAGAGAGGGAGAAAGAGAGAAAGAAGCACCCACCTCGAGATCTCTCATTCCTTCTTCCGCCAATGTATGATGGAGTCCCAAATAGACAATTTCAACGGTTAAGATGGGCTTAAGATGGTGGGATCGGGTGGTAGAAAGGTGGGCCACACTACTCTCTCCCATGGAGTTGCTCCCATGGAGCTTAGGAGATATGAGAGAGAAATGAGAGATGAGAGAGAGAGGTGTAAGAGAGAGAGAGATGGGTGTGATAGGTGTGAGTGAGTGATGTGTACTTGTGTAAGAGAGAGTTGACTTTAGGGTTGCTTGGGGATGGGGTTATACTTTGGCATATGAAGTGATGTGTACTTGACATATGACATGATTGCTGGGATTGATTTGAAAGGTTGTAGAGATTCTCTTGGAATTTTATAAATGTGCGACGTTTTCTCGAACTGAACGCAGGCCCTCATCTCCCAGCCCGGGTATCGCCTCGGCGCAGAGACGCGGCATCGGAACCGGGCGACGGCACGGTCACTATGGTAAAGGTCGTAGGTTGAGTCGATACGGGTTGATGGTATACGAATCAGGGTCGCGCGTAAATATCGATTATGAGTCGAAGGTTGCCGGAATACGACCAGTAAGACCGCGGAAGCATATGGAACGGTACGGGCTAAGATACGGGTCTTACATAGGCCCATTCTCATCGTTCTCTAGTGGGTTAACCCAAACGCTTGGGCCCCATTGACATTGCTTGATCCATCATTGACCGTCCATCTATGGACCCCACCTTGTGTCGAGGTCGATTCTGACTACCGATTACCGATTTCGATTGATGTGACCGATTGTTGATTCCGATTATCATGACCGATTGCTGATTTCGATTGACGTGACCGATTTGTTGATTCTTATTATCGATTGATTTCGATTATCATGACCGATTGTCGATTATCGATGCTGATTATTGATTGATTCCGATTGTCATGGCCGATTGCAGACTCTGATTATCATGGCTGATTGATCAATTAGCGATTGAGGCTGATTATCATGACCGATTGCCGATTCCCAGTATTAAGGCCGATTATCAATCAGTTCCGATTATCGTGACCGATTGTCGATTCCGATTACTGAGGCCTACTCCGATTCGAATTTTGATTTTCTAGGGCCGATTGTCGAGACCTGTATGATGTATATGTGACTCATAGTTGAGGCCCTTTGTAATGTATCTGTGGTCCTTGGACAAAGCCCACTGTGTTATATATTAGGCCTTTGTGTGAGGCTGTCGACCCATTATATGTTTGGCCCTGTGAGGGTCATTCCTTGGGGCAATGTTGGTTAGATGTCTACATTGTTGAGGCCGATTGTTGATGCTGGTTATTGATACCGATTATGAGTATGTGACTGCATAGCATCATGATACATGTCCATACGCATCATCTGCATGTCTGATATGAGATATGATTGACTATTGCATATTTCATAGTGCCGGTTGTTATGAGACTCCCTGATAGGCAGAAATTGTCTCACATGAGTGCACGGTATGTGCAGGATTGATGCATGACTGGATTGTATGACGCATGCATCTTGCTTTGTGTGATGTGATTACTGTATGCCCTAGCGACATCAGGGTCGTAGCCTCCACAAGCATATCATGGATGGCCAGATGGGACACTAAAAATATGTTCTACATGGGGTACTATAGATATCCCTGGGTGAAAGTCCCTAAACCCTCTTGGTTCCAGAGGTTGCTCCAACGTCTAAACTGAGTAAATGCATGAGCACATGAGGGCCGTATACCGTTAAGCCGCGTCTCCCACTGTGTCATGGTCGGTTGGAATGGGGTGCGGCCTTACCTACCTGAGAGGAGGGGGCAATGCTAGGCTGAGTCTGACTAACTCGAGGAATGGGCCCGCTATTGACGAGTAGGGCCCGATATTGGCAGGCGGATAGTGAGGTCTCTTCCACTCACCTTGTTGCGCGCGATGGGGCGGCAATCTGGTTTGGAGTGTAATAGACCCCGGTAATTTTTTAGAGAGGAACCATACTGATATGTGGACTTATTGAGTAGGAGTTGCATGCTCATTCATTCATTCATTCACTATCCACTCGGGCTGGTGGTGCGCAACTAATTGTTGTGTACCTTCGTTATGGCAAGGATTTCGGTTGGGCGCGCGACTAATCTGAGATCAGGAGTTTACCACATTGAGTCTGACTATCCAAATTTAGGTATGGGACTGGTTTGGATAGAAATCCCTTGTGGTGGACCCCGTAGCCTGCGATACTACATACTATCATCTCGACTTCACACTCCAGCATGGTTATTTCATTTGCATCGCATATTGCATTACATCCACAGGCATATGACATCTTGGGTTGCTATGTTTCTGCACTTATATGGCCTAGACAGACTTAGTAGGATTTGTATATTACATTACATCCTCGGCATCTAATATTTGGCTTTTTATGACTCCTTATTGCATAGCTGTTCTATATTGCATATTCTAATAATTGATTGACTTATGGACTTGTCCATACTTCCGCTTACTCTGTTATCATATGATTTATGATCTTATCAGTATTCCTGCTTACTCTGATTATTCATGATCTTATCAGTATTTTTGCTTATTCAGACATTATGTGGTTTATAGATTACCAGTTTTTCGGTATTGTATGATTATGGCATTGTATTGAATGCTTGACACTTACCTTATGCACACACTTACACCACCGTCTAAGCTTTCTATAAGCTTATGCACGATAGATGCGTGCAGGTGATGTTAGATTGTAGCAGTGTTGAGCTTGGAACGTGCAGTGGTCTTTTGGAGCTTGATTTTCTATTTATGTATTTTCCTTTTAGGGTTGTAATCAAATGATTATATTAGTGGATATATGAGGATGATGTTGCCTTTGTGAATTGGGTAATCTTATGGTTATGCTTTTTACTAGTTAAACGTATATTAAAATAATAATAATAATAATAATAATACAAAAAAAATTCTCCTCGTAGGATCCCAGGATCGGAATCTGGCATATGAATGCTAGGAGCCGAGAATGGGGTACTACAGAGGCTGTCAGCACCGGATTCGGCGATCGGGATTCCTATGAATCCGATTTTCGGGTTTAGGGCGTGACAGCCATACCTTCTAAAATCATGTGAAGACATGCCGAAAACATATAAAAGCACTTGGTGGGGCACACCTGAGTTTTGAATGCTGCTGAAACTTAGTATGACTCCACATCCTAGTGGGACACACATAATGGATGGGCTAGATTTGCAAACCACATCTCGGTGGGCCCAAAAAATGATTATGAATGTTTTAATGGTGCACGGCCCCTCTCAACTTCTGCATGTGGTGTGGCCCACAAAAGTCACGGATTGACTTGATTTTTGACACCTAGGCCCACGATGGAATGGTACATCTGACTGATGGAGTAGAGGTTTGAAACGCATCACGGTGGGGCCACACAGCTCGACCTCATGGGACGGACCCGTGAGGTCGAGCGCATGGTACCTTTTCCCTATATATATATATATATATATATATATATATATATAGGGAAAAGGTACCATGCGCTCGACCTCACAATAAGCTCCCGTGATGTTGAGCTGTGTGGGCCCCACCATGATGCGTGTTGACCATCAACACCGTGCATTTGATGGGTCCCCTTTAAATTATGGGATATCCCAAAAATCAGCCGTATACGGAACTCAGGTGGGCCATACCATCTAAAATCATGTGAAGACACCGTTAAAACATATAAAAACACTTGGTGGGGTCCACCTGAGTTTTAAATGCTGCTGAAACTTGGTATGACCACACATCCTAGTGGGACACACATAATGGATGGGCTGGATTTGCAAACCACATCTCGGTGGGCCATTAAAATGATTATGAATGTTTTAATGGTGCACGGCCCCTCTCCCCTTCTGTATGTGGTGTGGCCCACACAAGTCACGGATTGACTTAATTTTTGAGACCTAGGCCCACGATGGAATGGTGCATCTGACTGATGGGGTAGATGTTCGAAACGCATCACGGTGGGGCCCACACAGCTCGACCTCATGGGACGGACTCGTGAGGTCGAGCGCATAGTACCTTTTCCATATATATATATATATATATATATATATATATATATATATATATATATATATATATATATATATATATATATATATATATATAAAATCTGTTCCAGCGCCTAGCCTTGGACGGGCGGCCTGGATAAAAGATATACATCACATGGGGCCCTTTGGACGGACGGTATAGATCAACCCATACATCATTGCAGGGCCCCACAACACCGTCTGAAACTCTACCCAGCACCGTCTAGACACTGTGGATGGTGTGGATGAAAAACATGCAACGTGGTTCGATCCACAGCACCTCACACACGTCATGGAAGGTACCCACCGCCCAGCCGCTACTGGATGACTGGGATATAGAATACATCATTCAAGGTGGGCCACGAGGGTGGGGTCCATGTGCTGGATAAAGCACACGTGCGGATAGGGTGGATCCAGCAAATGGGTGACGTGGATGCAACAGATGAATGTGGACCCCACATGTGGATGGCTGTGCATACAACACATACAAGTGGATCCCACGTGTCATGTGCAGCATGTCCAGCATGCCCAGCATGTGCAACACCATCCCAGCTGGACGGTGCTGACATACACATCATGGTGGGGGTCCACACGGACGGCTAGATGATGCACATCATCATGGAGGGCTGCCGTGGGTGGACGGTGCGGATAAAACTGTACCTCGTGATGGGGCCCACAAGGATTGCTGCATCAAAACAGTAGCTGCAGCTACTGGTTGCTGGCTCATTAAAGAAAATAAAATAAAAATGGATGGACGACATTGATAAAACATATGCATCATGGTTGGGTGGATATGGTCCACCCGTTTTGGATCAGTTGCCATGGTGAGGGTCCACGTCCTGAGCTGGATGATTGGACGGCATGGATGCAAAACACCTACATCAGGTGGGTCCACACGTGTGGCCCACCAGTCCATCATGATGGACGAACGAAGTGGATTTATCAATCCAGCAAGCAGTGTTCGCTGCAAGGGGTCCACCGTCCTAGCCTTCTACAGACGGTGTGGATCAACACCCTACCAAGGTGGGTCCCACGTGGGGCTCACCATAACATAATATAATATAATGATATATATTATAAATATATATATCAAGGAAGGCTCCAGCGTTCAACATCCTGCAATGGATAGACGGCCTAGATGTGCTCCTCACCTGGTGTGGGGTCCATGGTCGGCAACAGATGGATGGCCGGATGTACTCCTCACCTGGTGTGAGGTCCATGGTCGGCTAGGATAAAACACATACCCCATGGCTGGTCCCACCGTCCCAGGGTCCGGACGGTGGACAGCATAGATGAAACGCAAGCATCGTGGCGGGCTCCCACATCCAGCGTGTTTGGATGGTGAGGGCATACAACACATGAGAGAGAGTGAGAGAGGGAGGGAGAGAGGGTGAGTTAGAGGAAGGGACCCCGCCACTATGGGCCCTCCCTATACAATGCATACACCAAGATGGGTCCCACCAATGTGGGCCCTTAAATCACAAAAGAAAAATACAAGATCACCCAGCTCAAGATCTCCACTTCCTTCTTCCGTCAATGCATGCTAGAGCTCCAAAGGAATAATTTCAACGGTTGAGATGGACTTTGGATGGTGGGATTGGGTGGTAGGGAGGTGGGCCACACTAGCTCTCTCATTGAGCTTGAAGAGCTTGGACGTGGGATTTTTGGGTTATGGGTTATATAAGGATTTGTTAACTTATGGGGTTACTTGGGGATGAGTGTGAGGTAATGTGTACTTGACCCTTGATAGGATTGATTGATTAATTGAGGTAACATGTCGTAAAGATTCTCTTAAGTTTTGCAATGCGTGGCGTTTTTCTCGAACTAAACTGGTTCTCACATCTCCTGGCCTGGGTGTCGCCTCAGAGCGCGAGACGGGGCATCCGAACCGCGGCGACAGCACAGTCGCTAAGGTACGAGTCTCAGGTTAAGTCGACTCTGGAATACGGGACATGACTCAAGGTTACACGCAACTACCGATAACAGATCGCGGGTCGCCGAAATTCAACCGGGAGAACCGCGGAAGTCTACAAAACAGTATGGGCTATGGTACGGGTCTTACAACCCGCATATAGGTTTACTTTGAACATTAAGGGTCAATAAGTGACAACATAAGCTAGTTATATCAAAAAATTTTGAGATTTTTTTTAAAAAATCTAAAATAATGAATATCTAAGACGTTACAACATGATAAGACATGTAACTGCTGCTTAGATCTTAGTCATCAAGCCAACCCATCCCATATGTTAAACCACTAACCAACACCATGGTTAGATTTCTCGTAATCATATTGTTTTATACCTATAGATTAAACCCCTGGCGGAATCCTAGTTCACGTATGGTCACACCATGGTCAGATGGATTGGAACTATATTTTACAAAACTATAAGGCCCCTTAAGCTCCTTCATGAAGTTGTTTCAAACACTTGCTTCATTGTTCCACCAATCCCTTTGCCACACTGTTACTCATTGTGTCAGCGTATTTTCTTAAATTCTGATTTAGGTCTATATAATGTAGGACCCATTGCTTCTAGTAGATAATTCCTATATTCAAATTTCTAAGGAAATCTAATCCATCTGAAACAGAGTTAGCTTATGGCACTTAGTCATACTATGTCGATTTATCGAGTCAGATGAATAGTGTTGGCCTGTTTGCATAATAGTCATGTATAGGTTAGACCCTCTGCAGATAGTTTCAATCATTATATGTAACATCCCGAATTTTCATGATCAAAATTTATACTCGTGCCCGAGGAAACAGGGAGTTAATAATGTAAAGATTTGGATGTCTCAAAGTCTCAACTTGATTTTCTTTTCATCTAAATTACATCTGATTACATTCATAAAAGTAATAATTCACGAGAGTAAAATCAACTATATTTATCATTCCATAATAAGATAATTAAATAAATTTATCAAATGCTCTCTCAATGGGAGCTTATTACATTATTAAAATATGCAGCTGAAATTAATAAAAACTTAATCATAAATCTATCTTCCTATTTATTCAGTATAATTCTCTACATTGAGATGATCCTCTAGGTCTTCTGTCTGTATGTCACATGTACCATTTGTACGGTTGGAGATGGTAAACGCCCTACTCATTGTGATGGTTATCCTTTAAGATTAACAATAATTCAAAAGATTTATAAAAGTAATGTAAGGGTTCTGATATGTCTCGTACTCTACCACTACGAGAGGTATCAGTACGCGCAACCAATATGTATATGAATGCATGCCTAGGAAAGTGTGTGTGGCTCATCATATGTAGTGAGTATCACAATGTGGAATATAATTAATAGAAAACCTGACTCGCCTCCCATCCCATAACTACGGAGATTCACCAGCGTGTGCAACGTTAACGTGGATTTATACTAACATCTCAAGGTGACAGAACAACGTAGTTGGGGGATTTACATAACATAATGTATTCATAGAGCGACTATTTACGACATCCAATCTCAAAAAGTAATGTAACACGCATGGCGATTTACTTACATTGATTGTGCACCATGCCAACCAACTCCCAGAATTATGTGTCGACCAAGAGGGACACTACCCATAATGCATTACGTCCACGATAAATATTTGAATCACTAGTTGTGATACCTCTAACACATCACTTACATGGATAATGAAGTAATTCAAATCATGAGAGTTTTGGAATTCTAAGGCACATGCATGAGCCATAAGGTTATATAGCACATGGCTAGTAAAATAAGGAGGAGAGTAGCAATGGCTAACTTAACAGAGAGGAGAGTGGCAATAGTCAACTGAACAAAGAGAAAAGTAGTAATGACTAACTCAACAAAGAGGAGAGTGGCAATAACCAACTCAACAAATAAGAGAGTAGCAAGCGCTAATTCAACAAAATTGGTAAAGGCAATGGCAAGGCTTATATCCATCACCCCATATAAAAATAATATAGATCACTCATAAACATCGTAGCCTAATTCTCAAAGGTTAAAACATTTTTTTATGGTAAATTAAACAATTATAGGGAAAGAATCATAGAGACACAAAAGTATAACATGAAGAAAGCAGGCAAAGCATATCAAATTAAATTATTGCAAGCTTAAAGGAATCCCTCACCTCTAGGTGTCTGGCGGTCTTTATCAACTCGAATGTTGAGATTTATGCCTCAAGATTTAGTTTTATCCTATTTTGCATAGATCGAATTGTTAAGTTCATGATATTGTCTATAATTTTATCTAGGTTAACCAAGTTTGGTAATCTTAGAAGGGATCTTGATTTCATTTGTTTCTACCTTAGAATTTCCTAACATTTCTTAGCGAATTATTCAACCGAAGCGCTTATTTTGTTACGGTGAATTCGTTATATCTGTTCTTAGGAAAGAAAAAGGAGAAAAGGCTTAGAAGAAAAGATAAATAGACAGATACTCAACCTGTTGGATTCGTCTACACCTTATTCCTAGATTTCCAGCGTGCGTCCAGTCCTTGCGTCTTGTCCCCTTTATTCTCGCGTTCCTTTCCTTCTTCCTCTCTCCCTCTCTCTTTCTTATTCCTTCTCTCTCCTTCTTTCTCTCTCATTTCTTCTCTTTCTTTCTTCCTTTCTTGCTAGCGTGATTTCCAGTGTGGGAGCATGTGGTATTTATACTAATCTAGACTTCTAGAGTTTTCTTCATACGCAGAACATGCCCTGTGCAATTGGACTATGTAACTGTGTGCGGGCGTTCGTTTTAAAGCGTTTCTTCTTCTCTCCTCCATTCTTTTCTGACGGATCTAAAGCGTCCTTTGGATGGTCCCCACAGGAGGGAGTTGTGGCTACGTTCTTGGGTACAAGAACGTCCAGTTGACCAATCAACGATGGCCCTGCAGCAAGGTCTTCTTAGACGAAATTTCTGATTTTGCGGTTACCTTGCTTAGAAACCGGGGAATGCCAATCCCTTCGGACTCCTTTCTTCCTTCACTATCGACGTGGATGCGGTCAGAAATTCTCTCTCTTAGCTTTGGACGGCTCAAATCGGAATAAGGGAGTTCTCTTTGGGTTCGTTATGCAAGAGTGTTTGAATTGCGTTTGGTTTCTGGCGCTGAGTGCAGAAGATTTTAGTTTGTTTCTTGCTAGAGTTTGTGAGGCCCATCCCTACTACTCCTTTGGAAGATCTGCTTCGTTCATAAATTTGGTAGATAGGTTTCAGTTAACAACTCCAAATTTCTAATGACGTGTATCATGTGCTGTCATTCACTGAGCCTTAGTCAGAGGTGGGGTCTGCACATGATGGACGGTCCAGATTGCTATGATGGATGGTATGGTGGGCTACAACACGTCCCAACGGATGGTGTTTGTGCATCCAAACGCAAGCGAGAGACTTTCTTTTAAAAGGGTTGGGTTAAACTCCCTTTAACCGGTCATTAGGTTTTGGTGTGGGGCGTGTGCGCACTCCTTGTGTACATGCATTGTCTATATGTGGGACCCACGTGTGGTCCAGGGTAAATCTACCCCGTTCATTCATTTTGTTAGCTCTCATTATGGCCCGTATCAGATTGGGAAGCGGATGCAAATCCTAGGTGGGCTATGTTAATGGATTTATATCCTAGTCCAAAATATGGGTCGTTGCATTATAGGCAGGTGATTGTAATGCCCCGGATTTCGGGGGACAAGTAGATACTTGACTCCCGATATCCCAGGTGCCACATATGTTTTGCAGAAGCAGGGTTATATAGTTCGTTTTACCTGCCATTTGAGCAATTCATGTAATTAAATTAGACTATGCGATGTACTCTGGCATAAATATAAATTTTAACGCAAGTAAATCAATTAACAAGTAAAATATGTTTATCCAGAGTATGGGACTACAATTGAACAAAATATACAGTTTCAAAAATCTAAAATGTATCGACTCTAAAATCTCATTAACGTCCTGGAAGTGTCCTACATCGTCCCATCCAGCAACTGAAAGTATGAGGACTCCTTCGAGTCTATGTGAGCCTCCCCCAACGCATCATCGGACTCCTGGTACCTCCATCTACAAAATAAGGTCTGGTTGGTGTTTTAAAACACCATCCCAGAGTGGGAGTGATTAATCAACTCAGTGGTTCCGTTAACATCAAGTTACACAAGCTATCAAATATATAAGTACAATTAATGAAAAGCAATTCAAGCATACAACCCCTATATACTCTTATTAATGCACAAGCATGGTATTATGATATGATGCATACTCTCACCATCTAACACTCCCTCAAGCGACTTCATCTATACGTTCGCATATGACCAACACTCCATCAATGTGACCTCGACTACCGAGTCGTCAAACTAACTAATGCAATGCGAATGATCATGTTAGCTGGATGTTTAGTTATGTCCGTTCGTCCAGCAGAATTGGGAAAACTAAGGCACTCCTACGAAATCAAAACCCTAATCCAATCATAAGGCCCAAGGAGGCCGTAGCGGCCTTGTGCCTGCGATCCTTGATCTGTCTGGGTTTATCACTCCCAGTTGCACTTATACGAAAGGCGGTTTATAAACTGAATTGCTCGCGGTCACTACGGGGAGACTCGTCACCCCAGCGTAGGTCGATAGCTCAAGCATATTATCTCATACCACCATGCCCGGCTCACGAGGTGGGTTTGTACCGTGGATTGCCTGCGGTCACTATGGGGAAGCTTGTCACCCCAGCATAAGTCGACAACTCAAGCATAGTGTCTCATACCACCATGCCTGACTCTCGAGACTTATGGATCATGTCACTAACGGTTGTAAGTGGGCGTTTCAGGGGTGTCTCAGGTTTAAACAAGTGTAATAATATATGATGAACATACATGGTTGGTTAACTGGTGGACTAATTTGGCTGACTTAGGTGAAATACGACGTAACCGACACCAGGTGCAAGCATCACGCGTAGTCCAATTACTGTCGGTTGTCCATCTTCAGCTTGAATCGGTTGTGTTGTCCTTACAAATCTTTTTAATTTTGCTGGCTAAGCCAATTACTGATAGACTAAAATTTTATAGCATGCCATAATCAATTCTACTCAAGAATAAGCAACCAAATTTATTAGTACCTCAGGATATTCTAGTTAATATGGGCAAACAAAAAGCATGCAAGTGCATTTTTCAATCATCACACAATTTACAACAACTAGATAATTACGCACAAGAATCAAGGAGAGAATATGGAGTATATGGGCATGAAAATTTCAACAAAACAGTCTATTCTAGCATGCAATCAAGGATCAACTATTCTAGGCAAAATTCACAATTCATGGAAGGTATTACACCTAAGAATTACTTAATGTTTAGCATGCAAATTCCAATTTTCACTACACAATCACTAATTAGACATAGGTTCGATAATTAGCAACCCAAAATGGTAATTGTACGCACCTAGGAGTAGTCCATCAATTCGTGGTGTTGCTCCTAAGGTTTTGGGTCCCCAGATTGGCGTATCGAGGCCTTGTGCCGACAGAATTAGTTCGTGAGGGCACATGCAAATAGTTCTACAATGCTGAAATTTGGATAGGGCTAGAGGGTTACCTTTCTCTCTATGGTGAGGCATGGTTGCAGGGTCTGTTGTGGCAGCGGCAAAGGGAATTTTTCCTAAATAAACTCCCCTAGGGAGCTCTCTCTTCCACTCCTCCCCACTCCCTCTCTCCTTTGTAGCTGAAAATTCATATGGGAGTGAGGGAGTGAATTTCTAGGCCTTATATAACCCATATTTTATGTCTAAATGGCCCTGGGGGCCCTTATTCTAGCATGCATGCCCCTAGTGGGCTAAAATTTGGCCCATAAGGCTATTTCAAAATTCCGCTGGCCCATCTGCACCATGGGGTAGGTGTTCCATCACAGGATGAGTGATCAGACAAATTTTGGTGGAGATCGAATGTCTTAATCGACTGCGGGGACCCTACTCACGATTGACTATCCACGGCTATATAGATATGAGCAAATAAATATCTTTAACTCATACATCGAATTTGATCACGATCTAATGATCAGAAAGCTACATCTTCGCGAAATAGTGTGAGGTTCATTTGACTTAAGTTTCATGTTTCAGCCTTAGGTATTTGCACATTTCAAGCACTCGACCTCTAACCCAAGTTGTGTAGTTCCGTGTATTATCTTAATTCGCCACTTTCGATGGACGTCAAGCCCGGTGAGACAGACATTATTTTATAATTTCAGAACTAGTGGCCCATTAACAAGCAGTCTAAAGCTTATTCGGATAATCAAAGCATTTTTTGAATGAATTAAGTAGAGTGATTTCTTGAGCGCAGTTGTTAAGGTCTGAATTAACTAAGTCCATAGTGTGACCTATTCAAAATTAACACAAATGGTGATTTGGTCATGATCACTCTACATCGTTGGTTCTTAACGTAAATGAGTGACTGGATTGATTTTGTTTATTAATCAAGATCTGACCCATAGTTATCTCGATTTCAGGCAGGTCTTTATTTGTTTATGGTTATCTCGATTGGTTAGTGATGGTTGGCTAGATCTGGGTCTATATTAACAAATCGTGGGGCTAAACTCGATGTTTAAGTGATCGGTCAAATTCGTTAGCTTTCTACTATTGATTAATCTTATTTGTGTGATTCCTTATCAGTACCATACACGTATAAGCTCACTTCGAGCATCAAAGGTCAGTAATTGATTACGGAGACTAGTTTATATATATATATATATATATATATATATATATATATATATATATATAGTAATCCAAAATAGCGAAAATTCAGGACGTTACAATAATCTTCCTCGATTAAAAATCCTACATTTATACAATTCACTAAGTTCAAACATTATCACCTTCATACTTATTGTTAGTGGATGAATTAGCTTCAATTTTGTTACATGAGATGTTGCTTTTTCATTTAAAGTTGTGGATGTATGATTTTTAAATTTTGTTAGCATGCGATATTGTCTTTCCACTCTACTTTTATAAATGTCTTAAATTCTAATAATGCTTAGCATATGATTTAATTCTTGTCTGAAATGTATCATTATATGGATTGGACATTATTGTAAGGTGTAGTTCATTTATGTACTAAATTTGTGGAGATGTTATTTATGGAGTATTTGATTATTGTTACGTGTTATGGGATGAATTTAGGTTTGGGTGTTTTGTCCTAAAAAGATAAGTTACGGATATTTTACCTTAAGAGGATCAAAATATATTACAAGTGTTTTGCCTTAAAATGATCATTATATTACATGTGCTTTGCCTTAAAAGGATCATTATATTATACGAATGATTTGCTTTGAAATAGTCCAAAAAGACTTAGTAATAATTATTGTAATCATAAATTTCAATTATTCCTAAGAATGTGTGAATGACAATTTATTTTTTGTAATTGACCATGTTTATTATATTAAGTTATGCCCGATAACACCGTAGAATTTTTAATTGAGAATTATATGACTTATGAGCCATCATGCTCACACCCTTTTGGACTGTTTTGTTAGCGCAAAGTTGGAGCATTATGTGGAAGTTTGAGAGTCTTAATAGATTTTATTTCTGCTTATTGGAATTAGTTTGGATGTTGATTTTATTTCTGATTATTAAGATAGTTTGATTTCTAAATTCAAAGTAATAAAGACTCAATAATGAATTACTGGACATCTTATTAATAAGAATGTTTCAGTTTATTTTCATTTAATTTGTTTATTAATGTTTGTGAAAATGAATGAAAATAATACTCTTATTATCTGATGTCAACTCAAAATGTTCATCCAAAGAACCGATGGTAACTTAAGTGTCGGGCAGGACTGTTTTCTGGACGGATATTCAAGAAAGCACTCGAAGCCTGCAAGGTCAGAACCCAGCTAACCTAAAAATGGATACCATGGGACACAAAAGAATATGACAGGATTTTAAAAAAAAAAAAAAACTGTACACGAGAGCGGATTAGGTGGGACGTAGATTGGCGAATAGCCTTGCCTCTACCCAATGGCTAGCGGTCAGTTCTATTTGGACCACACCATAATGCATGCGTTTCATCCACGCCATGCATTCATTTTGTAAGATCATTTTATGGTATGAATCGAAAAATAAAATCGAAAAATAAAATAATTTTAAATCTCAAGTGGACTACATCACAGAAAATAGTGTTGATTAAACTACCATCATTAAAAACTTCTTTGGGTCACAAAAGTTTTGAATCAAGCTAATATTTGCTTTTCCATTCATTCATTCTGTATGAAATTTATCAAATAAACATTTGAGTGAGTCCAAGTAGGTTTTTATGGTGGACATTCAATCATTACCACTTGGTGTGGTCCACATGAGATTTTTATCTACCTCATTTTTTTAGATCAATCCCTAAAATGATTCATAAAAACAATGAATGGTGTAGATGAAACACATACATCATGACGAGGCCCAAAGAGCACCAACCACCGGCCACCTAAGTCTAACCAAACGGCATTGGACAAGGTAAGGCCCGGCCTCACCCAAGACATGCAACCCTTATCGTGGGACCTACGGTGATGTATTTATTCTATATCCATATCTTCCATCCATTTTGTTATATCAGTCTTCGACGTAACCCAATAAATGAAGAAAATCCAAATCTCAGGTGTACCATACTATACAAAAGGATAGTGATTGAACGTCAACAATTAAAAACTTACTAAAGCCATTGTAATGTTTCTTATAGTATGGTCCACCCAAGATTTAGATCTTCTTCATTTCCTGGTTCATGCCCTAAAATGACATGACAAGAGGGATGAACGGCCTGGATATAGATTACATACATTAAGGTGGGCCCCAGGGTAAGGGCCACACCTAATCGGCTCCTAGTACACAGTATGCATATTCAAATCGGGATTCCAGTCCAATCACACCATCCTGGCCCACCATGAATGGACGGCTGGGAACCCTTGTTACACACTCTCCTGTATGTACTGACGGGAACACACCTTCATTTTCTTTCCTTAACGTTCGGCGGAGAATTGCTTAGAAATAAGAGAGGGCCACCCTTTCTCTTCCTTCTAAATCACTCCATTTTTTTATAAGGGCAAATACTCTCTTCTATATCTTATATCTAGTTAGATAAAATATCATTAGGTAATCAGTCACTAAACCAACTGTCAGTTAGCTTTTTGTCCCATTTCACATATTTCTAGGTAGACCGGGCCATCTTTCTGCCGTACACGTGGATCGATGACTTCTGATTTGGGACCGTTCATGTAGTTGCCCCTGAGCTGGATGTTAAACCCTTTAAAATACACGGAGATTCGATAATACTAGCCATCCGATTGGTGGCCTTTGAATCGACGGCAGAGAACAGATATGATTTGTGCTAGGCATTCATTGGAGAAGAAATTGTGGATAGCAGTGTCTGGAGGGGTATTTTTGTAAATGTGGAACATCCATGGTTGGGTCCACTAGATGGACGGTTCTGATGGATACATCGCCCTCACAAGTGTACTATGGAAATAGGGATGTACCAGATCATCCTGCTTTTCTAGTTGGTGAGAGAACAATGAGAACGATATCTCTCACCGATCTTTTCAAGCGATCTTGCATGTGGCTTGCAGATTGATTATTTTGATGTCTGCTGTTGAATTTGGGCGGCTGGTAACCTAGTTTTGCTGTCCATTTTGGTAATTAAAAATTGGATGGTTGGGATTATTCAATCAGGGGCATTTTGGATGGCCTGGATTGAGAGGCAGGTAGGTAACTTTAAACGTATCACAGGTGCCTGGGATACTTAAGCGTTGCATAGGTGGGCCCCCACCATCTATCATCACCCGAGGCACGTGCATCTCGAATGCGTACCTTTGAAATTTTTGAGGTGGCCCACCTGATGAGTGGTTGGGGCTGATTTTTAATACGGCCATCTTCCCATCTGCTGCGTGTAAAGGTTCAACTTTAGTGCTTCCCGATGTACCATACACGTGTCACGTGTGAAATGATAGGAGCGTGGCAACCCATAGGTCCATTAAGAAAAGTTAAATGATACTCTGCCAGAGTAGGATGCTTGATACTCAGGCCGCATTCGGAAATTCTGCTAGTGGCATACATTAACTCGTATCAAACTAACTGCATTGTCGACACCTTTTTGTTGATATAGGACCATTTGATATTTTCATTTTTAACCGTCCAATAAATGCCTCCTAACCCAATGGTTAAATCAATAGTGTTTGCAGCAGTAGTGTTTGGCTGATTTTATTTTTACCCTTGGATTTACCAAGACACTCTGCATTTTTAGTATCGAGACAGGAAAGCTTGCATCCCTAAATCGATTCGAAATCTAGTTTTCCACGCTAAAGGCAAAGGTTGGAAAGGCAAAAGAGCTTATTTACATGATTATATCTGGTTTATCCTGCTACGACGAAAGAAACAGAGCAAGAGAGGGGAGTTTCAATTTAAAATCAAGTAAGTCATGATGTCACGTGTTGGTACACTTATATAAAAACATAAAAAGGTATTCAAAAAATACAAAATAAAAATCATAAAATTCTTAAATTCCTTTTTTCAGGAGATGGATGTTGCGCCAGGAAAGATAAGACATTAACATAGGTACATATGACAGAAACCCTAAATATTATCATTCTGCTATCAACGCATGGCAAGTAAGCCCAAGTTATACATACATAAAATATTTTAGAAAATATATTTAGCTTCGCAATATAAAAATGGTGATATCCAATGACATATGGCTGGATTTAATTAACCATGTACATCTGAAGATCACAAAATGGTACAACAAGAGAAGGAAATCATCTATAAATGAAAATAAGACCAGTATACGGGAATATATTGTGTAGATGGTCTCATTTCATTAAAAAAAATATATATGTATTAAGCCAATGCAACCTAATTTATTGAATACCAACAGCCACCTCTTTAAGTTAATAAAAGTATTACAAATTGAAAACATTTGGACACCAATCCTATCAAACACAACTTTTTTCAATTCAACATTGTCTATCCATCTTTCATTTTTCATTGACACTTATCTTGTTTTAACTTAGCCTAATTTGGTTTCTCCACTTTTGTAGTAATTCCGAATTAATTACCGTAGCTTAGTTTAGTTTTTTCTTATGTCTGGTGCATCGCTCTAACAGATCAATTTAATTTAATTAAATATCAATGACATTGTAATTGGATCCCCTCAAAATTCGTAAGTCATCACTTAGTGACTAAATTGTTAGGGTTTTTCTTAAGATTGTATAAGTTCGAAAGATCATTTATTCAATAGTTGTCTCGTTCATTTAAATTTTTCTACTTTATTTACTTTTATACGTCAACATTTTATTAATAAAATTAATATTCAACCTTTAAATTCCTGTTTTATTTCTTTACATTATTTTTATGGACAAACGATTAGCTAATATTGTTGTGATAAATTTTTTTACCTTCAAGACAAAATGTATACATCCAAAGGACTACCTCTTTCTTTTATAACCTGTATGATTTCCTTTAATTAGTTATTGAATAGTTAAGCTAATTTTCATAAATCTGATTTTAGTTCAGCTATTTTGATGCTTGGGTTCACAAGGTCTTGTATTCAATTCAATTAAAGTCAAATACAACTTTGACACTCTTGAAATATACATTTTTGCACATGAACAAACAACAAATCAGGCCATTCATCACACATGATTGCATGTCTAAATTGAATAACAACAAAAAGTAACAATAATACACCCCAATTATCAAATTATCTTTTTATTTAAAAAATATATATAATGTGTTTACTATTCAGCTAAGATTTTTTCTTTCTTTTTAATTTTAATCCATTCATTGATATTAGTGTAGATGATGAATTACCGAGCATTTTAAAAAAATAAAAAATAAAATTGGTGACGTCACTATAATAACTTTGTAACATCCACTCCATTCACCAATTACAGCTACCATTTTTAGGACATCAGCCCTCAAATGATGTAGATTCAAATCTAAAGCAGAATAATATCAAAGTTTCCTCTGGCCATACTACCTTCTAATAAATGAATTTCTCACAATCAACAAGCGTGAAATGTGGCTGATTTTAATCTTTTACTTTCCATTTTACCAACCACTCAAAGGATTAGGATGGCCCAAACATTGTGAGATTACTACCATGGCCCATTCATCGTTATTACACCTACCAAATGAGTGGTTT